>OX578139.1:44407387-44834887 GCA_951213105.1 Amaurobius ferox | reverse complement strand
GGTATCGGGAATGAATTCATATATTCGACAGAACGATTAATGAGGTCTCTGGTATTTCGAATGGGTATTATATAGAAAGAAGTGAATGGACAAGCGATATCGAATATATATGATGAAGATTGAGTATTCTTACTTTCCTCATCACACATGGTAATATACACACTGTAAAAGATTCTACAACCTTTGCTCATTTTCTCAGCTACTTTGTTGAAAAGCCACAATTACAGACAGATATTCATAAAATTCCAGCTTCATTTCTGAAATATTCAGCTGATTGTCGTCTGCCGAAGCGTTATTTATATATATATATATATATACATACAGGGTGGCCATAATTAAAGTAGAGGTGTTTAGACCCCGATAATGAGAAAACTGTTGGGCCAAACTCAACCAAATTAGCAGTAAATACTATTTAGACCATGGAGTTTTGATTTTTAAAAGAAAAAAAATAGTTCAGATTTTTGCCACCGAGGGCCAAAGTGGCGCTGTAAAGTCCATTTTTGAAGTAAAATAGGCATAGGAATTACAGAAAGTTCGATTAATGCTGAAAGGTATCGGAACAATACTGCTGAACTTTATTATTCCGGAACTTCAATAGTGTGGATGTCTTGAATCTGCGATATTTATGCAGATGAAGCACCGCCTCATATTGGATTGTGCGTACAGGAAGTCTTACGACAGCATTTTACCAACAACCGAATAATTAATTAGTCGAGCGTTTTCTATGAAGTGTCCAGCCCGTTCGCCTGATCTGTCTGTCCCTTGGAACTTTTGGTTGTGGGGTCATGTAAAGCGCTACCAAGGAAATGTGGATAATTTAGCCACTTTGAAGGACCGAATAACATTGCACGTCAAGTAAATCAATGGATATCAGCTGCATTCTGCAATAGAGAATGCAGTTTTTGAAACATATGCAAGGAAAACATATTGAATCACATATGTAAATAATGCCAATATAACAATTAATGCCATACGTACGTAAATGTAAGATACAAATGTAAATATAAAATGTATTAAATGCGTATAAAATGTAAATGTGATGTCCTTTTCAAAATGCATCTAAAATGTTAAATTTCTGTACTTCCTATGCCTATTTTACTCCAAAAATGGACCTAACAGCGCCACTTTGGCCCGCGGGGGCAAAAATCCGAACTTTTTTTCTTTTAAAAATCAAAACCCCATGGTCTAAAATAGTTTCTACTGCAAATTTTGTTGAGTTTGGCCCAACAGTTTTCTCACTATAGGACTCTAAACACCTCTACTTTAATTATGGCCACCCTGTATATATTATCATAACTATCGGGAACCTTACTGTCCGTTAAGCACAACTGATTTTCCTGAAACATTCAGTAACATGCTTGCAAATCTTTTACAGTGGAAAAAGTTAATTAGGAAAGTTTTTAAGTATCCCGAATTATTCTGTAAGGAAAGACCCATGAATATACACGTCATGTCTGTCTAATAGCCCAGTAATCGTGCCCATAGTCATAGTCGAATGAGAGTGATTTCAGCGCCTCCTAGCGGAAAATTTACAAAGGATAACTAATAGGAATCGACTGTTACAGAAGGGATTTATCTCACACAGTATGGTTATAAGCGAATGGCTGTCTTATTCAGAAAAGATACAATAAACAACAATTCTATGCATAGAATTAAGTGTAGAACCTGTTTAAAATTATCTTCGTCCGCGACAATGCACAGTTCAGTGCGTAGCAAAGAGTAAAACATTATAATTGGTGAATGTTCACATGGTATTTATTGCCTTTGTTCCTAATGTTGATTCATACTCATTATACCAGTGTTTTTTTTTAAACTGTTTTGTTCGCAGAGCTTTTTAAAATTCAATTTGATGGCGGAACCCCAAATTGACATAATGTTTTTGATCCAAATTATGCTTTCAAAATTTTACGGGTTTTGTAATTTTTAAGAAAATTCACACAAAATTACCACGTCGTGGAACTCTTGTAAAATTTTAACACAAAATCTATTTCGTAAAAAAGCACAGGTTCTGTCGAATCGGATTATAATTCAATAAGCACTAGGTTAATCCATAAGTCACTTACCTACAAATTTTGTAAAATTTTGTCTAATAGTTTTGAGCTAGAGTAAATACATACATTGCACAGACACATGCAAAGACAATCACACACAGACGTCACGTTAGAAAAGGAATTCGCGTTTTCGAGTGCCAGAAAAGTATACATCCGTCGAAAACTCGGATTCCGATTTTCGACCCTATTTCAATGTTTTCCCTGTACGTTATAATATATTGTAAGGAATGTAAAAGCTAGAATTAAATAGAATTTCTTTGTAATTTGCATGATTAAACAAGAAAGATCAATCATGCTTAAAGCATTGATTATGAAACACTTTCTAACTTCAATGCAATTTTATTTAAAAAAGTCGAAAATGCAATACATTCCTCGGTAATATTTTAAAACTTATCACAATACTACATTGATTTATTATATTTGAAAACTTAAAACTTCATTGAAAAAAATGAACTTCATTCAAATGACGGCATTGAAATATAAATTGCGGGGTTTAAATATCTCTAAAATGCAATACATTCCACGGTAATATTTTTAAAACTATCATAATACTATACGATAATTTATTATATTTGAAAACTTCATCGAAAACAACTGAAATTCATTCAAATGACGTCATAGAAAAAATAACACGCCTGGATCTCTCTATAAAAGCAGGATTTCATTCATAACTTTCTCCATTTCATTCACCACAATACTATAATAATTTATTTTATTTAAAAATTAAGACCATGGAGCTACAATTCAAAAACTTTATGCTTAAAACTTCATCGAAAAAAATCGTCCTTCTGTTTATAAAATCAATTAATATTTCATTCATATCAGCCATGCAGACTCCATGGACTGAATTATTTTGTGTTAAAGAAATACAGTAATTCTAATACAACTCATTCTACATATTTTGCTGTTTACATTTTACATAGGTGAAAAATAGGCTTATTTGTAGAAATAATCAAATTTGAATGAGAATTTAAACTCAAATATATTGTCATTGTGTTGTTTTAGTATGTAGATGCACAGAATTTAAGCAGAAATAAAGTAGTTTTAGGATGGATACAACACTCAATATGAATTAAAAAGAACTTTAAAAAATCATGAATTTGAAACAAGATGGATGCCATATATCATTTTGAAGTGGGTCATGTGATCGTTTCATATCATGGTCACGTGATCGTTTCATATAAGATGTGTAATTATTATTTTAATTTTTATTTAAAAAACTACTGAATATATTTAGCTGAATTTTTTTTTTATATATTTTATGGAACAATTTGACTATTACCTAAAATTTTCGAAGCATTTTGTGAATTTTAAATCCGCTTAAAAAATGTTAGAAAAATTAGGTCCCATAGGGCTCAATGTATTTCATTTTTTCAACCCGGGTTCAATCCAAAACTAATTGTGTGATATTATTCATTTATATTCCCATAGGTCCTACAGACCGTCTGAACAACATACTAAAATTTCATTTTGATTAAGTCATTTTTACGGCAGTTATCGTGCTAACGGGCAGACAGACAGACAGACAGACAGACAGAATGAACAAAGTCATAAACACTTTTCAACTTTGTTGTAAAGTGTTAAAAACGAATTAATATAAATTTAAGACCTTTATATCATTACGTGACATTGAAATTTTGGGAACAATGGTTTTAGTTAAGTTTTTCCTGTAAAAGGAGATTGTGTGTACTACGCTGTGTAAATCGTATCGAATCAATATATAAAGACGCAAAAGTAGCCAAAAGCTTATCATAGGCGTGGCTGACCTGTTGCCAACAAGAAAATAGAAATAGATGCAATAATCAAATAAGTCGAATTGCCGAGCGAGTAGGAAATTTCATTTTAACGTAAAATAAATCGACTTTTTGGATTATAATTCGGATTCAATTACTAGTCAGAGTTTTGGCGCTCTGTTTATTACTTTCCTTACAATATATGGTGTATAGGGAAAGTACTGGAGTAGGGTTCTAAATCAAAACTCGGGTTTTCAACGGATCTGCACTTTTCGAGTTCTCTAGAACACGAATCCAACATTTTAAACATGTATGTTTGTTCGTGTGTGTGTTTCACTTATGAGTTACCCTGGTGCAGATCAGATTTTGGTACGATTTCGAAAGATAAAATATGCCTTTTTTTGCCAAATGTTCCGCAAAAGTCTTTTAAAATCTGAAAAAATAAACTAAATAATTTTAAAGCTATTCATTAAATACTTACTTTATACGTATTGTTTGATGGGGGAAAAAATAAGATCTTTCTTATTACTCTAGAATGAGCCGTTTACGAGATATTCCAGTGTTTCAATCATTTTGAAAAGCTATGTGGCGTTTGAAAATGTGTAAAGTTTCTAAATGAAATGGAAAATGCATTTGAAACTAAATAATGGATATAACTTCAAATAAGAATCCTCGTCTGTTTGTGAAATTAAATTCACATTAACGGATTATGAAAGATAGAATGAATTTAAGTCCGTATGGAATGTTATGTACTGACCCAATCAGATTTTCAAAATTAACAATCCATCGAAAAAATAAGTTGATTCTCTTTGCATAAATAGGCGAGGTTTGCAGTAATTATTCGGCTTAACCGGACATGAATTGATTCAAATACGAGAATTTTTTTTTTCATTTTAAATTAGACTTCCAAAGAAAGAAATAAGAAGCATTTCCGCAGATGAAAAGTATAGCGTGCATGCTTCATTTCATTCAATTTCATTCTGTTTGCTTCAGTTTTTGAACTTCTATGTAGAAATGCACGAAGAAAAATTAAAATGAAGTTCTAAAGTTTTCTTTACTTTTTTTTATTGTTCTTACCGAACAAAAATATTGATGTTCTTGAGATTAACTATGTAAACTCATATATTATTAAATGAGTTATATAACTAAATGATAGAATTAACGTATTGAGCAGTAACTCAATGTGTCTGATTAAGGTACAGTAACATAAATATAAAACGCAGCAATTAAAGAAGGTTGCCAAAACATCCTATATGGATTGATCTTAAGAAAGTCTCCTATTGGTTGATTTTGTCACTATAAAATTGGATATTTATAGCCTCTTGAAGTCCGAGTTCAATTTTCTATAATTTGAAGCAGGCTGGGTATTGGTAACTAACCGACTGCCACTATAGAGATTTTCAAAATTGCAGCACATAGCAAATTTTCGTGCTTTATCGACTATTCGGTGCTAAAGAGAGTTAACAAGCATGGAACGAGTCCACTGAAGCTGATAGCTGGAAACGGGATTCCAAGAGAACTGTAAATGGCACTGCACATGTTTTGTATCAATTTGAAGTACTGACTGTATACAGAAGTTTAGTATCCAAAATTCTATTTGGGAGAAGAGGGAGTCCACTTCCCATTTGCACATCGTCTGTTGAAACATGAGTCCCATAACCGATATTGTTCATCACCACACCATAGAAACTTGCACAATTTCCGCACACAGCAAGTTTTTGTTCTGCCAAAACAGTCATCGACTATTCGGTGCTGAAGAATGCTAATAAACATGATACCAAGCTGGCCTCTGGAAACGAGATTTCAAGGGAACTGTAAGTTACACTGAATTTGTTTTGTGTAACTATTTAAAGATTTACTGTGTACAGAAATTTGGAAATGAGACGAATACAGAAAATTTTTAACTCATGAGAAGAGAGAAACCAATTCACTTCTCGCTTGTTCCTGAACTGTTGAAATAGGCAGAAAGCAATAAAAGGCCTTATATTGATTCCCCTGATATCGTTCCGAAAGTAGAAAGGGTGTCAAAAAATCATGTTTTAGGGATATTATAATTTGAATTCGAGAATTTATTAGAATTTTGTGCAATTGAGTTTCGTAAATGTATTTCCTATGGATAAAGTACATTGTAAATAAGGAGCATTAAGCATAAGTATAACGTTCCAAAAAGTAGAAAAAGTCTCAAAAGATCATCTTTTGGGAAATTTTACAACTTGAATTCGAGGATTTATTAGAATTTTGTACAATTGACTTTCGTATTAGGAAAAAAAAAATATAAATATATTTGTATGGATAAAGTACATTGTAAATAAGGAACATTAAGCACAAGTATAATAACATTAACCGGTTTTAGAAGTTAAATGAGCTTTCTTCAGGTCAAGAAAAATAGCCCTCAAAGCCAGAATTGGAGCCCAATACTGCTGTTGATACATTTATATTTTCACAGAATTCTTTTTTTTTCGAAATTAGGTGGTTCTCGTATACTCCCCCAAAATATATCTGAAATATCATATGCTATTTTTAATGCGCGAGCAGATCATTATAGATCTTTGTTTATATCAATCTCAGAAAATAGCGTTTGCCCCAAAATGAAAGATTTTTTACTTTTATTTTGGAGTAATGTTTCCCTAGCTGTTCTTATGATAGAGTCATTGAAGAGTTACAGAAGAGTTCGTTGAAGAGTTTGAGTAAAGCGGTCGCTGTTTCGGACAGTTTATCTTGAGTTATTATAATGGTAGGATCAGGACCGCTTGCTTTATCTGCAACAGATTCAATTTCTCAAAAACGTTGTACTAACCTACTAACTAACAAATTGTTAGAGGTTTTAAAATATGGGGTATTTTATTTTGAACTCTTCAATGGCACTCTCATACGAATGGCTAGTGAAATATTGTCCTAAAACCGGTCTGTAATGATCGTCTGACGTATTGAAAACAGCAGACCATATTTCTGATATAATTTGGGGGGTATATTAGTGCCACCCACGGATTTAAAAGATGAAAACTAGATGAATATCACCATGTTAAAAAAAGAAATGGCCGAAATCAGCACAAGCCGCTAATGTTAATTGACCCAACAGTATAGACGGAATTCTGCAAAATGTAATTATACAAATATATAAACTTTTTGTATTTTTACTATTTTCTAACTATATTAATAATTTTTTTAATCATTTTGAAAATAATTAAAGTATCCAACCTGTTTATTTCTTTTGACGTTTGAATGAGTACATTAATTAAATAAATAATGATTCCGTCCGCTGGGAGATATGTCGTTTGCTTCTAACGGCTGCAATTTTTACGCAGCACCTAAAATGGCGAGTTTTTCGTCTAGTTATCTTTTTCTAAATCCATGGCGCCACCTAACGGAAAATAAATTCTACTCTTTCAATTTATCGGAACATTATATGATTTTAAAATTTGATGCGCAAGACTTTTCTATCACCTTTGCATTTTTTTCCCTTAGGGGGGAGAGCGCTTTGGCTTATTGGTACTGGTTCTGTAGCCTTTGACCCGCCTCCTCTACGGGGATATACAAATCGTGGGATTGTCTCCTAGGTATAATATCCGGGGGTTCATAAACCGATTCTTCCAGGTGACGAAGAGGAACTGAGTCTTTGTGGCCAGTTACCAGACCTGTCGGCGACTGGGGTCGAAACTCTGCTGATTGTCTTTCCAGAACCGACCGACCTCTTTCCCCTGTTTGCGTCTTGGCTGGGAGCGGTAAAACCCTTCCTGCCCTCTTTTCCCGTCGGCATAAAACAATAGGTTGTATGGAGTTTTGAGCCGAATCCCCCGTGTTTTATATTCTTTTTTCACGGAGAAAAGAAAAATCTTTGATGAAAACTGTATATTTCCTTACATTAACTATACATGAACTTCTACTGTATATTTCTGAAATACCGTCACCATCGCGACGATTCTTTCGCTGTGTGTGTGTGTGTATTGTAAGAATTTTAATTACTTGTATATTTTAATTACCTGTGACTTATCTTTTATTGAAAATGGTATGTATGATAAGCCTATGAAAAATAAAATAAAATAAAATAGCCCCAACGTTGGGCTCGAGAATAATTTCTTTATAAATAAAACAGGTACTAAATAGGTATTAAATACCCCCCAGTTCCTTGTTTCTTACATAAGCATTATATGGACCTCATGTTCAGAAAGCCTGGAAATAACATAAGTCTGTAACTACAGCCAATAATGAAGTTAATATTTAAATTTTAATATATCATATATGCAACACAGATACTAAACCCCTTTGTTCCCTGCATTAACACATACATGGTGTAAGTGCATGAATAGTGCAATAGATGAAAAGATTAAAACTGATATATATATATATATATATATATTGCAACTTTTTCTTCCATTCTTGTATATATATTTTTTTATCCTCTTACGTTATAATGTTATGGGAATCCATTATTTGTATGAAGAAGTGATGACTGTGCAGAGGTGCGCCGCTGTTTCGGAGGTGTTAAATGCCCTATCTTTCCGGACCATCTGGCCCGATCCTCTGATAGATAATTCCACCGAAAACAGAACCATTACGCTGGTGACGTGTAAACGCGTTGTGTGCCTTTTATTGAAAGGTGCGGCCTCGTCAGATGTGACACCAACCCTGGAAAAGAATGGTGGAGGTTTTGAATAACTATATCCCTTTTAAATTCTATTGCTATAATGTCGTAAAGAGCTTGTTTTATAAACGATGCATTATGCATCCGACTTGCATCGATTGTATCTCTGGCAGACACAGTTTGGCGAGTCAGTTGTATTAAGAATGCGACCGTTTAATTTCTTGTTTTTGTTTTGCACTGCTTGCTGATTTATTTGAGATTTTATCTGATAGTTCAAAAGGATGAAAGCATCATAGAACATTTTCATATCCCTTGCTGTGCTTTTTTGCTTTCCCTTATAGTATATGTAAATGGGATGGGGTCAAAAATCCGAGTCTGATTTTAATGGATATACACGTTTTGAGCGTCCTTTTAATATCAGTTTTTAAATGATAAAACTTATTAATGATGTCTTCGTGTCCGTCGTCTATTAGAGCAATATCTCTTGAACAAACTAAGCAACACTGATAAAATGTGTTACAATAATTTCAATCGATGGACGTTAGAGGCCTATTAATTTTCGGGGTCAGTATACCAAGAAAAATCGCTTAATTTTAGGGAAAAAAATAATTGTTTTTTTCAAAAATTGAAAAAAGTTATCTAGTATATAATGTGCACTGACTGGCTGAGTTATGATCAAAATTATTAAGTACTTCTACTATAACCAGAATCTACTTGGCGTCATTCGATCTCATTCGATTCATTCGACTTAGTCTCTGGGCTAAGGAAAAAATCTAAAAATTCAAATTAAGAGTGACGGTGCAAAAGAATAATACACAAAACTTAAGCTGCTTTACTTAATTATCGTGCACTACTAAAAAGAAAAAACTTACACCACCTTGTCTCAAATCAATAAATACAAATGTCTGAATATGTTTTGACAACTGAGAATTTACCAAAAGGAAGACATAAGAAAAGAAGGTCTGCAAGGGTAGGCTTCTTCATGTTTTTCGGATGATCAAATTTAATTCTTATTTTATGAACTTAAAATTTATAGACCACGTATTCCATTCTTATTTTATTCCAAATATTTTCTCTTTTCTTGTAAAATTAAATATTCCCTCTTCTGTAAATCATGAGTTTGAAATTTTACTCGCCATTTTAAAATATTGAAAGATTTGGGCGTGAGAAGTTCGTAACTGCAATTAGCTTGATGGGTTGATAGATGACGTTTTGAATGGGTATTCATCGAAAAGGCATCGCCCTCAGTCGTCAAGACATTTTGTGGAAGACTTGAAAAACTTTGTATAGTTAACAAGAGGCAATTCTGTCTCTCTCACTCACACACTTTCTGCCTCTTACACTCTGCGTCTATTTCTCTTACTCTCTGTCTCGGTCTCTCTCTCGTTCTCTGCCTCGATCTCTCTCTCACTCTCTGTCTCTCTCTCGCTCTTTGTCTCGCTCTCTGTCTCCGTCTCTCTCTCACTCTCTGTCTCTGTCTCACTCTGTCTCGGTCTCTCTCTCACTCTCTGTCTTAGTCTCTCTCTCACTCTCTGTCAGTGTCGGTTTCTCTCTCACTCTCTGTCTCTCTCCCACTTATTGTCTCTGTCTCACTCTCTGTCTCTGTCTCACTCTCTGTCTCTGTCTCACTCTCTGTCTCTGTCTCACTCTCTGTCTCTCTTTCACTCTCTGTCTCGGTCTCACTCTCACTCTCTGTCTCGGTCTCTCTCTCACTCACTGTCAGTGTCGGTTTCTCTCTCACTCTCTGTCTCTGTCGGTCTCTCCCTCCCTCTCTCACACTTACTCACACTCTGTGTCTATTTCTCTCACTCTCTATCCCTCTCTCACTCTCTGTATCAGTATCTCTCTCACTCTCTGTCTCTGTCTTTATTCTTTGCTCTCTCCTCACTCTCTGTCTCTGTCTTTATTCTTTGCTCTCTCCTCACTCTCTGTCTCTCTCACTCACTCTCTGTCTCTCTCACTCACTCTCTGTCTCTCTCACTCACTCTCTGTATCTCTCACTCACTCTCTGTTTCTCTCTCACTCTCTGTCTCGGTCTCTGTCTCACTCTCTGTCTTGGTCTCTCTCTCACTCTCTGTCAGTGTCGGTTTCTCTTTCACTCTCTGTCTCTGTCGGTCTCCCCCTCCCTCTCTCACATTTACTCACACTCTGTGTCTATTTCTCTCACTCTCTATCCCTCTCTCACTCTCACTCCCTATCCCTCTCTCGCTCTCTGTCTCAGTATCTCCCTCACTCTCTGTCTCTGTCTTTATTCTTTGCTCTCTCCTCACTCTCTGTCTCTCTCACTCACTCTCTGTCTCTCTCTATGTGTGTGTGTGTGTGGTTAACCGACAGCACCTTTAAAGCCAATAAGGGTTGTTTTATTATGCCTGTAAATTAACGAGACCTTCTTGGATGTTGTACAACATTGCTTAAGCCACAAACTATCTACAATCCAGTGTTTCATCGGGGCCAACGAGAGGGAGAGGGGATCTAGGGATGAATCCTCGCGACCCGACCTGCGATGGAGTGCTTCGGCCCAGACCCCCTAAGAAATTTTTTATCATGTTGAGTGGCAACTGTGTATTGACATGTTTCGAAAAATGTAATATTATTAAATAAAACTAACTTGAAAGTACAAATATTTTATACTTGAAAATTCGTTAATAACTAACTTAAAAATAACAAATATATTTGCATTTAAATCAAATGTAACCCTAGTAAAACGCCAAGAGTTAAAATAAAAACGTATGTATATAACTCTTGTAATTATTTAATTATTCTGTCGTAAAATAAGAACAGTTCAGTTAAAATCATTTACCGTTAACATTTTCTTTTCATAGACACCATATTGCCACAGTATATTTGTAAAATTAATTATCTAGGCTTGCTATCATATTAATTAATTTAGTTCACTTCTCACTTTTTTGTTATGAATACATTTCTATATTTCTATAGACATTATCTATTTATAAAGAGCAATATTCTGGAGTTCTAAGTTGAGTGACTTCAGATACTAAAAACGAAGCCAGATATTGGACTCATTTTTAACTCCTTTACAACAATGGAGAATTCTGGAGCTTTTCGTTGCATGTAACACCACATATTGAAAACGAAGTCGCACATTGGACCCATTTTTTATTTATTTCCAATAATGGATATTGTAATATCTTTTTTTATGATGTGGCTACGCAGACAGTGATTAGGTGGAAGACCCAGGTCTCTCGACTCACCCTAGGGTATGAAGACGGTGATTGGGTGTTGTGTTTTATTATAGTAAGATGTCCCATGAATAAATCGGATTTTAAATTATGTACGGGTAGAATGCCCGCCGGCCTCACTAGTTCACATATAAACCCAGAATCTGCACCCTACATCAGTTAGAACTATTACATTTTAATAAATATAGAAACACGTCTAAAAATGTTTTAAAATATTTACAGCAAGGACTGCAAATTTAGCAAAAAGTCTTTAATAAAGCACCATTAAGGACGTACATGATGTTACAAAAATGCCAGGGCGCTTTCGGACGTCACACCGTCCTTCATTACTGGCAATGTAAATTACATTGCCACTCATTTACATTGTTGATGACTCATTTACATTGCCACTGATGACTCATTTAAATTGCCATTGATGACTCATTTACATTGCCATTGATGACTCATTTACGTTGGCATTGATGACTCATTTACGTTGGCACTTGATGACTCATTTGCTTTGCCACTGATGAAGGACGTTGTGACGCCCGAAAGCGCTTTGGCATTTTTGTAACTTCGTGTTCATCCTTAATGATGTTTTATTAAAGCCTTTCTACCAAATTTGTAGTCTTTGCTGTAAATAGTATTACAATTTAGGTTAAATACCGAAATTAAGTCAAATACCGGCAAATCAATTCTTTTGGTTGGTAGAAAGAGATATTATTAGTAAGTAATTATTAATTGTTATTAAAGTACAACCAGGAGGGAAGGGGACACTCAGAGACCACGATCACATTTCCAGAGACCTGTGTCTCGTAAGCGGCCACTCATATATCGATAACTAACAGTCATCGGGATACGCCCCAAAGCGTTCGAATCTAACAAAACAATTTGACAAAATCCACAGATTGACAATAAATATAAATATTTGTATTAGATAGTTTAAAGGAAAATTATGCAATTCACACCTGCACCTCTTGTTTTACACTGAAAAGGCGAGGCTGCGTTTAAGCGTGTTTTGAAGCTTTGATGGAAATTGAGTAAGTTTGAACTACACTTCGTTTAAAACTCGTCATCCATGTTCAGACAACCCCAAGTTATGAATACCGCATAATCTGCGCGAGATCTGATAGGATCTTTGTTGGCTGACGTTTTCCAGAAGTGTGCTTAACAGACAGAACTCACGCAACTCCCACAATCGAGCAACACTTTCGAGATTATTATCACTATATAGAATTCTAGGTGTGAAAATTCATTACGCATGCCACTCAAGTCTTTATATACAATTAGAAGTTGAAAACACCTCTATGCAGGTGTTTTGATGTAAAATATTTGTATTGAATTTAAAAGTGGGCGAGCTGTAATGGAATATTTTTTTTTCCTTTTCCTTCACGAGTCTGGAAATTAATTGATTAGTGAAAAAAAATAGTGAGTAATTCTGTTACTTGTTATAGATAAATGTGAAGCACTAAATTTTTCGAATGTTTGGAAAAGGTTGATATGTGTTATGTGTGGCGATTATGCGATTCAATATATATATATATATATATAAGATTTAAAATGAAAAAAGAAAATATATAGGTGGAATAATTGTGTTTACAGGGTTGCAGAAAGGTCAAGGGGGATTGCGACCCCTATTTCCCCCCCCCAATCCCCCTTGACCTTTCTGCAACCCTGTAAACACAATCATTCCACCTATATATTTTCTTTTTTCATTTTAAATCTTATATTTCAAGACTCTGATAGTGCGGCAATTTGCGCCTTTCTCTTTCTTGAATTTCATACTTTTTGGGATTGTATTTCTTTATATATATATATATATATATATATATATATATATGTGTATATATATATATATATATATATATGGTATAATATACCCCTTTTTTCTGTTCCATATATAAATTAAGGAATGGCATAAGAATTACATGTCGTAAAGATGGGTGAAAAAAACATTTTTTTTAACTACACATTAAGATGAAAGTATATTTATTTATTTATTTATTTTTAATTTTTCTATTTTTTTTTAATTATACAATTTTGATATATTAATAGAATGCAGTTTATTTCGTTCGAATTGGACCACAAACAACGACGTTATCGACGATGAAATGTTTGGAAGTAACTTTTACAGTCACTCCACCGGGCGATTATTTTTTGAAACAGCTGAAAGGATATATATATAACCAGAATAAGAATTTCATATTGTAGCCTGTTTTGAGTTCGGCAGTGCAACTATATAGTGGTAGGGTGAGACAGGCCAGTGGTTAGCGCGCGGGGATTGCACTCGGAAGCCCCGAGTTCGATTCTCGGCTTTTCCCAATCTGCCCCCGTGTTCGCGCACATTACGGGTACGTTAAATATGTAGGTGCGTAAGGTCTTCCGAGAGGTTTGTGGTAGAGGAAGGAGGGTACGATCCCTGTGGATGCCAGCCCCATTAGATTCAAATCAAAATTGAATTGCACTTCCAAGCCGTCGAAACAGATACTATATACCTTCGGGTAGGTCGGATAATCTGTTATCGAAGAAGAAGTATATAGTGGCATTTCCGTTACATAATTTCGTTTCATCCCGGTGGCATTTATTTTATGTTTTGCTCAGACACTGGCGTATTTGCCATTCAATATTACTCGAACCACTTCAATAACCTAACTGATCGATGAAGATCGTGTATAAACCCTCTGTGGGAAGCTCTGGACAAAGCGCGTAACTCGAAAAGTTCTTCGTCAATTTACAGAATTCGAGAAGTTTCCAAAAGCCGGCAAGTTAGCGATATTTAGCTTAAATCGTCAGCACCGAATGTGTTACAAAGCCACGTGACCCGGACCTTTAAATTATAGCAAGGGTTTTCTATTGGGTATTCGTAATAATATGGTGGTCTTTCTTTATCTATGTCACATTTCTTCCATGATTTACTGCGTACCCAACGTCCTGAGATGTTTAATATCATAATTGATTCACTAGAGTTTAATCTAAATGTATCTAAGGTAAAATGAAATTGTCATCTAAGAATAAAGAAACCATGGGAGTCTAAGTTTATACACATGGCGGTAGAAGATTTTGCTGAAGAATTCGTTGATGACACCAAAGGCAAGGAATGAAGATTTTGTTGCAAAAGTCACATTTTGTTTACGAAATTTTGCTTTAGAATATTTGAAGATATTTAAATTAGGTTTTGTTACCTGTTCCTGTACACTCTAATTATACTGACACTGGTGCAAAAATTACAGTAAATACAAAATCATATAAAACCCTAAAAAGTATCGGAATTAACATAAGAAAGGACTTCAGTTTAGGTATATAAACTCAGTTTTAAAATTTATATAAACATAGTATAAAAATATATATATCGGGATCACAACATACATTATTTAAAAGTTTACATAATTTGTTAATAGCGAAATTACTTGTTACATTTAATTTGCAGACGTTTTCACTAAATACTCGAGGTCTGACTCTTAAAATACTAATAGGAGTATCAATAGAAAAGTCACTTAAAATCTGAGTGCAATTATAAGATTGCTTACAAGTTTGTAAAAAAATAACATTAATGATAGCTTGCTACGTACATTTGCATTATCAATGCAGAACAAGTTTCTTAACCCATTACTAGAGATATCATAATCCTAATAGCCGTAAACAGAAAAATAAATCTGATGTGGGCAACACATGACTTTCCTTATATAATGTAATGAATTTACTACTTTTACAGTAAAAAAATAGGTTTTTCTTATAGTAGATACTAATATTCTTTCCAAGACATTGAATTTTCGACAATAAGTCGTCATTTTCATTAATTTAGCGTCATTTTCATTCATTTGATGAGATTTTCGTTAATTTTGCAACATTTCAAAAAGTCGCCAAGTTGGCGACATTCCGCCAAATTCGTCGCCAAAATCTCGCCAAGCGTTATGCACTAAGAAATAAGTTATTCTTACAGCAGATAAATGACTATTGGCGTTCAAATACAAAAGTATTAATCAGAGTATCTTTTTTCATGAATGGAACGAGCTAGATCCACGAGAATGATGTCACCCAATTTATCGCATGATATTACATATGAAAAGTGAACATGTTTCTCAATAGGATATTTTTTTTTCTATTTTATACGACTTTTTGATAATTTTTTGGAAAAATGTGCAATATCTCGAGAACGGTTCATGTTAGCGTTCTAAAATTTATGTCAATCGTTTTCTAATGAAAAATTACATAAGAAATGTCTATTTGCGTAACTTTAGTAGCGGTTTTGATTTTTTGACGATTTTTTCAAAATTTCGATTGCGTATAAAAACAATAGGCTATCAGTGTTTACGGATGGTGATTTTTGTACCAAATTTGGTTCGAATCGGTCCATTCGATCGTCAGTTATCATCTCCACAGACTTACTGACACACACACACACACACACACACACACACATACTTTCACACACACACACACACACACATACTTTCACACATACACACACACACATACTTTCACACACACACAGACATCACTTCAAAAATGTTTGATTCGTGATCAGGGATGGTTGAAACGTGCTCTCCTGTCGAAAACTCGAATTCGAATTTTCACAATACTTTCCTTATACATTATGTATATAAGGAAAGTAATAGTTTTCTTAAAACACATTCAGTAAGCCTATTATGAGCAGTATTCCCTGCGTCCCAAATGTTAGAAACATATTTTAATTTTGGCCTCACTAGGTGCATCACCCGCGCCAAATAAAATAATTTTAGCTTAGATATTCACATTTCTGTGTAACATTTGAAGTAACAGTAAACCAAAACTGCTTGGGTAATGTCATCTAGTATCATAACCCTCCTTTGAACAGATATGTTCCACATTTTAATAATTGGTTATTAAACAATAACAGAATGGCACAAATGTTCGAAATTCTGTAGATGGTACTAACGACATTTCAATGTGAATTTAGAACGTCTTCTCAGCGTGCTGTTTCAACCAATGCAAATTTTGGAATCCACTATCAAGGAATACAAACAGCTGTTTTTTGGAACAACTTGAAAGCTTTTGGTTTAACTGAACTATTCCATTGGATTCCTTGAAAGATCTTACTTCTCACTAAACATAATATAGATAAAAACACTCAAAAAACTGGGTTTACCGTCACTAGAATGACACTTTTAAACAGGTAAATTTCCAGTTACACACTTTAAAAGGTAACTATATACGAATTGTGTTATTTAATTCATTTATATCAGAATTGCGCGGAATGATGAGTATATTTTATTTTACTCTGAAAAGACCGTTTTAAATAAGTAAAGAGGTAGCATTGTAAAGGTGTTGGAATGAAAACGCAGGCATCCTTTGATAAAAACAACAAGTTTTATTCTTAACTGTAGAAATCATAAACTAAACTCCATTAAGGTAATTTACAATAATAAATCAGAATGTACATTGTCCACCCGTCTTACAATCGTCTGCATCCACACATGCCATGCTACACGTACCAACTCGTACCATCGCCCACCATCTCCTCTCTTGATTCGTACTTCGACTTTTTATAACCTGGTTGCCAGCTCCACCTGCCGATCGCAATCTGCGCGGCTGTTATTTAAGTTTAAACTCTTCTTTCCCCGGGGAAGACACTGCTTGAAAAATAAGAAGTCGAGAATATAAATTGTTAATCCTTACAACATGATATGGTCATTTTAACCCATTTGTTTAGCTGATTAAGTGGGTTCCTCTTAAAAGACTTTTTTTAAGCAAGTAGATAGCAGTTAAACAGGCGCGTAAAAAGGCCTATTTAAAACAGTTTCTTCAGTGTCAAATAAAATATTCCTATTTCATGCAATTGTCGTATAAAAGAGTAAAATAACACATTCATAGTTACCTTTTTAAGTGTGTAACTGATAATTTACCTGTTTAAAAATGTTATTCTAATTGCAGTAAACTCAGTTTTTTTTGTGTGTGTGTTTTTACTCATACTTCTTTTAGTACTAAAGGCCTACTTTTCCTACTAAAGGCCTACTACCAGGCTAAAAGTATTTAATGTTATTCTCACCTTCATGTGAATGAACATTCAATAACTGAACGATGGGATTGAATTGAAAAACATTATTTATATGTGCATTAATCAGAAGTAAAAAGTTCTTGATGTTTTAATTCAAACCTGCTGTATTTATTTTAGAAAGAAAAACTGACAAACTTTCAATTTGAGTTCTATTTATCATGTTTATGAACATAATAAATGGAACTCTTATCATGTTTATGAGTTGCTTGAAAAAAAAAGCGATCCGTTTAATACTTCATATGAACCAAGTTGATTAATATATCTTAAAATATTTTCCTGTGGTGCTACACCGCCTGCATAACTAATCATGCACACAGCATAACGGATATTTTAATTTCATTCTTCGTGCGTGTGGCTAATTAAATTCCCAGATTGAGGGGTATATCGTAAAAGCTGCTACATTATTGTCTAACTGAAAGCATACGTTCAAAGGAAAATGGTCGTGCAACTGAGGGCGGGGAAAGGACCACTACACGGTTGTGCAATTGGTGGACAAGAGTCACGGGACTTTGCGTGACCACATCTTATTTTTTACAGGAGGTTGTGTTTTCACTTTAATTTTTTCTTGTTAATATATTTTTCTTGTAAATATATTTTTCTTATCCACCAACAGACTGTATTGTGGAAGGAAATCCGAAGAACGGGCTTGAGATAAGTGCTTCCAGACACGGAACTTCATGTCTTTTTAATTTGCCCTCCTACTACATATTATCGCGCTGTTAAAAATAGGACTTTGTTTATTCGTTCATGTCTGTAGAACCATACGTAGAATTTCGGAATTTTGGCAGAAGAGATAGATGATGAAGAATTTTGGCAGAAGAGATAGCAGAAATAATGCTCCACCTCTAGCTTCGCTATATCTCATAGTAATCGGGCTGAAGTGTGTGTTTCCCTTCGCGTGCCCACACTGCAGGAAAAAAATTAATTGCTTTGCTAAAAGTTTGGCTCTATTGGTAATAAATTATGAAGTTTAAATGTGTGCCTCCGTTTCATTTACAGCAGACGATATTTCTGATATGTTTTTGAGGGTATATGGGTAACTGAAAAATATTCTGCTATTGCAATTTCTCGGTACATTATATGATTTTAAAATTTAATGTAAGAGGATCGAAGTGAAAGAATCGAAGAGCATGCAATGTTCTTCGACTGATGTAAGTTTTCGTATTGCAACAGTAAAGTCTATGCAACAATTATCCAATAATTTCCCAAATACCCAGAGAAACTAAAAGAACATTGCCATAATATTATTGCATTCGTTAAACTTGATAATATAAATTCAGAGTGTTATAGTAATTAACGTATTCTTATTCCGCGCCGACTAGTGAGATATTTAGTTGTCGGAAGTGCAAGCAAAATCAGCATAACATTTAGGTATGTTGGGCAAACAGGGCATGTGGAAGCAATTTTAAGAAAAGAATAGGATAAAAAATTACCAGCAGATGAGTTTTCGAAATCTGAATGTGGTAAATAGCAGAGGAAATGACTGATCATGAAGTGTTGTTGTTGTTGTTGTTGAAACCCAGACCGTCCGACCTACCTGAAAGGTGTAAGGTAACTGTTTGGACGGTCGGGAAGTGCCACCCAATTTAGACCGGAACCCAGTGGGGGAAGCATCCACAGGGACCATACCCTCCTTCCCCTACCACCAACCTCTCGGAAGGACTTTCGGACCCACATGTTTAACGTGATCGTACTCCGCATGAACACGGCGGCAGTTTTGGCAGTGGCTGGAATCGAACCCGGGCCTACCGAGTGCAACTCCAGCGCGCTAACCAATGGGCTACCGCGCCCTTGATCATGAAGTGTGTAATATTCGAGGTAAATAAACGAAAAATTCAAATCTGAAATGTGATCAATAAATTTTAAATATCTTTTGGGTTAATTTTATGAACATTTGTTTTTATGAACAGATTTTCACACAGAGCATTTTTTCCTGCAGTGCGCGAAAGAAGTATAAGAACAACGTATAATTGAATGAAAATATACTTTATTTTCACTTTATCAAAATGAATTTTTGATGTTTCTGACCTCTAATATGAAATTATACAATAACATTTATAACACATAAAACAACAAATATGAACCTTACAAATGTTGACATTTTAAAGATTATTACTAAAGAAAATATAGAAAAAAGTATAAGGACACGTTCTAAATTACTTAATGTTTCTCTTAATAATCAAGAAAACAACCTTTTTTTTTAATTACTTGAATAAGCCGAGAGGTCATCAATCCTGAATGTTATTTTAAAGTGTCTATGGAAATGTTATTTCAAGCTTGTTTGATGGTTAACACAAGATCCTGTTTACACTGATATTGTGTGCCATTTTTATAAACTTCTCGGGCTAGAAGGCCCTATAAATTTTGTATTGGATTGAGATCGAGACTTCTCGCAGGCCAATCCAGTAAATTTACTGAATTAGCTTCAAATCAGAGTTTTGCACTCTTAGAAACATGTATGCAAGCGTTATCCTGTTGAAAAATATAGTCTCCTGAAGTAATTAGTGAGGCCTCAGGTAACAAATATCCGCCTAACATATCAACATATTTATCAGAGTTCATTTTGCAGTTGATAAAGACGATAGACATGGTTCCGTTTGCTGCAAAAGCGCCTCAAATCATTATTGTGCCCCCACCGTATTGGCGTTTGGAAAAAAACTTTTTTGATTTTACGCAGATTGTACCAAAAATAGCGAAAACCATCTGACCCATCAAGGTTGAACTTCTTTTCGTCCGAAAAGATTACATCAATCCATTTCAGACCGAGAGAAATACATTTTTTTGAAAATTTCTCTCTTCGTTCCTTATGTTCCTTTTTAAGAAGCGGACGTGACATTAACTTTCCATACCAAATATTCGGATGTTTATTCAAGATATTTTGAACTGTTCGTGTGGAACATGGTAAATCTAAATTTCTTCTGACTTCATTTGCAGTTTCTTTTTTCTCGCAAGCTCTTCTGACAACCATTATTTTCTGTCGATGCGTTAGAATGTCTGGTTCATTTTTTCATCCAATACATTCTAGGTTCTTTTAGAAAATTATAAACTACAGTTATAGATCTTTTAATTCTTTTCGAAATTTCATGCCCACACAATCCACATACTTTGAAAGCAAGAATTCCCCCTTTTTCAAGGTCAGACAAATGAGTTCCTTCTGGCATCGTACAAAAATCGTGAAGAAATGAGGCAAGTGTGAATTTTGTGTAGAAACCCAGTCTTTATATTTGAAATGGTCATTTTCTGCTTTCAAATATGCAAATTTTACTATAATTTTAGATGAAAAAACAGTTGTCCTTATACTTTTTTCCAAGATCACATGGGTTTAAAATTTATAAAGTAAATTTATACATATTTATTTTTTGGAAAATTTAACTAATTTACATGAAAAATAACTTAATTTTGTCAATACTTTTACTTAAGAAATTTGCATATATTTCCGTCTAAAAGATTTCTAGATTTGGTGAGTTTTCGCTTGTCCTTATACTTTTTTTGCGCACTGTATGTTGTTGTTGAGACCCAGACCGCCCGACCTACCAGAAACGTGTAAGGTACCCGTTTGGACGGCCGGGAAGTGCCATCCAATTTAAACCGGAACCCAGTGGGTGAGGCATCCACAGGGACCGTACCCTCCTTCCTCTATGCGCACTGTATGTGGGAGTCATTATGGTTTTTTGCAATCAAATATTATCGAGAAACAAAATTGGTTATCAGAAATAAGAAGGTGTCAGCTGGTTTCGGAAGTACAAATAGCCTTCTTTAAGATAAATGAGATAGAACAGTCACCATAGCTATAGTAAGAAAAAGTCTGTCCACTTGCAGGCATTTGTTGAACATTTTACAGCTTTAAATTACAACCACTGTTCTTTCTAATTTATCATAAGGAAAGGCATGTTTTAGCCTCCGAAATTAATACCATTGCATATTTTGTGGTTGTTTCTTTATAAAGGCGTATTTTTTTTCAATTAATTTTAACTGCCGTGTGAGCGAACGACTTATAGTACTTAAAATAATTTACTACCGCGTATATTAAACATTTGGAAGCAAAAATGAAATACTGTTTGTCGCATGGTAAACCCATGATCCAATATTTTCGGGGGTGCGATTTAGAGTTTACGTATTTATTTTGGGGGTCAGCCTTTTCGCTTGGCCAGCTGCACTCGGAAGAAATAGAAAACAGGATGTCGGGGAGTTTTCTTTGGAGATCGCATTTTAACGAAAAATTTTAACGTTTGTCCGGTTCGGACGGATCATAGGGCTGGCGGCCTGTTTGAGTTAGTGGCCGAAAGCATATCGGTTTCGCAGGGGCTTGAGAAGGGCCTTTTTGTTTCTGGGGGGTCTAAAAGAAAATGGCGTTGCTTTGGGGTCAAGGGGTTAAGACCCAGAATCCAATGAGATAGTTGTATGCGCCTCAGGGGCGTGTTTTAAAATCTTGGAGAGAGGGAGTTTTTAGAAATTTAAAAAAGGAGCGAGGAAAAGGAACGGGGTTTTGATGTCGTAAAGTCTGCTTCCCATCATGGTCCTCTGAAAAGAGAGATGCTGCTCAACGGCAAGTGATGTTGGTGAGTTACACATTTAAGGACCTGTGCCTGATTTGTATCTTTTATCTCTCTCTCCCTCTCCAATTAAATAACTACTAGTTAACTCCAATTAAATATCTACTAGTTAACTCCAATTAAATATCTACTAGTTAACTCCAATTAAATATCTACTAGTTAACTCCAATTAAATTATTTACTAGTAAAGGTCAGGTGTTTTCATGATAGCTTACCATCTGTTCCAATTAGTCTATGAGACTCCTTACCATTGTTTATTTTGATTTGTTATTAGAATGGGTGATCAAACCATTTATGTTAATAGGAGTATTTTGTGTATTATGTTACTTGTACATAGATTTAAGTATTGCAAATAAATTAATGTTATTATTTAAAAGCGCGGCCTTTTTCTTCTTCGCGCTCTTACCGGGCGTGTCCTAAAGAGGGAAGTTACCTCGGGACACTGTTTACAATTTATTCTTCCGAAATACATTATTGTTCGTTAATCGCATTAAAACATACTAATTTTCCTGTTTTTTAACACTTTACAACAAAGTAGAAAAGTGTTTATGACTTTGTTCATTCTGTCTGTCTGTCTGTCTGTCCGTTAGCACGATAACTGCCGTAAAAATGACTTAATCAAAATGAAATTTTAGTATGTTGTTCAGACGGTCTGTAGGACCTATGGGAATATAAATGAATAATATCACCCAATTAGTTTTGGATTGAACCCGGGTTGAAAAAATGAAATACATTGAGCCCTATGGGACCTAATTTTTTAAGCATTTTTTAAGCGGATTTAAAATTCACAAATTGCTTCGAAAATTTTAGGCAATATTCAAATTGTTCCATAAAATATATAAAAAAAATTCAACGACATATATTCAGTAGTTTTTTAAATAAAAATTAAAATAATAATAACACCTCTTATATGAAGCGATCACGTGACCATGATATGAAACGATCACGTGACATACTTCAAAATGATATATGGCATCCATCTTGTCTCAAAATCATGATTTTTAAAGTTCTTTTTAATTCATATTGAGTGTTGTATACGTCCTAAAACTACTTTATTTGTGCCTAAATTCTGTGCATCTACATACTGAAACAACGCAATGACAATATATTTGTGTTTAAATGCTCATCCCAAATTTGATTATTTCTACAACTAAGCCTATTTTTCACCTATGTAAAATGTAAACAGCAAAATATGTAGAATGAGTTGTATTAGAATTGCTGTAATTCTTTAACACAAAATCATTTAGTCCATGGAGTCTGCTTAGCTGATATGAATGAAATATTCATTGATTTTAGAAAGAGAAGGACGATATTTTTCGATGAAGTTTTACGCATATAGTTTAATTACTTGTAGCTCCATGGTCTTAATTTTTAAATAAAATAAATTATTATAGTATTGTGATGAATGACATGAATGGGGGAATTATTTATGAATGAAATTTTGCTTTTATAGAGAGAGCCAGGCGTGTTATTTTTTTCTATGACGTCATTTGAATGGATTTCAGTTGTTTTCGATGAAGTTTTCAAATATAATAAATTATCGTAGTATTATGACAATTCTAAAATTATTTCCGAGGAATGTATCACATTTTAGAGATGTTTAAACCAGGCAATTTATACTTTAATGCCGTCATTTGAATGAAGTTAATTTTTTTTATGAAGGTTTAAGGTTTCAAATATAATAAATTAATGTAGTATTGTGATAAGTTTTAAAATATTACCGAGGAATGTATTGCATTTCAGACATGTTTAAATAAAATTGCATTGAAGTTGGAAAGTGTTTCAAAATCAATGCTTTAAGCATGATTGATCTTTCTTGTTTTTTTGTTTTTTTAACATGAAATTTCATTCTATTGATGAAAAACGAGATTCCATTAAAAGAAAAAAAATCGGGAAAATGTGTCTGTTTTTATCCAAATGACGGATCATGGCGTCTTATCGAAAGAAGAAAGCTCGAAATTTTTAAGATTAAAAGCCTAATTATGTTCAGAACTGGGGAACAAACATGCTTCTAATGAACGGGAAAGCAGAAATTGAAATTCTGCGAAAAAATAATAAAATTCTGGTTAACAATGAAATGTGAATTTGCTAATAAAAAAAAAATTATGCTAAAAAACCGAAAACATACGGTTAACAAATGAAATGAAAGAAAACGAAATTCCGTTAAAAACAGAAAACGTACAGAAAAAAGAAAACATAATTATGTCAGTATTCCAATTATTAAACGGAATTCTGTTAATTAACGAAAATTTACTACCGTCTGAGTTGTCAATTTCGTTAACAGCGGTTAATGGAAGCCGTTCCTTTAACAGAGTTATTTTTTACAATATACCTGTACAGTTATTTAAGATTAAACAAATAAAAAAATAATTTTTAGTACAAATTATACTGCGATACTTCTGATTTATCGCCACGAATTCCATGCTAAAAGCGGAATATAACATATTCCAGAAAGACTTGCTGAACTCCAAAACCCAACAACGGCTGTTAGTGAGAGATTAACACACTGCATTCATATGAAAATAGGATCATTACTTAACACTTAATCTCCGAACCTCCAAATGCATTTATCAGAATAACTAGATGGTGCTTTAGTCAGTTGATTTAAACCTCTCATCACTTCTCATAAATAATTATAATCCCTTTGACCACCCCTCTCTCTGCCCCGGCCTTACTTTGCGTGTCTGTATCTCCTAAATATCTTCCAAATAGGTTTACGATGATCCTGACTTAATTTATCGACGCATAAACATTTAATATAGTCTTGCCTTTCTTCCTCTGATTCAAGAATCACTGATATAGTGCTTGGACATAGATCTCCCTGTTGTGTGTGGGCTCCTAACTGTAATGTGATACTTTAAATGCATGGGCGAATGGGGGTTCAAGGGTTTAAATATGCATCGCCGGAGATGGAAGGATTGTTTCCATGTTATCTACAATTCCTGGAGAAATTTCCGACATTGACAGGATCGAGATTTATGGGTAGACCCATGTTGTGTCGAATCTTTGTAATAACGAAAAGGGTGGAATGATGGTATGGTACTATTTTATCTATCATTAATGCAAAGGTTGACAATTTAGCGCTTAAATCCTTGCGTTTTTGACTTTTATTTATAAAATCTTAAAATGATACTGGCGAATAATTGAATCTGTCCTTAAAGTAAAAATGGTTTTTTAAATCAGTTGCATTGACTGAGAGAAGACGATTGTTCCCACGTTACCAACAATTTCCAATGAAATGTGTTACGTTATATGTGTGGTATTCAGATTTTCAGTAATTTAATATGGTCTCTTAGACTGAATACAATTTCCTTGTACTTCCAAGAGATAGAAGAAGATATGTGAAAATTAGGAGACTTCTTATTTTCATTATAAAGATTAGGTAACTGCTATTTTCATTTCTATCCCTGAAGTACCAGAAAATTTGTATAATCACAAGAAGCAATTACATTGTGATCAAATTTTGTACGTATTTCATACTTATATTTCTATCAGGAGTACTTTTTTCTTACAAGAAACAATTAGTCACCTAATATTTATATCTGCTTTTATCAAAGGAATACGGGGAATTTGATTTATCACAAGCACTAATTATATTGTCTCCTACTTTTCAAATGACTGCTTCTGTCATGAGAGAAAAAATCATTTACATTCTCAGAAACTGCAGTTACACTGTTTTTGAATTTCCATATACCTGCTTCTGTCAAGGACTGAAAGGGAGTTTGCATTCTCACAAGCAGTAGTTACGTTATCTCCTAATTTCCATATGCCTTCTTCTATTAAGAAAAATAAATTTGTATTCTCACAAACAGTTGTTACATTCATCGTGCATCTTGACTAAATTTGAATTTGAGAATACAGTGGCTTTGCATCGACCACAGAGATAATGGCGTTGATTTTGTTTTTTTTTCTCATATCTGTACTAATGATGAACAGCTCTGTACAAAGTGCATAATCTGATGTTCATGGATGCTGACTTTATCTTCCTGTCCTGTTCTCTGGAGAATACCTTTGCAATTAGTGTTCTTGAAAGAATTTCAAAGTGGTTTTCGTCTGAAAAGTTATATTATAAGTAGTTTTGTGAATATAATAATTGATGTGTTGTATTGTGTAATGCCAGAAATGTAAAGTAATAAATATTTGGAAGGATTAAAAAATAATGGAACCAGGAATGTGGGCGGATTATCCCCACGCTAAGCAGATGGGCGATAATATACAGGTGGCCCCATATCTTACATACCACGCCCATGTTTACATACCACGCTAAGCCGTTTGGCGGCAACCGAGACGGCGACGCCATGTCTACGGATTAGCCCTCAGCTCTACATTTCAGCACGTGGACCGCCGACCGAAAAAGGGATATAAGTGAGAGTTGCTCGAAGTGGGAGTCAGAATTGGTCAAGGCAGGCTGTTGGAGTTAGACTAGTCAAGAAGAAGCGACGGTAGCAGAGTTAAGAGTTGTGTGTGCGTCTCTGATATAGGAATTCGAAGGAGAGCTCATGTTCATCTGGTATTGCAAGTGTAAAGTGTGACAAAGCATCAGTGTTACCCAAGTAATATGAAAGAAGATCAGGTACCGTACAATTAAACTATATGAGGATAACCTCTTTGTCTAAATTTGTGTTTTTAAGGAAAAGCTAATTAATGCATCCCACCACGTGCTCCAACCAAATATCAATTCATCTGGCATTACACCCCCCGAACTACCATTGAGATTGTATTCCACTATTGTGATATTTATTTAATTTGTAAAACTAAAGAGTGTAAATTGAGTATGTGACAAATAAATGTTTGTTCCTTTACTATTAACCTTAATTTTTTAGTTTGTTAACTTAGTATCCCGTTAAGCACAGAAATAGGTGGGTTTTGCGGCCACCAACGCAATGTACACAGCAGTAAGTTTTAGAACAGATTACATGTATAATTAATATACTAATAAATAATTAATTTAATGTAAAATGCATTTTTGACAATATTAATTTTAATCAACAAAATTAATAATCGGCACACATTGCACAAGATGTAAGGATTGTTTTCATCTTATCTATTTTTCTTGGAGATATTCCAGTAATGGACAATATCGGTATTTATAAGTAAAGTCGTTATACATTAGCTTCAGGAGATAAAAATTTGGCTTTTTTACTCTTATCTGTATTAATTATGAACAATTCTATACAAAGTGAATAATCTGATGTCCCACTGACACTGGCTTTCTCTTCATGTCCTGCTCTCTGGAGAATACCTTTGCAATTAGTGTTCTTGAAAGAATTTCAAAGTGGTTTTCGTCTGAAAAGTTATAGTATAACTAGTTTTGTGAATATAATAATTGATGTGTTGCATTGCACAAGATGTAAGGATTGTTTTCATCTTATCTATATTTCTCGGAGATATTCCAGTAATGGACAATATCCGTATTTATAAGTAAAGTCGTTATACATTAGCTTCAAGAGATAAAAATTTGGCTTTTTTACTCTTATCTGTATTAATTATGAACGATTCTATACAAAGTGAATAATCTGATGTCCCACTGACACTGGCTTTCTCTTCATGTCCTGCTCTCTGGAGAATACCTTTGCAATTTAGTGTTCTTGAAAGAATTTCAAAGTGGTTTTCGTCTGAAAAGTTATATTATAACTAGTTTTGTGAATATAATAATTGATGTGTTGCATTGCACAAGATGTAAGGATTGTTTTCATCTTATCTATTTTTCTTGGAGATATTCCAGTAATGGACAATATCGGTATTTATAAGTAAAGTCTTTATACATTAGCTTCAGGAGATAACAATTTGGCTTGTTTACTCTTATCTGTATTAATTATGAACAATTCTATACAAAGTGAATAATCTGATGTCCCACTGACACTGGCTTTCTCTTCATGTCCTGCTCTCTGGAGAATACCTTTGCAATGAGTGTTTTTGAAAGAATTTGAAAGTGGTTTTCGTCTGAAAATTTATATTATAACTAGTTTTGTGAATATAATAATTGATGTGTTGCATTGCATAAGATGTAAGGTTTGTTTTCATCTTATCTTTTTTCTTGGAGATATTCCAGTAATGCACAATATCCGTATTTATAAGTAAAGTCGTTATACATTAGCTTCAAGAGATAAAAATTTGGCTTTTTTACTGTTATCTGTATTAATTATGAACGATTCTATACAAAATGAATAAACTGATGTCCCACTGACACTGGCTTTCTCTTCACGTCCTACTCTCTGGAGAATACCTTTGCAATTTAGTGTTCTTGAAAGAATTTCAAAGTGGTTTTCTTCTGAAAAGTTATATTATAACTAGTTTTGTGAATATAATAATTGATGTGTTGCATTGCACAAGATGTAAGGATTGTTTTCATCTTATCTATATTTCTTGGAGATATTCCAGTAATGGACAATATCCGTATTTATAAGTAAAGTCATTAGCTTCAAGAGATAAAAATTTGGCTTTTTTACTCTTATCTGTATTAATTATGAACGATTCTATACAAAGTGAATAATCTGATGTCCCACTGACATTGGCTTTCTCTTCATGTCCTGCTCTCTCCGAGCTTTTTACTCTTATCTGTATTAATTATGAACGATTCTATACAAAGTGAATAATCTGATGTCCCACTGACACTGGCTTTCTCTTCATGTCCTGCTCTCTGGAGAATACCTTTGCAATTTAGTGTTCTTGAAAGAATTTCAAAGTGGTTTTCGTCTGAAAAGTTATATTATAACTAGTTTTGTGAATATAATAATTGATGTGTTGCATTGCACAAGATGTAAGGATTGTTTTCATCTTATCTATTTTTCTTGGAGATATTCCAGTAATGGACAATATCGGTATTTATAAGTAAAGTCTTTATACATTAGCTTCAGGAGATAACAATTTGGCTTGTTTACTCTTATCTGTATTAATTATGAACAATTCTATACAAAGTGAATAATCTGATGTCCCACTGACACTGGCTTTCTCTTCATGTCCTGCTCTCTGGAGAATACCTTTGCAATGAGTGTTTTTGAAAGAATTTGAAAGTGGTTTTCGTCTGAAAATTTATATTATAACTAGTTTTGTGAATATAATAATTGATGTGTTGCATTGCATAAGATGTAAGGTTTGTTTTCATCTTATCTTTTTTCTTGGAGATATTCCAGTAATGCACAATATCCGTATTTATAAGTAAAGTCGTTATACATTAGCTTCAAGAGATAAAAATTTGGTTTTTTTACTGTTATCTGTATTAATTATGAACGATTCTATACAAAGTGAATAAACTGATGTCCCACTGACACTGGCTTTCTCTTCACGTCCTACTCTCTGGAGAATACCTTTGCAATTTAGTGTTCTTGAAAGAATTTCAAAGTGGTTTTCTTCTGAAAAGTTATATTATAACTAGTTTTGTGATTATAATAATTGATGTGTTGCATTGCACAAGATGTAAGGATTGTTTTCATCTTATCTATTTTTCTTGGAGATATTCCAGTAATGGAGATTATCCGTATTTATAAGTAAAGTCGTTATACATTAGATTCAGGAGATAAAAATTTGGCTTTTTACTCTTATCTGTATTAATTATGAACAATTCTATACAAAGTGAATAATCTGATGTGCCACTGTCACTGGCTTTCTCTTCATGCCCTGCTCTCTGGAGAATACCTTTGCAATTAGTGTTCTTGAAAGAATTTCAAAGTGGTTTTCGTCTGAAAAGTTATATTATAACTAGTTTTGTGAATATAATAATTGATGCGTTGCATTGCACAAGATGTAAGGTTTGTTTTCATCTTATCTTTTTTCTTGGAGATATTCCAGTAATGGACAATATCGGTATTTATAAGTAAATTCTTTATACATTAGCTTCAGGAGATAACAATTTGGCTTTTATACTCTTATCTGTATTAATTATGATCAATTCTATACAAAGTGAATAATCTGATGTCCCACTGACACTGGCTTTCTCTTCATGTCCTGCTCTCTGGAGAATATCTTTGCAATTAGTGTTCTTGAAAGAATTTCAAAGTGGTTTTCGTCTGAAAAGTTATATTATAACTAGTTTTGTGAATATAATAATTGATATGTTGCATTGCACAAGATGTAAGGATTGTTTTCATCTTATCTATTTTTCTTGGAGATATTCCAGTAATGGACAATATCGGTATTTATATGTAAAGTCGTTATACATTAGCTTCAGCAGATAAAAATTTGGCTTTTTTACTCTTATCTGTATTAATTATGAACAATTCTATACAAAATGAATAATCTAATGTCCCACTGACACTGGCATTCTCTTCATGTCCTGCTCTCTGGAGAATACCTTTGCAATTAGTGTTCTTGAAAGAATTTCAAAGTGGTTTTCGTCTGAAAAGTTATATTATAACTAGTTTTGTGAATATAATAATTGCTTTGTTGCATTGCACAACATGGAATAATTACTTTTATCCTATGTATTTTTCTTGGAGATATTCCAATAATCGGTATTTATATGTAGATTCATTATGCATTGGCTTCAGGAGATAACAACTTAGATGAAGAAATAATGGTATAGTGCATCTACTCTTATCTATAGCTTGTGATAAAATGCATAGTTCAAAGCAGAAAGGTTTGCTGTCTGACGGTCACAAGTTCAATCTTGTACCATTTTGATTCCTTGGTCTTTAAAGTATCTTTATATATAGTGTCTGAGTACCTAATGGAATCAGATTCACAAATCAACTAATGAAATGACTGCCTAACCTGCGATGCAAAAATACCTTCTATTTCTTACTTTTTTCTTTTTCTTCCTATTGTACGATAATAGATATAAAAAGTTTAAACGTTCACACAATCAAAATTCTGATTTGGTCGGCTTTGCATCTGCTTGAGGACCACTTTTCGCAGATAATAATTATCTCTTCAATCCCCCTCTCTGCAACTTATGTTGCCTGCAAGCGTGTACTAAACATCTTTTAAATAGGTTTATGATGATCCTGACTTAATTTATCGATGCATAAACATTTAATATAGCCTTGCCTTTCTGCCTCTGTTTAAGGAATTGAGTATGCGAGCTTGGGCACAGATGTTCTATTTTCATGGGCCCTTAACTGTAATACGATACTTTAAATGCATGGTCGAATGGCGGTTTAAGGGTTTAAATATGCATTGCCCGAGATGGACGGGAGGTTTCCTTGTTATCTTTGCTTCCTAGAAAATTTTCAAGCATTGAAAGGATCGGGATTTATGAGGAGGATCGTTTTGCATCGGCTCCAGGAGATAAGGGGGTGGATGAAGAGAGAATGATTCAATGTCGGTATTTTGTTGTCAACATGAACAATTCAATGAAGATATTAACAATGTGATGGTCATGAACATTTAACTCTTTTTATGTTTAGCGTTCTTCAAGGCAATTTTAAATATTATGGATTTCTAAATATTTATTCCTATTATGCTAAAATTTAACCTAATATGCTAAATATGCTAACATCTTTATTCCCAATATGCTAAAACCTTTATTTCTAATATGCTAAAATTATTTCATCATTTGAAATGGAAGCATTTTTTTTTATTCATGGTACTTCAGTTCTTTGAGATACTGTCAGTATATATTGGCGGATGTATACAATTTATTGGCGGAATTGACCAGTTGCCAAATGGAAAAAAAAATATTTAAAAATATGTATTAAAAGAATAACTCGCTAATGAAAGATGCATTCTTTTTCTGTTCTGATAGTACACCTAAGCAATGAAATATGGATGTATGAGAATCTTTTAGTTATTTTAGTATAATTTGACTCAATTCAACTATCCATTTCATGATAAGATGTTTTTATATCTCTTTTTACAACTGCACAATAAATTGTTGTTTAAATATTGGTAAATTGCTCTGAATCAAGCAATTCCCAACCGATATGGCGCGGCATATAATACTACTGGGATGTTCTACTCGTATGCCATGGCATTTTCAGAAAAAAAGTATATACTTTTACAGATAATTCTTCTTTTTTAGAAAGGAATATTTATTAAATTCCAAAAAGAGGTTGGTAAGAGATTCACTAAAGAGTTCCACTGCCAATTCTTTCCAATTCCGGTTAAACAATTTACATTTTACTTGAAATGTTTATTTTAAAAATTGGCTATAGACATAGCTTACATAATGAGTGATATGAATTCAGCATCCTTAGGGAGTAAGAGATTTACTAATGATTTCTACCTCTGGTTCTCTTCTATTTTCCCTTTGAAATTTTTCTAGAAACATTTCTTTAGAATAGGCTATAGATGGAGCAGAGAGAATGGCTGACATGGATTCAGTATTATATCTAGTAGGGGCGTTGGAGAGACTCATACTAAGGATGTACATTTCCGGTTCTAGAGATGTCACTTCCGATTAAAAAAAATCTGATGTGGGCAGCACATGACTTTCCTTATATAATGCAATGAATTTACTCCTTTTGCACTCAAAACATAATGTATAAGATCCACGGTACTGTGTTTTTAACGTTGAATTGTACATTTGGCGATTTTCAGGATGACAACATGTAATACTATTTCAAAGTATCCAATTAACTCATATTTTACACACCTCTAAGTTAACAATTATCAATATTGATAGAATCTTCAATAGGCGATATAGTCCATGTTTTAAAATACTTTAATAATTAATTAATCAATAAGGCGTCATTTTCATTAATTTAGCGTCATTTTTGCAATTTTTACGAAATTTTTGTCAATCTGGGGCAAAATATCGCCAAGTTGGTAATACTTTGCTAGATTTTTCGCAAAGTTTGCCAAATACATCACCAAGTGTTACAGACAAACGGAGAGAAGAGCATTTCTTATATACTAGAATGTATGCCCCTCATATGACGGAAATCAGAATTTACAAAACAGTAATTCTCATTTGGCATCATTTTTATTACTTTGACAACATTTTTGTCACTTTGACAACATTTAAAAAAGTCGCCAAGTTGGCGATTTCCCGATAAATTTCTCGCCATGCGTTACGGACGGACGGAGAAATGGGTTTTTCTTATAGTCTATTCTTATGTTCTTTCCAAGATATTGAACTTTCATCAATTAGTCATGTCAGCAATTAATCATTTCATTGATTCAATGTCAGTTTCATCAATTTGGCGAATCTTTATCACTTGGGAGACATTTTTGTTAATTTGGCAACATTTAAAAGTCACCAAGTTGGAGATATTCCGAAAAATCCGTCATCAAAATTTTACCCAAACGTAACGGAAAAATAGGTTATTTTTATATTACTCGTAGATTCTTTCAAAATATTGAATTTTCGTCAATTAGTCGTCATTTTCATTGATTTTGCGCCATTTTTATCAATTTGTCGATACTTTAGCTAATTTGGCAATATTTAAAAAAGTCGCCAAGTTGGCTATATTCCTCCAAATTCTGTGCCGAAATCTTGCCAAGTGTTATTTATGGAAGGAGAAATAAGTTATTCTTATAGCAGATAAATGACTATTGGTGTCCAACTACAAAGGTATTACCCGAAGTATCTTATCTGATGAATGGAACGAACTAGATCCGCTAGAATGATGCCACAAAATTTATCGCACGATATTACATAGGAAAAGTGAAGATATTTCACAATAGTTAATGAAGGGCGCGGTAGCCCAGTGGTTAGCGCGCGGGAATTGCACTCGGTAGGCCCGAGTTCGATTCCCGTCACTGCCAAAACTGCCGCCGTGTTCACGCGGAGTACGATCACGTTAAACATGTGGGTCCTTCCGTAAGTCCTTAAAACCGTAAGTCCTTCCGAGAGGTTGGTGGTAGGGGAAGGAGGGTACGGTCCCTGTGGATGCCTCCCCTACTGGGTTCCGGTCTAAATTGGGTGGCATTTCCCGGCCGTCCAAACAGTCACCTTACACCTTTCTGGTAGATCGGACGGTCTGGGTCTCAACAACAACAATAGTTAATGATTTTTTTTTATATGATATTTTTTATTTTATATGATATTTGATAAAGTTATTTGAAAAATGTGCAATATCCCGAGAATGGTTCTAAATTCTAAACGGTTCGGTTTCTAAACGAGAGCGGTTCTAAAGTTTGTGTCAATCGTTTTCTAATGAAACATTACGTAAGAAATAACTATTTGCGTAACTTTGTTAAAGGTTTTGATCTTTTGATGATTTTTTTTTTAATTTCACACAAAAATTTAGTTGAGTTCTGAATATTCGATTGCTTTTAAAGACAATAGGCTTCCATCATTCACGGATTGTAATTTTTGTACCAAATTTCGTTCGTTCGTCAGATATCATCTCCACAGATTCACTGACACACACACCCCAATGTTTGATTCATGTTCAGGGATGCTTGAAACGTGTTCTCCCGTCGAAAACTCGAATTCGAATTTCCGACCCCTCGTCACAATATTTTCCTTACACATTATACTATGCATATAAGGAAAGTAGAAGTTATATTTTCCTTGCAGCATCTATTTCTCATGATTAGATATGATAGATAAGGACTCATATGCATTCATTATCGAATTTCGAAGACGATTGGGGGATTCAATAAGGACTTCCACTTTCGGTTCTTGAGCTGTCAATTCTGGTTTTCCAAAATTCGTATCAAAAGAGTATAAAAACACCTATTAGTTCCGTCGAAAATGAAGGTCATTTTAAGCCACGCATTATGCACATTTATTCCATTTTTTTTTCTTTTGACGTTTTGCGGGATGATTTCGCATTTCGTGGGGATTCAGATTCAAACTGAGGGGATTGAAACTTATTTGGAAATTCAACGTTCTTTTTGTTTCGTGCTTTAATTGTAATTATAAAAATTGCGTTGTTTGCGGAAGAATATATAAATTGATCTAATTGTGATGAGATTGTTGAAATGAGTCAATTTAAATTGTGTCCGTCGTTAGATATTAACGTAGAACGCAGAGTCTTCTCAAGTGACGATTTCTGGTTTAATGATTTGAGGGGGTATGTATAAGGGGGGTACGTCGTATCACGCCCATTACTCCGATGTACACGGATTTACATGCAATTTTCACTATTATTTATATAAATAAAATTTATTTATTTTGTCATTTTATATAACTACCCTGCTTTAACTCTCGGGCAACGCCGGGAACATTGCTTTTTTGGAAATAAGGCTACGAAAGGCTTAAAATGTAAGTTCTAATCATGATAGTTGCTAAATTTTTTATCTAGTTCTAGTTTTTCACATAATGTAACGGCACATACTGTTTCATAGTTCCCGATCATAAGTTATCATGCACCCCCTTTCCCAAACACACGCACAATTCCCCCAGAAGTGTTCGAAATGGATTCATGAGGCCTTGAAACGTGCTTATCCGTCACAATCGGGAATTCGAAAAAAAAATATTTACAATACTTTTTCTATACAATAATATGAGAAAGTAAACGTCGTTTGTCCCCTTTGTCTATGATACAATCTTTTTGTATGTAAATAAATTTATCATTTATCGCGTGCGAATTGCATGTGCTCGCGCAGCAGACGATATCTGTCGTTAGCTGTGGCTTCTGAAAGAGCTAATAAATATCAAAACGTATTTTAAATATAGATTAAAAAAATAATTAAATAAACAGTTTAAAGTTTGAATTCATTTTGTAATCATTTTAGAAATCTGAATGACAGTGCCGAAATGCCCCCAGTAAAAATTTTTGCCTAATTTTGGTTAGCTTTTATTAAAGCTTCAAAACTGTAGAAAATTTCTATCAATCAAATTCGTTTAAAATGTTTTATTTAAAAGCATGCTAATTTCGAGCGTTACAAGATTTTTTTTCACTGTCCAAAATTTTTCATGGCCCGTAGGTCAGGCCACAACTGGACAGCCTTGAAGGTGCCGAAATGTACTATATGAATTTTATATAATATTCAAAAGTATTTACAAAATGGTGATGTATTGCTCTAAATTCACATTGGCGAAATTTTAATCAACCATAGAGGGCCATGCCAAGCAGGACAACACATTTTCCCGTGGCTAACGACTGTTATATGGAGGTTTTTTTTCGTTCTACCCAGAGATCGAGCTAGAATTTTTCCAGAAAAGTAAAATGACTCCCTGACTTGATTTGAAGGAGTATTTTGCTTTCTAGCGGAGTAATTTTTAACAAATGATTAAAATTTTTAACAAAAATTTTTAACAACCCTCAAATTTCCAGGTATTTATTAAATTTATTGTATTTTGTATAAAAAAAAAATTACAGGTTCATCGCCCAACAGAATATAAATTTCGGACTCTTTTACGTTGAAACAAATATAGGATTTAAGAGATGCACTATACTCTTTATTTGTGTCAATAAACAAAATACATTGTATATCTGATAGCACAATTAATATACCTTTCAATTAATATACTTTATAAATGTACTTTATAAAATCATTTTTTAAATGTTTACTAAATTTTGAACTTTTAGGATCACATTTTTTTTAATTTCCTGTCAATTTTCCAAGTAGAGAGCAATCTTGAATTATAAATTCGTCATAGTATAATTAACAATGTTTTTTTTTTCATAAAATTAACTAATCACATAATTCAGGATGAAATATCAAAATAGTTGCCTTACCTTTGGCTAAGTTTCTCCATATGATTGTAAACAAACAAGGGAAACAGAAAATGAAAAACCTATTAAGTAAAATAATTTTTATTATTAATTCCAACCTTCTTTGCTTTTGGCTTTTCCAGAAAGGAACAGCTTTCCCAAAATTAAATTTACATTCAAGCCAAATCTGTTTAATTTGCGATTCTAAAAAATAATTTTTTTTATTTTTTTGTTTGCAAAATCGATGTGTAAAAATACGCATTACTTAATTCATAAAGCGTATTTGCTTATTTTATAGCGTGAAATACGAGTATAGAGGCGTTATTTCGATCTCTGGCCTCTATTTCATTTATGCTGTTGCCTTATTTGGCGCAGTTGATTCTGATTAACAGTCCTATTATCACGATGATTTAAGTAAATAATTTATTATATAAAATATATCTCTAAAATATTATCGGTATATATGGATGATATGCAAAAATATCTCGTTTTTATTTTTCGTAATCTTATACTCTGTGGGGACGAAAAAAAATAATATTATACGTTTTGGGCTTAACTAAAGGCTGTCATAGAAAAATAAATTTACATATGACCTTTTGGGTCTAAATTTTCATTTCATTTTCTATAAATAATGAAAGGAGAAATTAGACTTGAAATGGCAGAATGAGTACTAATATGAAATTCACATGAACAGTTCTTACAATTTCATTATCTGCCCCGCCTTGGTCATTTCAGCACCTGCTTAAACAGTGATTTAGAATGAAAACATCTGCTTCGTATTACGCCCGTTGCGCTAATGTACACGGATTGCATGCAATTTTCACTATTATTTATGTAAAAAAAAATATTTTGTTTTTTTCTATAACAACCCTGCTTTAACTTTTTGGCAACACCGGGTACATTTTCTAGTTCATGCAAATTTGTTCATGCAAAGATATTGAGTATTTTGGAAAGAGGGATTAAATAAATCGGTTAAGGATCATAAATTCAATGTATTTTTAAATAGAAATTGAACTTATTTGTAATTTCAAGCAATACAATTCATTCCCATTATTATAATTAAAGAAATAGAAATTAGTAGTCAATAAGGTGAGTGATGTATAAGTTGTATTATTATTATTATTATTATTATTTTAATTTACTGTCTCAAATAAAATTAAAATGCAATTCAAACAGAGAATGAGATCTTTAATGAGGAATTTTGTACAATTGTCATTTTCTTAATCAATTCATATTCGAAATGAAAGCAATCAATTCATGTCAATGTCAAATAACCGATTGAAAATAATTAATTCCTAATCGAAATAAAAGTAATCAGTTCTGGTGGATGTAAAATAATCAATTCCGATTCAAAAACTTTTCCGACATCAACTTCTGAATGATACAAATTTCCTATAAATCAAATTCTTAAACGACGTCAGAGATTAATTAATAACAGCGAATTGTCGGAAACAAAACAAATTGTCGAACAATGTTTAGGAAACGTCATAACATGTAATTAAAAGTACCCCAGGCAGACGAAACGAAACCAGTTTTGAATTGCAAGACTTGGGTGTGCATTTATTCATTCCTCTTCATATGCCCCTATTCGGAAATTAACTTGGCATTAGAAATGTATGGGAAAAAGTTATATTTTAAGAACGTGGTATAGCGTTCCGCCTCGCCAAGTAGTCATACCCGAATCTGTAGTTGACAAGTGTATATTTTACTTGGCGTGACAAACCCCCATTTTCCAGAGGGCTTTAGCTCAGCTCCCAAGAAAACTAAACACCTGATTATTTTTTCTCTGTAAAACCGTCTCTAAGACAAAAGAGTGAGTAACTCTGTTACTCGTTTTAGATTGATGTGGAACCTCATTCCTTTCACATATTAAAATGGGAAAAGGTTAATGTGTGTTGTGTGTGACAATGCGAGAAGGTCGTATATAAGGTCGTCAAAGCTTTGAATATTTTCTGGTGTTTTAATTTTTTATTTTATTATTTAAATTATACAGTTTTGATAGATTAATAGAAATAGTCGTATAATATAGATAGTTTATATATAGAAACAAATAATAGAAATAGTTCATGTATAGAAACAAATAATAGAAATAGTTCATATATAGAAGCAGTTTATTTCGTCCGAATCGAAAGTTGTCAGCGGTGAAACTTTTTTGGAGTTTAACGTCTCCAATCACTCGACCGGGCGAATATGCGGTCAACGTAAGTGGTAAGAGTTTAGGTACAGTGGCTAGAATAGACACTGTAGTTCTAGACACTGTAGTTTAGGGGAGGGAGTATAGCGCAGATTTTGATGCACAGATGTCACGAATATTTTAATTTTTTACACTTTTCCATCAGAACTGTTCTGCGAAATTCAAGCAATTTATAGAACTCGCCAAGTTTGCGATATTTCGCCAAATTTGTCAATCAGGTCAAATGACCCAGATTTACAAATTATAAAAATATTTCTCTGTTGCGTATTCGAAACAATATGATGTCACTTACGTTACATACTTCCGTTTCATCTCATTTCTTACAGAATTTACACTTTCTTTCATAATTTACTTAAGATGTTTCAATCAAAAATTCCATATACTGCGGCTGCACCCGAGAAAAAATAACTTTAAAAAGGGCACTTACAATTGCTGTTCAGGCCTTTTTTTGCTTCCGTGTTGGCGGACCTACAGTCTTAACTACTGAACCGATATTTATGAATGATGACTCATTTTGTGTATGCGTTTTTTTGGGGGGGGGGGGGTATATACCTTATTTAAAAACAAATGGGTGGCAAATTTTATTTTGAATTTAAGAAAGTGAAAAAAAAACATGGTTTTTTCAGACCAGTGTTGAAGGACCTACAGTCTAAACTACTGAACCAATTTTAATTGGTAATATCTTTATCAATGGCGTAATTAATGATGACAACGTTAAAAGTGTCTGGAATTGGCACCGGAAATTATTCTTTAACTTTTTCTTCAAAAAAATTAAAAAATTTTCAACAGTAACGATTAGTTTATCCAAAATCAAATAATGAGATATGATTTTATTTTAAAATCATATTTCATTATTTGATTAATGTCATTAATACTGTTATTGCTACAACAGAAAAAGTGTTAATTATATTTTTCTTAACGATACTTAAAAAAATGTTCATCAATCATAGTTTCTCGTATACTAAGGAAGGCAAAACTGAAGTTTGGTTCAGATGTATTTAAAGATGTTGACGCCACTTTGAAATATTAAATTTAAAGGAAGATTACGGGAAGTTTATCACCCGAGTTTTGATTATATTTTTTAAATAGAGGGGTATAAAAGGAAATTTACTATAAAGATTTAAAATAACATTTTAATACTCTAAAATCTATTAAAAATATTTCATATACTACATTTATCTTTTACGTTCAAGATATTTCGCTATTAATTCGTCAAACGTTCTGAGCAGAACAATGATGGTGACTAATGAAATTATTAACGAATATCAAATAAAATTTTAAAAATAAATAAAAAATGATGTTTTAAATTGTGGATAGTTGTAAAATTTTTGTAAGTGTTAAAGTAAGTTCAGTAAAAACTGTTTAATGGAAAGCATTATCACTATGATTCATATTGATTATATAACATAGGGACTATAATTCTATAGACAAAATTTTAATAAGGTCATGCTGTTAACCCTTTGGCGCAGGTGGGACACCGGTATTCTTTCAGTATTTTATTTTTAGTAAGGGTTCGAGGAAGTTATTAGAGGTTAACAGAGAAGGTATTTTATACATTTATTACGAATAATACATAATTAAAATAAAAATAAATTTGTCTTAAATTATTTGGGTAGACAATACCTACCTTGTCTTCCCTGACGCTGTATGAATACAATAATCTAGCGGTCAGGTTCTTAATCGTTCGATCTTGTGTTGACCGACTTGATAGATTATAATTATATTAATCAATCAAGTCCGTGAACGATAAATATCATTATATTCGTACACACTTTAAATTTGTTCTGGTTGTAGAAGTTAGAGAAAAGCAATTCTATCTATATTAATTGTCAGTTAGCCGTAATGAATGAACTGATTGTTAATGTGTCATAATAGTAATTAATTAATACGTTATGTATAAATTGACTTAAGGTTCGAAAACTTAAAGGTTGCCCTATCGCCACTGGCGAAACAAATTTTTCTACTGATCAATAAAATATTAAATATGAGTATCAAGGTGAGAGACAGCATTTTCGCTGGCAAGCAGCTGTCTCAACAAAATGGAAATCAATTAATTAAAAGATTGATCCATGTTATCGATCATATTACATGATAATGAAAAAAATCTCTTAATGATGTCCAAAGCCAACTTTGACCATTCCGAATTTTCTAACGAAAATCTCATCACATTCTAAATGCATTATAAATATGTAGATCCAACGCATAAAAATAAGTATATGTAATTTTTTAAGGTTTCCTTTTGCTGTTCAGATTGAGAAAATTGAAACATCATTATCAGCAAAAATGGCGTATAATATCATTTTGTACACGATACCGTTTGCGACGGGCATCATTCTAGAACTGTCCAAACTTGTTATTTCGAACATATTTCAAGAAAATATGTTCAAAAATTTAAGCGACTTCCTTTAACCTGAGCCTCTTGAAAATTAACAGAACTCTGACATTTATTAACTGTAATAAATTTAGTATATCGTACACGTTCATACATTTAAGTTACATACATTATGATAAATGCATGTTTCATACATTTGAATAGCATGCAAATAATAAAAGGGGATTCTTTTAAAATTTGCGTTCTGCTCTTTTGTGATAAAGATCAAGAAATATATTGTAGTACTTGGCTAAAATATACATAGGGATATATGAGGAGGAAGCGCAAAGTATGGGAAAATTTAACCAATGCCAAATTGGATTGGAAATATATCATTTATTGTAGCTACTACAAATTACAGATACTATAAGTTTAGCTTTTTTGTTGATATTTAAGCCTGTCAGAGACAGGAAACTAACTTGCCTTTTCTTCAAACCAAATTTAATTTTTACGTTTTTTCTTTCGTTTAGCAATGTATGGCGATAAGCATATAAGTGTTGAAAACGATCACCTTAATCGAAAATAGCGGTAGGTCGGGATCTCATTTTGTCAGCCTCTGGGTCAGACAAAATGAATGTGTTTTGACCTCCCCCATTTTGCCTGCCCCCGAGATCAATCAAAAATTCGACTGCATAGATTATGTTATAAATGTGCAAAATCATAGCCTTTTAGGTCACGGGGGTAGGGATCTTCTGAGGGATCTGGTAAATACATTTCTAAAATCCCCATTTTCTCCGCCCCCAAGGGAGAAATACAAATTCCGGTTCTGTATAGCCAATGCCAATGTGCAAAGCTTCAGTTTTCTTGGCAACCTTCTGGAGGATCTAAAAAGACAAAAATAATGTTAGACATTTATTATATAGATTTACTGAAGTTTATTTGTAAAGGTGTCTATGGGTGTAGTTACTGCCCTTTAATCGCGCATCTCCGACCTTTTGCTTTTTTTATCAACTTCAGAATTCAGTTCGTAAAGCTGGCGAATTGTTGGTCACGACGGGCATAATTCTAAAACTGTCCACCCGATTTAAGGTAAGGTTTTCCATAGGATGATTTATGTTGGGAAAACGATTGAGCAAACATGAGCTCGGTTTAAAAAATAAAGAATAAACTCTTTTATTTGGAAGTCAAAACAGATTATTTTAAAGTAGTCTTCGTTCAGATTGTACGTCACAGTGAGTGCAAAAATATTTTTGTTGGAAACTTTGGAAGGATCTATACACTAAGAGAAGAGATTTTGTTTCTTCTATTTGGCGCAGAAAGGTTATTTTCTTCATGAAGAAGTATTTTGCGTGAGATTTCAGTAGTTTTTCAAAATATTTATCAGCATAATTACATAATAATAAAATAACAGGCACTACAAATTGTACTTTACCGAGTACAAGCGAGCACCATTTTTACTTTCCTTATATACATAATGTATAAGGAAAGTATTGTGATGGGGTCGAAAATTCGAATTCGAGTTTTCGACGGGAGAGCACGTTTCAAGCATCCCTGATCACGAATCAAACATTTTTGAAGTGATGTCTGTGTGTGTGTGTGTGAAAGTATGTGTGTGTGAAAGTATGTGTGTGTGTGTGTCAGTGGGTCTGTGGAGACGATAACTGACGAACGAATGGACCGATTTGAACCAAATTTGGAACAAAAATCACAATCCGTAAACACTGGAAGCCTATTGTTTTTATACGCAATCGAATGTTCAGAACCCCCCTAAATTTTCGAATGAAATTTTGAAAAAATCGTCAAAAAATCAAAACCACTAATAAAGTTACGCAAATAGAAATTTCTTATGTAATTTTTCATTAGAAAACGATTGACATAAATTTTAGAACGCTAACACGAGCCGTTTTTGAGATATTGTACATTTTTCAAAAAAAATATCAAAAAGTCATATAAAATAAAAAAAAATTTCCTATTGATAAACATGTTCACTTTTCATATGTAATATCATGCGATAAATTGGGTGACATCATTCTCGTGGATCTAGCTCGTTCCATTCATGAAAAAAGATACTCTGAGTAACACTTTTATATTTGGACGCCAATAGTCATTTATCGGCTGTAAGAATAACTTATTTCTTAGTGCATAACGCTTGGCGAGATTTTGGCGACGAATTTGGCGGAATGTCGCCAACTTGGCGACTTTTTGAAATGTTGCCAAATTAACGAAAATCTCGCCAAATGGATAAAAATGATTCTAAATCAATGAAAATGACGACTAATTGTCGAAAACTCAATGTCTTGGAAAGAATATTAGTATCTACTATAAGAAAACCTATTTTTTTACTGTAAAAGTAGTAAATTCATTACATTATATAAGGAAAGTCATGTGTTGCCCACATCAGATTTTTTCATGATTAAAGTTGATTTTAAAATAAAGTTAACACCTCCCTCCAGAACATACAAAATGAGTCACAGGTCATTAAAAACGGTTCTATAGCTTATGCTGTGGCAACTTTAACATTTAAAAACAGACAATAGTAAACATATATTATTTTAATTTTTTTAATTCTAAATCAATTTTATCAAGTTTTAGAGAAAAGTATGCACCTCCTATCAGATCACATAAAATGAACCAGCATTCATTAAAATTGGTTCAGCAGTTTTAGGATATAAGTCCACCAACACCGAAAAAAAAATCTGACGTGGGCAGCACGTGACTTTTTCTACAAATTCAAATGCATTTTCTTATTTTATTATTTCATGATGTATTAAATTGAGTTTAATTGCAGAAAAAAAGTCATGGATACTTTTCTGATATTATATTCAATTTACAGTTTTAATGCATGTTCGTTTCATTTTGTAGCTTAATTCACTTTTTAAAGTTTACAGCTCTTCAAAATTAAAAAAAACTGATATGTCTCGAGAACGATTCATCCTAGAATGAATCGAGAACGATTTATCCATAATCATTGAATCAGTCTTATTCGCTGTGCTGTCAAAAATGACACGAAGAACAAGTACTTAATTAATATATTTCAGCTATTTTAGTCATTTATTTCACATTTTCATGATCTTTACGGGTCATTTAGCGAAAAAGGGGTCGGTTACGTTTTTTTCGAATCATTCCAAAATGTAATCGGTATCAAAATAACTCTCAACGGATACAACTACTAAATTTTAAGAAATTTCAATAAATAATTTTTCACTATATTAAAAAACGGCTTCAATCCTCCCAAATTAAAAAAAATAAATAAATATCTCGAGAATAGTCCATCTTAGAGTAATGGGGTTGGTATTAAATTTTTCGTCGTCAAAAATTACGTATAACACATGCATTTAAATGATGCATTTGAAGTACTTTTTTTTTAGATCTTGACGGTTTTTGAGGGCCCTTTCGCAAGTAAAGGCAGATGTTTTTTTTACTTTTTTTATTTTTTATAGAATTGCACCAAAATCTCGTCAGTACCAGGGCGTCTACCAAATTTTATGAAATTTGGTCAATTAGCCTTAGAGCTAGAGTGGATACATACATTGCGCAGACATACTGACATACACACGCACACAGATCTCACGTTAAAAATAGTATTTTCGTGCTCTAGAGATCCCAAAATGTGTAGATTCGTGGAAAACACGAGTCGCTATTTTCGACATGATTCTAATACCTTATACATTACTATGTATTGCAGGGATAGTAATATACAGTCACAGCGTATTCAAGTAAGTTTTTAACACAGTGGCTATTCCATCAATTGGCATTCCGTGAAGCAAGTTAAACCCTATTTATTGGTTACACAGTTAGTTCACTGTAGCAAGAGTGAATTTCGTATTTCATTTCACACAACTCACCATTGTTAGAAATCTGAGGTGGCTTAAATTTTTCCAATGCAAATAAAGCTCTAACGTTCCAATCATACATCCTTGTAGGGCTTTTGAAAGGATTAAAACTGACTCTTACTGTTCATATAACTTTTAGTTTTCGAGATATAAGCATTACAAACATGAACAATGAAAAAGTTTGTCTTCTTTAATCTCATAAGATGATTGCTCGAAAATGATAAGAGCTCTGTAAAACTAAATTATTGAATCAGAAACTGGAATTTCTAGAATTTTCTTTTTGTCGCTAACTGTTTATATTTATATTTTATAGTTTAGAAGGTATCTCAAATAAAATAACGCATAGTAAAGCAAAAACTTCTTCAGACACAAAAAGTAGTTCAAAATATTAAAATATAGAAATTATTTTTATATATCCATAAATAACACACTATTTCCGACAAAACAAGTATAAATTGTTTGTATTTTCCTCTGTCAGATTCAGAGATATAAACTTTCAAATACTTTACATTTTTCTTAAACGCTCCGATTTCAGCCGGATATTCCGACCCTATAGACTCACGTCAAAACTTGAAAGCAAAATATAATTAACTTTTCGATTAAAATTTCGGAAAATTTTTATTCTTATTTCTTTGTATAAAGTGGTTCTTTCCCTGTAAGGAGGTCGTTTTAATGAAGTTGTACTTCTAGATTCGGAAACTGAGCGAGCCAATCGGCGACGCCCCTGATCCATTTTATTTGTCGACACATCCACAATAACGTTTTCTCAGAAAGAGCAAAACGTATAATGCACATTATTGCGCCGTGTTTCACGCCTTGCTTTCTACACAATGTGGACAGTGATTAAAATGTAATGTGTTGTTTTCGTTTTTGAATTTTTAGGGTAAAGTTCGTGTTCCAAACTTCAAAATAATTAAGATATATCTAACGCCGGCTTCCGAGCCGTTGCTTGGAACGGGCACGGTTGGCACTTTTGCCCACGCACGTCATGTTTGGCACGCCATGAAACGTCCGTAGAGAAAAGACGCGAAAACTGACATTATAGAATGTAATTGAGATAGATTTCTGGGGCAAAACTTAGAATTTTATAGTTATAAGATCATTCAGAAATGTATTCCAGAATAGCGAATCTCAACATTCTGCGTGTTGTTATAGGCTATTCCTGCTGATGAGAGTAAAAAAGTGCGAAACCAGTCCATAGATGTCCTTACAGGGCAATTCCTAATTTCCTAACATGTTACTAACATATATATTTAAATTTATAAGTATGGAAAATTCGTTTACCTAAACATGTTCGTGATATTAAAAATAACAAACTGTCCACTGCTCTTTAGCAATTAGTTATTAATGATAAATTTGCCCCTATTTTTTATACAAATTTTCTATTAATTAATTGCAATAACCCCCGTAATGTTTTACATTTTGAATCCTTTTTCATTTATATTTTTCGCGACTCTATTTATAACTTCGATCCTGTTCAAACCCTTAGTTTTGTCTGGCGTCTCATTCTCGACTCTGCGTGTTAAACCCCTTATATGATTTTCTAGAAATCTGATGCTGTGCTTCTAATGAAACTTTTAATTGTTGGCCTGATTTATTTATGCATTTTGTAAATTTTGTAAATTTAAATTATTGTTACTCGAATTATTTATGTACTTATTTGTAATTTACGATTATTTTAGTATCCGACTTTCTATATTTAAATTTTGTATTCGCGATTTCGGGCTGTGTGTAAAAGAAGCTCATGTCTATCACTTTCGTTAACATTGCCGCTGATGATGGACGCTATGACGTCTGAAAGCGCTCTGGTCTTTTGTAATATACATTTTTGTGTACGTCATTAATAGTGTTTTTAAATACAGTTTACTGAATTTGTAGTCTTTGCTGGAAAAAAAAATATATTTTATAATATAGTTAAATTGTTTGAAATAATCGTGCATTAAAAGAGGTAGTCTATTGTATGAGTTTGAGATAAACTTTTGGGTTGAGAAGTACTAAAGGTGAAGTCCCTGTAGTCGAAATATAGTTTTGAACTATACATTCAATTAGCCCAAATAAAAAATAATAATAATAATAATAATAAATAAATTTACAAATATCAGTAATTTGAATCTAAATAATTTAACCATGGTAAGAATTTTAGTCTAAAAAATCAACCTAATAGCATTACTTTGTGTATATAAAAATAGAATTTATTATTATATATTTTTAGCAATGAAAATTATTGAAATTTACGATACATTTTCATCATCAGTTTTTCGTTCTATAATATTAGCAAATGCAATTGATGTTTACACATTTTTAGAATGATTTTGATAAAAAAAAATGGCAATTAATTAAAATAATTTAAAACAAGATTATTTGTCAACAGAATTTTATTTTATGAAAGCTCAATTATCGTCTGCTGTAGTTAAATAGCATCTACTTTAAAAATGGCCCCTGTAAACAAGCTTTGGATCGTTGGTTTGAAGATATAATTTTGCTTTTTCCAATGACAAACTTTCTTTATCTGGTAATTAAAACGACACAGTGAAAATTATGTGATTAGCATTTCTAAATGCAAAATAGGCAGTATTATTAATATTGAAGGGACAAAATTGTCAAGCGTTGTTATAAGTTAATAAAGCCGTATAAAGAACACCAAACAAATATCCAAAGAAGGTAAAAGGTATACGACTTACTTCTACGACTATTTCAAAAGTAAAATCTCAGATCTAGATAATCTATATTTAACTGCTTTTGAAAATCTCTATATCAATTGTAAACAAAATAATAAACAAATATTTAAATTCTAAAAACCAAAAACATAATGTTCATCGCCATTTCCTTAGAACATGCGGCTGACCACAGAAACACGCCATGGAATTTTTTATGAAAATCATTTAGCCAGAGACAAATGAAAATCATATTGGGACTGTATTGGGATGAATCATGAGTTTGTTTAAATGATTCTAATAATAAACTATGATTTACTATCGTGAAAGAGGAGAAAAAGGCTTTGAAACTAGCTTCCAAGTATAAAAGGTATAGCAAAGGATTCATATGCTTATCGCTTTTTTCCCCTACAACGGAAAATTAAAGTTAAAAAGTAGAGAAGAATGTTAATATCAATTCTAGGTATTATAAAAATAATGTTTTAACTCTTATATTAAAAGAAGATATATACAAAATTTTCAATAGGAAATCTCACCATTTGTACATATCTACCACTAAATTTCTTGAAAAAAACAATTATAAAAGAGGCGTGTATTAAGGTTATATACACCTTTTGCTCAAATTCCTTACAAAAAGCCCTGATGTATCCTCCAGTGAGTTATCACATGACTTTGAACTGTTAAAAAGTGTTTTCTAAACGTAGACCTAACACAATCGGTCCCTCAAAATAAATAACTCTCTTATCTTGGAAATTTAGGAGTAGGTTGTTGGTGCAGAAAAATAGCTATTAAAAAGTACATTTAAGAAATAAATACTTTTATTTAAAATATTGATCATATAGCAGGAAAATATTTCTAAACATGTTTAAATATTCTGTATTTACATCAAATTATTGTGATTAATATTATACTGGTTTCTTATAGAATGTTTTTCATTTCTTAGGTATGTGGTGCAATTTCATGTCCCGGTTATACGTTTAAAAATGGAATTTCAAGTAAGAATCTATTTTAAAAAAATTTAATTATATGGTAGTCATATTTTGTGATATTTTGTTCAAAAACTGTTACTTGATTTTAATTGTGTTGTTATAATTTACATTTTTGACGATAGCAGAGACATTATTATTAAGATGTAATTAAACAATGTTTTATGGGGATTCTATTTATAATTAAAAGGCTATGTTTTGATAATTTGATATTTCGGAGTGCATTGTATGATACAATTGTAATCAAAATCTAAAATAAGATTCTACAATCAACTTTACGTATAACAAACCTTCCTAGATATGCAAGGTTACTTAAAAAAAAAAAACTTACTGAAAAGGGCCATGAGTGTACACATTAATCCCTATTTGTCGTAAAGTGCCCGACTATGCACGAACGAATAAACTAGATTGCAGTAAACCTTGCAGAGACGATAACAAACTCGACCACAAAGTATAATAGACGAAAAATACTAATTACAAAGTTGTAGAACATGGTCTAAGGAGTAGAAATTGACAATGAAACTGCTACAGAAGGTCAATAATTTAAAATCACTTTGTGCAAATAATAACATAAACTTGAACAACGTATTTAAGCACAAATTAAATAATACAGCAGTATAAAGCTGTTTCGGGAATACGCTGCGATTCGTCAGTGCAGGAGAAGCAACAAACCCGAAATTAGGAAAACCGAAATGGGCATAATAGAAGAAGTTTCGTACAGGACAGAGCACCAGGCGCGGAGCGCCTTTAATCTCTAATCTCAATATATGGTTCGTATCTTCATGCTGTGACATATATAAATCGGTCATCCGCCCGGGAATGCTGTATGCAGCACCCGTATGGGGATATGCCTGTAAAACTACTATAGACTTACTAGAGACAAAACAAAACAAAACCCTAAGGATTATAAGGAAAGCTCCTAGATACTTAAGAAACTCGGTAATTAGGAAAGACTTCAAAATAAAAACTGTTAGAGCCCAAATTAAAAAGCTAGCGCTTAAATTCTATAAAAATCTGCCATCTGTTCCAAATGAACTACTATTCAATCTGTATGACTATGATCATAGCAAAGCCAAATCACGTAAGAGACCCCGCGCGGTACTTAATATTGAAAATCGGAATTAGGTAAGTCCCAACTTAAATAGTTGATATTAAATTAAAACTGCGATCAATGTTTTCTAAAAAATGTTCTTAAACCTTAAACTGCCAAATTGCTAGGAAATCCTTAGATCTGCATCAACTCCCCAAAATTACTCAAACTCTAAATGTGCAACAAACTGCCACACTAGGAGCTAAGTCAAATAATAAAAACATTAAATCAAAAACCTCGAACCTCCAACTATGGGCAAATGAAATAATGTCACAATATGAAGATAAGAACCACACCTAGAGATTGGAGATTAAAGGCGCTTCGCGCCTGGTGCTCTTTTCTGGACGAAACCCGGCTGTGACATTATTTCATTGATCCATGATATAGAGGCTCGGATTTTTTTTTATTTACTATTTTATTTGTGACTTGGCTTCTAGTGTGGCAGTTTATTGCACATTTGGGTTTAGTCAGTTTGGGGGGTTGATGCAGATCAGAGGGCTACCTAGCAATTTGGCAGTTTAAGGATTAAGAATATTTTTTAAATTTGAATGAGCATAATAGATGAAACAGGGGGATTTATATACCCAAGTCCGAGATTAGAAGACCAGCTGAGATAGCCAATCGAAAAGCAGAATGAAGAACAGTCCAGCCAATCTGAAAACGAAAATTATCTTAAACGTTAGTTGTCTTAACTTTTTTAAATTTCCTCTAAGGGCGCTGCAATCCTTTTTATTCTATCGGGCATGATCATTGTATTATTTGCAAACTTAACGTGTATACTCCTGGATCTTTCTTTGCAAAGTTATTGGGGTGCTTAAGGATATTCTTAGCAACCCTGTATACATTAGCGTATACGCTTTTTCTTGACCTGACGAAAGAGCTTCATTTTTAATGCCCTTGGAACTTTTTTATTGTCATCGGTCTAATTGTTCATACGCCTGGTTTTATTAAGGAAGTGCGCATCTTTATTATTCTCACAAACAGCTGTTACATTCAATGTAAATTCTTGTTACAATTAAACTCACTTTCAGAATTATTAATTCCCTGGAAATCAGAGTTCCACTTACAGCTTCCAACGAGGATGTCAACGATTATCAATATTTTATTCCACTTCGTTCCTAGAAATATTTCTAAAACGCTTTAATTTCGTTGCTAGGAAGTACCCAGTTATTAACTACTTCGTAAATTATTATTTTTTAGATGTTGTCTTTGCATATGATGCCTCTAAAGTTTAGATGATGATTATATAGATGATTTTATATATATATATATATATGTATATATATATATATATATATTATAAGCATTTATTTATTTAACATCTGCAGTATTTCATTGCATTGTCAAAGCTGAAAAAAATTCATTAAATTATCGGTTTAATCTCTTTAAAGTTCGGTTAAAATGTGATTGGTATCAGACGTACGAGTACAATCTAAAAATTGATGTACACAAGATAGTTTTTTAATTTTTGAAGTAACCGTAATGTAGCTGTTTTGTCCGGAGTTGGAGGGATGTTGTTTGAATGGAGCTGGTAAATAATTTTTGAGCGAATGGGTCATCACATCAAGAACAAAACTCTCATTTGAGTCATGTATAGAAGTCGTCTCCAAACTGTTTTCATCGCATACCTCTATCTACTGATGTGCCCCTACGGTAAATATGAATTTTTTTAAGACTGGGGGGGGGGGGGGGGGGGGGTAGAATCAAAACGGGTGCTGGGAGACCCTGTATTAGAATAGTGCAAGAATGCTTTTTATTCTAAATAAGTGTTCTAGTAATATAATATTCATGCTATCATGATAGTTTATGATACTGTAATTTAAAAATACCGGTTAATATTTGTTATTCTTCAATTAACCGTCTTTTTATTTTCTGTCAATATAAAATTTATCTTAGGAAAGAAGTACAAAAAGAAATCTTGACGTACTCCTACCTATCGATTCGCGGGCCCCACTTTGAAAACCCAAGCTGTATAGGGTCTGGTCTGAATTCACATTCTTTCTGGGAAGTTCTGTTAATCATTTTCAGTACGCTTTCAGAATTTCATGACAATCAACAACACCTTTATGTACTCAATCAGAACCATCCATACAAACAGTAGTCCCCCTTGCAAACATTTCTCATGGTCCCCTCCATATTTAATTATCCCCTTTGCCAATTTTTCATGTCTTCTCCACACCAAAGGAAAAAAAAAAATTCCGGTGCCCATCCCTTTGCCCATTTGACGGGTGTCCCATTCATGGGTAGCCCTGATGCATGAGTTATTAATGTGCGAAAGTCTATCGCTCTTCTCGTATCAATGTCAAAATTTAAGAATTTAAAATCCTTTAGAAATTTGAGTGTTTAAAATAATAATAATAATAAACCTCATGTTTTCAATTTTTTCATGTTTTAGATGACTTTACTTTTTAATATAGCTTAAACTAAGATTAAACAGTTAGCACTATTTGCATGGGCACCCATAGGGAAGGACTAGGTGGAAACATCCCTGTACTTTTACGATCCAAAGGCGGACATTAAGATAGAAGATGTTGTACGTCTTCTTAATGTCCGCCTTGTGTTACCCCCTGGAAAAAGTTCTGTGGGCGCCCGTGATTATTTGTCGTTTTCTTTTTACAAAGAAAAAAAGGATCCATCCATCACTATTGATCAAAAAGTATTTTTTATAACGGATATATTCCAACGTAGTTCGAATGTAAACATTTCTAACGAAAAAACAAAAAAAAATCCCCAAGGCCGCTACGAGTCAGTTTCTGGACCCGTCGGGCCACATTGTTACAGTCCATGACGTCACTCGGTCCCGTCTCTCTTTCCCCAATGACGACCAGAGAAACCAAAAAACGCGCGCTACGAAGAGAGTGTGTTTGATATTTTGTCTCCCGTTCACGCACTTTCACGCGAGATGCGTGACCAGCACACCATATCATTGTCACGTGCTAATGGCTCGTGAAAAGGGGAGGACAGCAGTGGTGGCGCCCCCACGGTGAGTAGGTACGAACGATTAGTGCATCTTTGATTTTTTTTTTTCTTCTTCTTCTCTTAAGTAAAGATGGAATTGAAAGGATTTAGTTGTCGAACCGAACGTTCAAGTTAACTGTTAGTGACATTTGGTCGTGTGCATTGACGTGAGTGGTGGGTTTATTAAATTTTCAAATTAATTTTAAACGAACACTTAATTATATTTTAAAATATTTATTGCCAACTAAATAATAAATAAATTTTAATTGAACGTGGGATTTTTCTTTTTTTCCATGTTTATCGGGAAATAAATTGAAAAATAAATTGGACATTTAAAGTGTGACATCAAGCACTGCAATTACCAATACTCATAAACAACGTAATAGTCTTCACTTTACATACACACACATACGCATACACATACATACACACATACACACAAAATTAACAATAAGGGGGCGGGAAGTTTTCCGCGTAACACTGCATAAGATCCTTGACAAATAGCCCCAATAATAACCTATTGTGGACAAGTTTTCTTTTTACTTGCTCAATTTATATATTTTTAACATTTTCCAACATAGTTGAAAAGTGTTTATGACTTTGTTCATTCATTCTGTCTGTCAGCGCGATAAATGCCGTAAAAATGACTTTATCAGAATGAAATTTTAGTATGTTATTGAGACGGTGTAGGACATATGGGGATGTAAATGAATAATATCGCCTAATTAGTTTTGGATTGAACCCGGGTTGAAAAAGTGAAATACATTGAACTCGATGGGACCTCATTTTTCAAACATTTTTAAGCGAAGTTAAAATTCGCAAATTGCTTCGAAAATTTTAGGAAAATTATCCAAAAAATATATATAAAAAAAAAAAAATTCAGCAAAATATGTTCGGTAGATTTTTAAATAAATATTAACATAATAATTACACCTATATTATATGAAGAGCTCACGTGACCCACTTCAAAATCATAATTGTAATGAAATTGCTGAATTTTTTTCACGCAAAATTATTTAGCTCTGGTGTCCGGAATAAAAGTGATATGAATGAAATATTCATTGCTTTTACATAGAGATCCAGACGATTTATATTTCGATGACGTCATTTGAATAAAGTTCATTTATTTCGATGAAGATTCAAGTTTTGAAATATAATAAATTACTGTAGTACTGTGATAATTTAAAATATATCAGCGTTGAATGTAACGGATTTTAGAGATGTTTAAATGAAATTGCATATCAGTTGGAAATTGTTTCATAATCAATGCTTTATGCACGATTGATCTTTCTTGTTTTAATTCTTAGAAAAGATGATTGATTAAATTTAACAGAATAATTTTAATCATCCTTTCTAACAATTATCAGTATATTATTAGGCAATTGTTAAAAAGGATTATAAACCATAGAGTTATTATTAAAATATGACGGAAAATTGGATATTATTTTATTATTTTAGTTGATGATCATTGAATCAGTATCATTAAGAATAATATAATGTAATTGCTTTTTATCTATATCTCCTAGATTAGAAAAATAGACGGAGTATTTTTTATTTTAATATTTTAGTAGTTGACTATTGAAATATATACACATTATATATATATATATATATATATATATATATATATATATATATATATATATATATATATATATAGTCAGACCTGAAGATGAATTTAGTTTCTGATTAATCATCGAATTTGGGACGGTACTGCTCTTTTCTCTTATCGGCATTGTGGCTGTGAATTTGCTTCTATGGTGATGTTAATATTACTTGAATTGTTTTTTTATATATTTTTTTTTAATTTTATTTTTACATAATTCTTATTTTTATTACATATTTCAAATATATATATACTATATATATATATATATATATATATATATATATATATATGTGTGTGTGTGTGTGTGTGTGTTGTTGTTGATGAAACCCAGACCGTCCGACCTACCAGAAAGGTGTAAGGTAACTGTTTGGACGGTCGGGAAGTGCCACCCAATTTGGACCGGAACCCAGTGGGGGAGGCATCCACAGGGACCGTACCCTCCTTCCCCTACCACCAACCTCTCGGAAGGACTTTCGGACCCACATGTTTAACGTGATCGTACTCCGCATGAACACGGCGGCAGTTTTGGCAGTGGCTGGAATCGAACCCGGGCCTACCGAGTGCAACTCCAGCGCGCTAACCAATGGGCTAGTGTGTGTGTGTAATAATAGTTTGAAAGTCCAATGAAAGAAAAGTGAGAAGCTGTAACTTGATAAACCTAACTTTCTAAAACACCCACAAAATAAAAGTATAAAACAGCAAATCAAATTATATATATATATTGGTATAGTTAAAAAATTTGGATTAGCTGAATTTTCTTGAATTCTCTTCTTAGTAACTTATATTATCCAGATATCAACATTCTCTTGAATAAACATTACATTGTATTTACATTCCCTTACACATTAGCCTCACTGTTTTCGATTATGTTATACGCCCATTATTTTGTAGCTCATACTGTAGAATATCACTTTTTATTGCCTCTTCGCAATACTGTTATTTATTTCTCACGATTGGCAACAGTAGTTCCCTACTTTTATCCTTTGCGATTGGCAACACTGATCACTTCATTCTGGTCTCCAATGCTTAGGACATTTGCAGAGTTTTTTTTTTCAGGTATTCTTGTTTCTTTTTTAATTTTTCTATCTTTATGTATGTAGTCCAAGTTATTAGAGTTTATAGATGTAATCTATCTCTAATATCAGAAACATGCATTTTGTGTTCATTTTGATTAAATATTTGGACTTGGAGAGTTTATTCAAAATGAATAATTCATATATTTAGACCTAGTGCTTATCCACGTGTATAACTTTAATGCTTGGATTTTATATGGTTTTCAATTATCGATTCCATTCCATTGATATTTGTTGATTATTTTCAGGTTCAGCTTGATGACTAGAAATTTGCATTTTATTTTCCATTTGATTGGTGATTCTCTATGTAATACTTCTTTTTTTATGTAGGAATATTTTAAAGTTAGATTTTTTGAGTTGCAACTTCTCTCTATTCTATCATTGGATTTTCAAACTATTATATATATATATGTATATATATATAAAAAGTAAAAATTAAAGGATTTTAATCGAAAATAATGCATAAACTACTGTATGTACAAAAAAACCCATCTCTAGCATATCTGTTACAAATGAGTAACTATAGGCCAAGACTAAGGATAAAGAGAGAAGGTAACATATCACTACAATGGAAAGGGGGATGAGAAGAATATTAGGATTCAAAAATCACAATTAAAAGTATATAAAAATAAATAAAAATAAAACTCGGCAAAAATGAGAATAGGCAATAACAATCAGCTTAAGATAAGAGATTAAGAATAGATAACAATCAATTGAAACCCCACAAAAAATGGCGGTTAGTTCGAAATTGCATTCTCATCAGGACAGCCATCCAATTCGAATTAAAACCGAAAGAATAGCCAGTTTCTGACTATGGCGATAGTATTTAACTATAGACACCATTGGAACTGTCTACTGGCTAGTGGAAGGAGAAAAATAAATCAAATGAATTATACAAATCTGAAAAACAATACCTCCTCGAACTGAAACACGAAATCAAAAGCATAGCACCACGTGTAAGATAAACTAGTGACTCAGCATTTCACCTCACTTCGTCAATGCGAGTGGGCACCGGAATGAATACACTTGAACGACACATAATATGCATGGAGACCCTCAAAAATAGCAAACAGTATAGGACTCAGGACAAGTGGAAAATAGTCATTCGAAAATAGCAAACAGTATCAGACTCAGGCCAAGTGGAAAGTGAGGTGATAAGAATGGGTGAATTTTCAAAAATGAGTAAACCAGTCAAAGACAAATAATGCATGTGTAAAACCATTACGTGGTATATTTGAAATCATTAATAATATTATTTACAAATACTTCCGGGTATTGGTAATTTTGACAAATGCGTTTAAGTTTATTGATGTGGAGAAAGTGAAACTGAGGATCAGAAAGTCGATGTATTCGAAATAGCTGGTTTAAAATGATGTTTCTAAACAATTGAATAGAATTACAAGAATGATATGATAGCAGCTTTATGATAGTGAAGTTGTAAGAATCTTTTTTATCATATAGATTGGTGATTACATGATTATTGAGGGTATCTAAATTTAGGTCTAAAAAATTAACAGTTTGACTAACGCAAGGCTCATTAGGAATTAATTCAAGGTTAGACGGGTAAAAATCAATATTAATGGGATAGGAATCATCAATGATAATACAAATTAAGTCGTCAACATATCTATATATAATATATGAATTAGAGTTAAAATGACATTCATAATAATAAAGATATAAGTTAGCTAGTATACTACTACTACAGCCACCTTGTGGTACACCAGATGTTTGTAAATAAATGTTATCACCTTGGATAATATAATTGTTGTATAACACAAAGTGCAAGACCATAGGAAAATTTTTGACATTAAAAGCAACATGATTGGAAGATATATAGTCATGATAAAGAGAGATAATAACTTTATGTAAATCTTTAATGACAATATTATTAAATAGGTCTTTAAAATCAAAGGTTTGGAAACCAAGAATTTGTGGAAACTTGCTAAGATGATTAACTAAATCAAAACTATTGTTCAAAATGAAATATCCTGAATTCCTGAATTTAAGAGATTCATTAATTCGATTTAAACAGTTAAGCAAGTACTTACTAGCTGTAGTGGTAAAGGTATTATGTCCACAAGTGACTGTTCTAAAACTGAGAGGAGATTTGTGGAATTTAGGAACCAAAGTAACATAAGGAAATTTAAAAAACTTACAATTAATATTTAATTGTGTATATAATTTTAGCATTTTAGTTTTGATATGGATAGACTGATTATTAATGGGTTTAAAAATTTGATTATTTTTTAAGTAATTCTGTAACAGAGAAACATAATATTTTTTACAAATGATGGCATAATTATTAGAAGCTTTATCTACATAAGTTATGACAAAATGTTGTTGAAGTTCTTTGATAGCAGATAGGAGTTGTTTATAAAAAGTTGTTGTTATATAAAAAGTATATATATATATATATATATATATACAGGGTGTCCCAAAAAGATTGAAACGCGTTTTAATTCTTTAAATTTGTAATTTGCAAAAATGTCAAAAGTAAGGTAGGAAACAGGACTACGTTAATAAAATAGTCCTCCTATTAATTTTCAAAAAGTTACACTTTTTAAATTTTTATACGACCCCCTGAGACAAAATGGGTCAATCAAAAAATTTTTATTTTTAATGCAGCAAGATCATTTAAAAAAACCCGCATATCTGTATTTTTAAAATTGAACGAGTTATATTTAATTGAAAATTGAACATTGTGAATGGAGACCCTATATCAAATCAGTAATGTAAATTTGTGACATATCACAAAAAAGATAAAACTGGATGATAATACATAGGAGACATTTTTGCGAATTCCGCTTAGGATCACGATGTAATCACGGATTCTTAAGTACTTTTCACATTGAGCCATGACATTTTTTATTTGAAACAATTAAAATAAATAAGTAAACAAATACAAGTATATATTTGATTTTGAAATTTAACATAATTTTTCAAACCGAAGAATAAAACTCACAGACGATTTTTTCTTTCCTTTAACTCTAATTTAGCCGTTTCAAATATTTATAGTAAAATGATTTAAAAAAAACTGAAGAATAAAATGCAGACGATTTATTTTTTAATTTACATATTTATTCAATTATATCAATGTATGCATATTTGAATTATATGCCCCAACCGCGTAGTGAGTACCACAGCTTTATATGATCTCTGTCTGTGTAATGCTCTATTTAGATGCATTTGTGATAAAAACTTTTGACACATATTAATGTATTTTTGATCTAAACAATTTCCATCGTCCATTTGTTTATGATCCCTATTTCCACTGATGAAACAGCCTTTCACGAGGTACAGAAAAGTGCCATAATTCAGATTTTTTTCTTTATCATTATGCAGTTGATTTTAAAGATACAGATATGCGGTTTTTTTAATGATCTTGTTGCAATAAAAATAAAAAAATTCTGATTGACCAAATTTATCTAAAGGGGGATCGTATCAAAATTTAAAAAGTGTAACTTTTTTAAATTAATGAGAGGACTATTTCAGTAACGTAGTCTTATTTCCTACCTTACTTTCAACATTTTTGCAATTTACATTGCCTATTTATCTCCAACTGGTAAAGAATTAAAGCGCTTTCAATCTTTTTGGGACACCCTATATATATATATATATATATATATATATATATATATATATATATATTGTTCTTTCTTGCATCATTATGAACAATTTCAAAATTTATTTTTGTAAGAGCCATGTTGCTAACTTCATTTCACCCAATTTCGCAGCCATGTCTTCTTATTACCTTTTTTATTATTCCTTATAATTTCTAAAACCTTAATATATTCAACTTTGTCAAAAAGATCTGGTGTCTAAGATTTTATTGTGTCTATGTTGCTATAGAGTGTGTCAAGCGAATTATTTTGGGTTCAATGCAGCGATGTTAAGATTGTTGATTAGTAATGAATCCCTTGGGGTAATATATCGACGACTGCTGGTAGAGATTAAGTAACGGCAAAAATTGGCTAATCTCTGAAACAGCCTTGAAGAAATTTTCTCCTTTATGAAAATAATGAAAACTGGGACACACTTTTAGAAAGCAGCATGATCAGTAATTAACTTATCCTTATCATCTGGTTTAATTTTCTTAATCGGCTAGTGATTCAGAGTTTTTTATTCTTATCATAACTATGTTTCACCGTTACCTACTACTATGATCGTTTCGTTATCTATTATATTCAGTGAACTGTGTAGTTCCAGTTATATTTCCAATTAAAGTGCTTCTCAATTTTTGGGACTTTCTTCTATATTAGCTGTACGTTAAGAATTTTTTTTTTCCAATTTTGTTAAAAAAAAAAAATTCCAATCTCGCAAGTGAATCCTATCAGCATGTTAGTAAAATAGTAAAATAAATGTTTCAGAAGCAAGCAACTATGTAAAATTTGGGCAAGATTTTTTCATGAAAGTGATTTTAACTTATTTTCCCCTTAACTACAGCATAACCTTATCTTCCTTTGTATAATTAAGTGTACAAATAAGAAAAAAATAATTTAATTATTTGCTTTTAAACTTTATATTTGCTCAAGATGTCGCGATAGTGCGGACATACAAGTGGGTGTAAGGTTTATACAATTGCACCTCCTGACAGTCAAATTATCCGCTTTATGCAGAAGAATGGAAATCACCAGGATGTTGATATATAATTAAGCTTAGAAATGTTTCAGAGCAAATGATAATAATATTTTGCCCCACTATATAAGTACACTTACAGCCTTATAAGTAAGTGCATAAAAGTGTGACAGGAAACTGGGGAGAAAAGTGCTACTGTAAAATAGGTCTCACGAGTGACATAGTGACGAGTGACATAGTCTGACGAGTGACATAGAGTCTGACATAGTTCATTGAATTAAAATTTATATAAAACGGATGCATAATGTATGCAACTTTCCACAACTATAATATTGCGGGAAATGCTGTAAATTTGTAATAAAAGTTTTAAACTAATATATTTAAATTTAAAAATGACTTATTTCTATTTTGATATGTTAAAAGAATTTCAGTATTTGAATTTTTATGCTTAAATCTGTTATTGTTTATCTTTTGTTATCGGTTACAAATAATTTCAATATTAATAAAAATTGAAATTTGAATGCTTTCGGTGTCTGTTTCGTATGTTTTATAAATATATTTAAATTTATTTATTTTAAATTAAAAATTAACGGGAGTGTCAAAATTCATTTCTTTTCAAATTTTACAAGAAAAAATTTAAAAAGTCTGTATCTTGGGTCTAAATAATCTCAACTATAGCGTGTTACCTGTCATTTTAAAAGACTTGAAAAATTCTTTCGATCGATACCATATTTGGCAATGTACCCCCCTGTGGGGGTAACTTGCCCCCAAGTGAATGACGTCCTGGCCCAAAAAATTATATCGTTGCTATTTTCATAATAATGATTGAGACTACTAAGTCTCGTGATCATTGAGCCATGAATAATACCTTTTCAATAGATGATTATGTCAAATTGTGTCCTATACTGCCATGTTAAAAAATATAAAATTTCGAAGTTTTCGCTCGAATTATAAAAATTTTATGTAGCTCTAGATTTTTGGATAACAAAGCCGGATATAAAATTTCTTGAAAATCAATTAATACGTGTGGCTGCTATCGTTTACACAAGAAATTGACCACAGACATCAGGCGAACATCACTCCAAAAATAGTCAAAACGCGTTCAGGAGGTCTTAAAACATATATTGGCATCAAAATATCAAAATCAAAAAATTTCCGTGAAAACAGTACTTTCTCAATACTGCATACTACGTATGAGCAAGTAAAAAATTTTTGTTTATATTTTATGTTGAATAATAAAGTATAAATACTTCAACATTTTATTTTAGAAATATTTTTATTGAAATTTAAGATTTCAAAATAAAATTAAATATGTAAATATTTAAACAATGTTTTTATTTTCATTTGGACTTTTAATCGTCGTTTTGCATAAGTACCTCCTGCATTGAGAGCTTTATTCCAAACAACCACGAATTCATTTCCAACCATTTCCTTTCCTGACATGAACTGGAAATATCGTCAAAACTTGGATATTAACATCAATTCCCGAGTATCATCATTTCCTGTAGCTTATATATTAGCACATCTGAGTAGATACGTTAAAATAAAACTGGTAATTTTGGATGAACATGAGATTGTGAAAGCACACAATATTAACAGTTAAATGCAACATGATAAAAGAGATAAATTTAGATATCAAACTTCGCATTTATATTTACTTTTTGATTATTATCTTTCTTATGTTAAATATGAATTTATATAAAGAACAAATTGAGACATTTTTTAGTCGAAACAAAATTGGCATTTATAAGAAAAACTGCAAAAATATATTAATTATACTCGTTACTAAATAACATAATATTCCAGAGAGAATTTTACTGCGTATTTTGATAAGCATTGCGGGTATTACTGCGTTACGAGACACTAACGATATGACTTTTGACATGTATTAATTGCTTTCCTCATATATGTTTAGTTCGTTTCTAGTGCCCATTTCTACTCATTAAACAATGCTGTACAACTTTGTAATTGACTTTTTTCGTCTATCTCGCTTTATTTTCTTATTTGTTGTCATAACTTTTTAAGTTCTCCCCTCGGGGAGCTACAATCTCTTTTATTCGATCTGGCACTCTACTACAGATCTGTACATTCATGGACTTTCCTTCATAATGGTGCTTAAGGACTATTATGGTGCTTAAGGACTATTATGGTGCTTAAGGACTATTATGGTGCTTAAGGACTAGTGTATGGTGCTTAAGGACCAGTATGGTGCTTAAGGACTAGTATGGTACTTAAGGACTTTTATGATGCTTAAAGACTATTATGGTGTTTAAGGACTATTATGGTGCTTAAAGACTATTATGGTGCTTAAACACTATTATGGTGCTTAAGGACTATTATGGTGCTTAAGGACTTTCTTAGAAATCCTGTTTAATGCTGGCAAACTGCCATATCTCGATAACAGTACTATCGAACTATGTGGCATTAAAAATTTCTACATCAAAAATTTATTTTGTTACGAATCTGAAAACATATTTATTGGAATAAGCATTTAAAACGCCCTTGAGCGTACATGCATACTACCATGCCTCCACTGAAAAGTAAAAATGACGGCCAAGAGCTGCGACTGTTGCATAAAGATGATGGATCGTATCGTCCTTGGCTCTCGGGAAATGTGGAGAGTAAAACGTTTTATCTATGCCACCACCGCACTCACTTAATTAGAAAGTGAAACAAGACATTTGTTTTAAATACATGCCGTGGCAATCCGTTTTTATAACAAGGATTTAATAGGGAAAATCTGAACATATTCAGCTTAGCTCGTGACTTCCTCCATAGACTCAAATTGTGGATTTATCTTTCTTGTTATTCTTTAAGTGATTTAATATGATTTTCCCCCTTTATTATTCTTTAAATTATTTAATATGATTTCTCCCTTTTATTTTTATTTAAATAATTTAATATGATTTTCTTTTTTTATTATTCTTCAAATTATTTAATATGATTTTCTCCCTTTTATTTTTATTTAAATAAATTTAATATGATTTTCTTTTTTATTATTCTTCAAATTGTTTAATAGGATTTCTCCCTTTTATTTTTCTTTGAATAATTTTATATGATTTCTCCCTTTCATTATTTTTTAAAAGATTTATTAATATGATTTCCAACTTTTATTTTTTTTTAAATAATTTAATGTGATTCTCCTTTTTATTATTCTTCAAATTATTTAATATGATTTCTCAATTTCATTTTTATTTAAATACTTTAATATAATTTCTTCTTTTTATTATTCTTTAAAGATTTAATAGGATTTCTCCTTTTCATTATTCAGTAAATGATTTAATACGAATTCTCCCTTTTATTATTTTGTAAATGATTCATTATGATTTCTCCCATTTATTATTCTGTAAATGATTTAATATGATTTCTCCCTTTTATTTTTCTTTAAATAAATGTATGTGATTCTCCTTTTTATTATACATTAAACAATTTAATATGATTCTCCTTTTTATTATTCCTCAAAATTTTTAATATGATTTCTCACTTTTATTTTTCTTTCGATAATTTAATATGGCTCTCCTTTTTATTATTCTTCAAATTATTTAATATAATTTCTCTTTTTTATTTTTCTTTGAATCATATGATTATCCTTATTATTCTTTAAATGATGTAATATGATTTATCCCTTTATTCTTTAAATGATTCAATTTGATTTCTCCTTTTTATCATTCTTTAAGTGTGATGTACAATATGATTTCTCTTTTACATTATATTAAAATACAATATGTTCGTTTTAGACGTGAATATCGTCTATGGTCCGGATATTGAATTTTTTTTTTTTTACATCCTAGTTAAAATTGAGTTTCCGTATATTGTGTTTTCCCGCATATAACATTTTAGAGTTGGTTCCACAGAAAAACGCAAAACCGAGGTTTCGCTGCAATAACAAAATTGTAAAATGCTATTAATTTATTCTCATTGCAATTCAGTTATTATGCATTGTTCTATTTATAACCTTGTTAAAATATACAGCATGGAAATTTTTATTAACACTTTACAACAAAGTTGAAAAGTGTTTATGACTTTGTTCATTCATTCTATCTGTCTGTCTGTCTGTCTGTCCGTTAGCACGATAACTGCCGTAAAAATGACTACTTAATCAAAATGAAATTTTAGTATGTTGTTCAGACGGTCTGTAGAACCTATGGAAATATAAATGAATAATATTACCCAATTAGTTTTGGATTGAACCCGGGTCGAAAAAATGAAATACATTGAGCCTGATGGGACCTAATTTTTCAAACATTTTTTAAGCGGATTTAAAATTCACAAATTGCTTCGAAAATTGTAGGTAATATTCAAATTGTTCCATAAAATATATAAAAAAAAATCAGCGAAATATATTCAGTAGTTTTTTAAATAAAAATTAAAATGATAATTACACCTCTTATATGAAACGATCACGCGACCATGATATGAAACGATCACACATGACCCACTTCAAAATGATATATGGCATCCATCTTGTTTCAAAATCGTGATTTTTTAAAGTTCTTTTTAATTCATATTGAGTGTTGTATCCGTCCTAAAACTACTTTATTTTTGCTTAAATTCTGTGCATCTACATACTGAAACAACGCAATGACAATATATTTGACTTTAAATGCTCATCTAAATTTGATAATTTCTACAACTAACCCTATTTTTCACCTATGTAAAATGTAAACAGCAAAATATATAGAATGAGTTGTATTAGAATTCCTGTATTTTTTTAACACAAATTAATTTAGTCCATGGAGTCTGCATGGCTGATATGAATGAAATATTAATTGATTTCATAAAGAGAAGGACGATTTTTTTCGATGAAGTTTCAAGCATAGAGTTTAATTTTTTGTAGCTCCATGGTCTTAAACAAAATGTTTAAATAAAATAAATTATTATAGTATTGTGATGAATGAAATGAATGGGAGAAAGTTATGAATGAAATCCTGTTTTTATAGAGAGATCCAGGCGTGTTATTTTTTCTATGACGTCATTTGAATTAATTTCAGTTATTTTCGATGAAGTTTTCAAATATAATAATTTATCGTAGTATTATGATAATTCTAAAACTATTACCGAGGAATGTATAACATTTTAGAGATGTTTAAACCAGGCAATTTATATTTCAATGCCGTCATTTGAATGAAATTCATTTTTTTCGATGAAGGTTTAAGTTTTCAAATATAATAAATTAATGCAGTACTGTGATAAGTTTCAAAATATTACCGAGGAATGTATTGCATTTTAGACTTGTTTAAATAAAATGGCATTGAAGTTGGAAAGTGTTTCATAATCAATGCTTTAAGCATGATTGATCTTTCTTGTTATTTGCTATTTTTGGTCCCTGGTTCTATGGCTCCCCTAATTATTTTATCACGTTTTACCACTGCCACGGATTAATCATACTGACTTTTCATAAAAAGAAAGAAAAATATTCATATAGGGACAAGAGATATATTAATTTTCTGAAATTTAAAAAACCAAATGAACGTATGATCTTGAAACTATCAAAGCATATTTGAAATTATATACATCTTGCGTCGTATTTTGTAGATTTTGTGGCACAAAATACCCCGGCATGCCGTTTGAGAACTGCTCTAAACCTTTATCCTATAGAGCATGGGCACGAGCGTAAGTAAACAGCCTGCGTAGTAGAATGCGCAGAAACGTAATGGCAAAAGGGCATTATTTTTACCATAGCGGGTAATGGTAAACTGACGATGATAGCAAATAAAAATTGAAACTAAACCACGTAAACAACGAAATTTATCCTTGTGCCGAAAATAAGTTATTTATAATACTCGAGTGACAATATATGTGCGAAGATTTCATTTGCTAAAGTGCACTTTAAGTGATTTTAAGTGAATATACTCTACTACTCATTTTTGCCGTAGTCACTAGCTAGCGTTCTAAAGATGTATAATTTAATAGAAAATCCTGTATGAGAGTGAAAAGGGATAGGTATATAAAGAATTTTCTTAGAAAAAAAAAACTCGTGTATATATTTTATTGAAAGTGAATATTTTACTTTCCGGTAAATTAAAAATATCCATCAAAAAAGATAAATTTAGATACATTCTACTAAAATTAGAGGTTAAATGATTATACATTTCTAAAGTAGTCGTTTTTAATGCAGAAATGAGGTAAATTTCCATACTGCTAAGCATACGAGTATTTTGTTTTGGAAACGTAAAGGCAAAATTCTTCGTGTGACATCACGTGCCCATGCTCTATACACTACACTGCCTTAAAACCTTAAAGCATCTCCTATACACTGATATCGAAACATTGGATTTCGGGACTTCGGGTCCCCCTTATATCCACCTACACATTCCTGGAGTCGCTCTTCGCGTCAAGTGAGCCAGTGGCCGTGCAGTCAATCAGCGTAAGTGGCGGTGCATTTTTCATGGGGAGAGGGGGGCAAGAGGAAGACACGGACGTTGATGGTTGACGATCATCACCAATACACGGCACACGAGGGATAAACATGGATACTAGTTTGTCTTGTTTCTAGGTCAATGAGAGTTAAAGGAGATGATGGAAGCCATGTTTTTGCTTTCCTTACATGCCTGGTATAATATACAGAGAAAGCATTGAGGCGGGGTCGAAAATTCACATTCGAGTTTTCGATGGTAGAGCATGTTTCAAGCTTCCCTGACCTCGAATCGAACGTTTTTGAGGTGATATATGTGTGCATGTATGTCAGTGTGTGTATGTATGTTAGTATATGTATGTATTGTGCATCTATGTTAGTATATATATATGTATTGTGTATGTATGTTAGTATGTGTATGTATGTTAGTATGTATATGTATTGTGTATGTATGTTAGTATGTGTATGTATGTTAGTATGTATATGTATTGTGTATGTATGTTAGTATGTGTATGTATGTTAGTGTATATGTATGTTAGTGTTGAAGACCCAGACCGTCCGACTCGCCCTGAGGACTTGAGCATCTATTTGGACGGCCGGGAAGAGAGTTAGCGGATGCCAACTCCCAAGGCCAACGTCCAACGGTCCATAGCAAGATTTATATAGAAAACCAAAAAGATATACAAAAAGTTACAAATGTTGAGTTGATGAACATATAAATTTTCTTGGTGACATTTGTTGCAGTGGAGACAGGCTTCATCATATTTTGATGAGGTACAAGAGACATAAATTGTTGATATATATATTTTTACATTTTGTATATTTGAAAATAGAATATAATTTGAAATTAAACATTTGATAATATAATTTTGAAAAGATAAAATTAATATGATATTTATGAATAGAATATATATATAAAGATAATAAGTATATTATGATGGCTGATATATTAAGTGCAAGAAAAACTTTATCATCTTTGGTAGGTGATGAGGGGGCAAAATATTTTAGTATATAAACTATTAAACTTTATAAATTTAGATGTGGATTTAGATTATAAATGTAGTTTCAAGATATTTACTTAGATGAAATGTATGTAATATTTATGAAAAGAATATATAAGGAGGCGGGAGTAATATGAAGGCGTAGATTAACAATGAAAAGGGATGCATGATGATATATATGATAATAATAATGACAATATTTTGATGAGGTTGCGTCATAGTATACAGTCATAGTATACAGCAAAATCAATATAAAATAAGCGTCAGGCAATCAGTGACACCAAGGAAAATACAAACAAAAAATAACAAAACAAAACAAAACAAACAGGGGAAAAAACACATGAAAAACAACGACACCTCCAGAGAAGAACGGTAAAAAAAAACCAAGGGTTCAGCAACCAGAGAAAAAGTTGAAAGCAGCAAAGGCTCTATGTATGTTAGTCTGTGTATGTAGGTGTATATGTGTGTGTGTCCGTGAGTCTGTGGATGAAATGTGTCTCGAACGAATGAAGCGTTTTGAATATGATTTGGTGCGATTTTTACAATCAGTGAATATTGGAACCCTGTTGATTTTAAACCTAATTGAATGTTCAAAAAACCCTCTCCCTCCAATTTTCAAATAGATGTTTGTAAAAATCAATAAAAATAAGCAGTTTCTATTATGATAAAAAAAAATGTAATCATTTCAGACGTAATTTTTTATTACAAAACAAATGACACAAACTTTAGAACAACAGCATGATCCGTTCACGAGATATGCTACGATTTTTAAACACATTTTTGAAAATCGTTAAAAAGATCAGGATTTTAAAATCTGTTAAATGAACATTTTATACGCATTTTTTAATTAGAAACCGATTGACACACTTTAAAACGCTAGTACGATCCATTCTCGAGATATTACATGCTTTCAGATAAATGTATCAAAACAAAACCATATAAAATTGAAAAATAGTAAGTATCGTCAAATATGTTCATTTTTCTTGTAATATTATGCAACATAATTCCCGTAAATCTATATCGTTCCATTTATGTTTGTAATAATTTTGTATTTTAGCTCAAGAATTCTCCAATGGTCATTTGTTTCATTTAATTGATATTAATCAAATGTCAAATCTATTTTGATGAGTATTTTGTTCGTGAGTATGGATATGCCACTTTCATTGGAGTAATAAGTTGCCTAGGGAAGTATTTCTACATGTAATAAACAGACTTAACTTTTCCTCTTGTTTGATAATGAAAAACATTTTTACACCTACGCTGTTTTTTATATATATTTGTACTCTATTTACTAAATACGAATGAAAATTTTCATTTTTCAAACTTTAAATATTGGATGGTACAATCATTTCTCTTAAACAGCGAAAATTCATTCAAATTATTTTATTTGTTTTAAGAAGTTTGTGAAAAATTTAAGACTGATATTTTTAATCTTTTTAATTGATCCTGATTCTGGTTCGATTCGTCATAAATTTTATTATAGCAATTTACAGAATACATTGACTTTCTGATAAAAGTATCTATCCATTAATAACCTTAAAAAACAATTGTAAAATGTACCCCCTATCCCGACTTTTTTATTAACATTATTAACAATTTCGATTATTCTTCACCATGTATTTGACATATTGTGATAGATCACTGTAATTGAATGTAGTTACATTTGTTGGAAATATCAACTTTTTACACTTTGTTTCCATTTACTATTTACTTTCTAGATTCCTCACTCTTATTTTTTTCTCCCTGTCACTACACTTCTTAAACTATTATCAGTGTTCATCTGATTTTAGCACGAATCTTTACGGTCATTTATCTGCTCATTCCGGTACATCCCTACACTCTTATTGAATTTATTGGTCACACATGCACCTTTTGCTATCCGGTATGTGAAATTAAGTACTCAATAATTTTTTAATTAATATATTTGTTTTCGTTCCTTCTGCCTGTAATCAGAGCAAATGGTATTTATAGTAATTTACTATCGCATATTCAGAAACAGGCAATTATTTCGAGATTATTTAGTATGAATACCAGAACTGATGAAGAGCTTTCCAGTTTTTATAACTTTAATGCTGTACACATTTCATTCGCATTTACTCGTTAATAAATGTTCTAATGAATACTATAAAAAACCTAATGTTATTTCATTTTGCATTTTCATTCAATTATATTCATCTTACCCAAGTTTCATCTTCGAGTTTCTAAACCTACGTCTATCATATCGATTTTTAACTATTACTTACACACTTTCACCTTTTTTTTCAATCATTTCTCATTTTCATGAAATGTATTTGATACAAAAATGAGTATGAATTATATTATTCATGGATTCTTTTATGTTTTTTAAATAATTTGTCATTTAGGCTCAAGTATCCATAAACATTAGATATTATAAATAATCGTTTGGTCCCTTTATATAGATAAGTTGCATAATATTATTCAATCTGACAATATATTATAAATTTCTATAGTTGCCGAGGACATGTAAGTATATTTCCATATTCAGCCAAGTGCTGAGGTAAGGTTTCAATATCAGTAAAATTTTAATATATATTTCTTATATATATATATATATATATATATATTTTCTTATATATATATATAAGAAAAAAAAGGTTTGAAGATGCAATGAAAAAAGAGTGAGAAGCTTAGAATTGTTACTAATTTGTATGATAAAAAAATCTGATGTGGGCAACACATGACTTTCCTTATATAGTGTAATGAATTTACTACTTTTACAGTAAAATAAATAGGTTTTTCTTATAGTAGATACTAATATTCTCTCCAAGATATTGAATTTTCGACAATTAGTCGTCATTTTCATTGATTTAGCGTCATTTTTATCCATTTAGCGAGATTTTCGTTAATTTGGCAACATTTTAAAAATTCGCTAAGTTGGCGACATTCCGCCAAATTCGTCGCCAAAATCTCGCCAAGCGTTATGGATGAAGAAATAAGTTGTTCTTACAGCAGATAAATGACTATTGGCGTTTAAATACAAAAGTATTACTCAAAGTATCTTTTTCCATGAATGGAACGAGCTAGATCCACGAGAATGATGTCACCCAATTTATCGCATGGTATTACATATGAAAAGTGAACATGTTTCTCAATAGGAAATTTTTTTTTCATTTTATACGACTTTTTAATAATTTTTTTGAAAAATCTGCAATATCTCGAGAACGGTTCATGTTAGCGTTCTAAAATTTATGTCAATCGTTTTCTAATGAAAAATTACATAAGAAATGTCAATTTTCGTAACTTTATTAGTGGTTTTGATTTTTTGACGATTTTTTCAAAATTTTATTCGAAAATTTAGGGGAATTCTGAACATTCGATTACGTATAAAAACAATAGGCTTCCAGTGTTTACGGATTGTGATTTTTGTACCAAATTTGGTTCGAATCAGGCCATTCGTTCGTCAGTTATCGTCTCCACAAACTCACTGACACACACACACACACACACACACAGACATCGCCTCAAAAATGTTTGATTCGTGATCAGGAATGCTTGAAACGTGCTCTCCCATCGAAAACTCGATTTCGAATTTTCGACCCCGTCACAATACTTTCCTTATACATTATGTATATAAGGAAAGTAAAAAATTCTTTTAAATTTAAAATTAATAAAATCTTACCATTTAATTCCTGCAACTCGTTTCTATTGTTTAGAAATATTATTCTTAATCAGCTTTTTAGAATATATAGATTATCTGATATAAAATTCCGTGCTTTACATATTGATAATCTAAAAATTACCAGCAATTTATATAAATATCCCTCTTATTTTGTAAATGGTATAGTTAAAAAATTTAGAATAGCTGGATTTTCTTGAATTTTATTTATTTAATATTGCTTTAAATTTTAGCCTGACATCTCCCTTCTCTTGTTTTAATTATATTTCATTTATAGATCCACTTAGACATTAGCCTTTCTTTTATTGCACCTCTTGATGGTATATTATCTCTTGTACATGTCTTTTCGGATTACTGTTGTTTATTTCTTACGAATGGCAACATATTTTATTCCTTTGTGAATAGCAACACTTGTCACTTCTTTCTGTGTTCCCGTGCTTACTAGGTTAGTGAAGTTTTTTCAATCCGTTTTTTGGTATCCACTTTTCCTTTTATTTTTATTTTTCATGTATGTCGTCCAAGTAGAAATAGTTTATAGATATAATCTGTCTATTTCTTCAGAAACATACATTTTTGTGTTTGCTTCTACAAAAAACTTGGGCATGAATACGATTTTTGTGGAAGAAACAATTCATGATTAAGGCTTAGAGCCTTATCCACGTGTATAGCGTTTGTGCTTGATTTCGTTTATTATTCTTTTTTCGATTCCATACCTTTGTATTTTGATACTTGTTATTGACTTGTTGATTCGATATTTATTTTATTTATTTTTTTTCCATTTGCTTGAGGATTTGTTGATTTATACTTTTATTTCGTAAGCCTGTTAGATATTTGAATTTTCGTGTTACAGCTTCTCACATATCTTTCATTGGATCCTCAAACCTTTTTCTTCTTATTAAAATCATTTTATTTATTAGCTGCATTTGCGCAATAAATTAAATGAATTTTGTTTTGTCATTCCTATTTACGCAATTTTTACATTTGCATAATTGCAAAGTTTTCACAATTTTTAAAGTTTGCTACGGTATTTTTTAAAATTATATATATATATATATATATATATATACTCTATTTATTCTTGTAGTCCGGGCTATGACATTTATAGTAACGAAATACTGCCATATCTGAAACAAGCATTTATTTGGGTTAATTTAGGTTGGATTTTCAAACCTGACGAAGTATCTAATTTTAATTAACTTTTATATTAAGCCTAGTGCTGCTCATTTTTTTTTATCATGGTGACCGTGTTTTAATTGTTTTAGTTATTTTATTGTTTTAATGTTTTATCATTAATTACTTGGTGTATTAATTATTAATCCATTTTTCTAACACACACACACACACACACACACACACACACACATATATATATATATATATATATATATATATATATATATGAGCAAAGCATTTTATAGTGCTTGGAATCTAAAGAGGCCCTGTCTGGCCCTGCGTACCCCATAGGCGTAACAGGGGCTTAAGATCATACCCCAATTGGTCAACATTTACATTGATTTTCTATATACCGATATTGGTTAAACGGAAATTGCCATTGTGACTCCCGCCTAATCAATCACAAATCACCCTTTCCGAGATCCCGGCTATGCCTTATGGAATACATTATAATTCATTTGCATTTTTGGCGGCATGAATATATCGCTATAACATTTAACGTTGAGATAAAAAATACAATAGTTTGAATGATGATGAAAAATAAATATTCGAATGGCTCAACCTAAGGAAGGAAAGAGATTGAAAGATTTGGCTACGGTTACACTAGTTCTAAATCAAATAGCACTGCTAATCCATTTCAAGTTTTTGAACTGAATCAGAATGTCTGTCTTTCATTTCGGAATATCCATTCTTTCCATGATAAATCGTACAAAGAATCAATCCGGCACCGCATTCGAAGTCTTTCTTCCATTTCTCCCTACGCACATTGGCTCACGTTCCACCACTGGACGTGATATTCCTAAAAAATCTCAAACTCGCCACGTGTTTATGGGTCCATCACGTACTCCGGACTTTTTTGGTCACGTGTGACCACGTGACCAGAACAGGCACAACTCTCCCTACTCTTCTTTCTTGTCCTAGTAATGTCTTTCTGGTATTGAGCCCGGCTTGCATTTCAGGAAGAGTATTGTGTCCCATGAAATATGCACTGGGACCATGCATTTTACATGGTAATGGTGTGATTTGTTGCCCATATTTCTGCGGGAAGGATGCATTTGGTCATTGAATATTGACCGGACTTCTGCTTTTTTTTTTTCCTTCTATGATATCAGATAATATGAGACTTCATCTCGGAGTGCGCATCTGGGTCAGTTCCATCATGCTATCAGATCATTGGAAAAAGAAGAATCTTCATGAATTATCAATGATACATATATAAGGTGCATAAAGCACAGAACTTAGAAATTCGTGAAAATCTTGCAATAAATAATTTATTTTATAATTTGTGGAGGTTTCACTGTGCCAGCCGAGGACTGAACCGCAGACCTTCGAACTGACCACACAATACTGGACTTGCAACCCCCCCCCCCTTTTTTTTTTTTGCCTAAGCTAGTTTTTCTCTGCTTTGACGAGTTTCACTCGAAATATTTTTTAAACTAAAATAAATATAAACAGTAAAAGATGAACTATTCAATAGAACATCTTATCTTTTGCTGTTACTTAATTTCACTCGAAATATCTTTTACGATATATATAAACAGTTACTATATAAACAACATATATAAACAGTTACTATAAACGATATATAAAAACAGTTACTATAAACGATGTGTATAAACAGTTACTATAAACGATATATATAAACAGTAAAATATAAAATACACCTGTCTCCCGATTTACACGGAAGATAGGTTCTGCACAAAACCGTCTAAATTGAAATCTTGGATTTTGCTAAGTAAAATCGTGTAAAATGAAAATAACCCTAAATATGCATGATTCAGTCATTTATTTAAGTAAAACAAAAGTAAGACATCTTAGAAAATTTAAAATTATACTTAGTTTTTAAAACATCAGACATATGAATGTAGTAATATAACATATATAATTTATTTTACATTAGGAACAAAGAACGAAAAAACAAAAAGACCCTTAAAAATTAATTATAAGTTTAATCACTGTCATCACTTTCATGTACTATCAGCCTTTTCTTTCTGATAGGTATGATGTCACTTTCATCACTTGAGCTTTCTTGATGCGATTCTGGCTCAATGGTTGACGAATTAGGCAAGATCTCGGGTTGACAAGACTTTGTCATGAAATCGGTAATTAACAATTGCGTAGGTTTTTTTGCTAAATCTTTATAGACCTCTTCATATTGATTTAAGCATCTACGAAGGTCTCGCTGGAATCGGAGAGCTCGATCAACATTTGTGTCATATTGTAAGAAATAGTTGCCCAATTTTCTTCCCAAATCAAGTCCTACGCTTATGATTCTTACTGTGAACGCAACTGGTTCAGATTGCTCTTCATCAGAATCATTGTCTACATCATGTTTCTTTGTTTCACGAATCATGTTTGTTTGTTTCACGAATCATGTTTGTTTGTTTCACAAATCATGTTAACTAAATCATCTTCATTCAATTCTTTATCAGCCATTATTTCTTCAATATCTGCCTGAACTAAATCTTCAAAACCTTCTCCTCCTATAATATGGGCCAACTCAGTGATCTGAGAATATTTATGCTCTATTGGTGATTTATGGTGAAAATTTTATTGGTGAAAATGTCATCAAATCTTTGTATAGGCGTATATGGAGCGGAATATACATTTTTATCAATTTTTTGAAATCTGTTAATTTATAAACCGTGTAAAAGCGAAATCGTGTAAAACAAGTGCCGTGTAAATCGGGGGATAAGTGTATTCAGTAAAAAATCCAGTTTCTAGATCAGTAAATTGTTTTTACAAAGCTCTTATAATTTTCAAGAAATCGCCTTATCAATTTGAAGGAAATTGAAAATTTTCCATATTTGAAGAAAATTGAAAATTTTCCATATTTATAGTTTGTAATGCATTTATCTCGAACACTTTAAGAATTAGCCATAAATATTTTACTTGTAGTAAATACTCGTTGTAAATAAGTAATTTTTAGCCCTTTGCAATCCATATAATCCATATAAGAATTGGATTTTAGATCGAATTCTTAGTTTCCAAAATATAATGGTTATAAGATTTTGTAATATCTACTACGTAAGGTCCAAATTGTATATACTTGATATTCGTTGAGAACTTAAATTAAGTTATTTCAATAATATATCCTACTTTAAATACAAAGCACTTTGTGTAAAGGATAAGAAAAACTTACGTGTTAAACACAAATGAAATAATGCAGTATACAACTGTTTCGAGGATATGCTAGATTCCCTTTGTCATTGCAAAAGAACCAAAAAACCGAGTCAAAAAGACGAAATGAGCACAAATATAAAAAATCGAAGGTTCTATATACCAAACGCAAACCCCAGATTAAGAATCCACTTGAGTGCTACATTTACATCTTAAGTTACTTTTACACCCGAGTGTTACTTACAGACCTTGCGTGTAACTTTTCGTTTCGGATTGACAGTTCTTCATTCTGCTCTCTGATTGACTCTCCTCAAGTAGGCTCTTAATTCAGGACTTGGGTATATAGACACCTCTGTTTCTTCTGTTTGTGCCCATTTCGCTTTTTGGACTTCGGGGTTTGTTGGTTCTCTTGTATCTACAAAGGGAATCCAATGTATTCTCGCAACAGTGGTATGCTGCATTGTTATTTTATTTGTGCTTAAATACGTTGCTCAAGTTTCTTTTGTCTTACCTTAGTTTCCAGAAGCCCATATTATGTGTTATAAAAGTAACATATGAGACTGAAACTTATGAACTTTATTAGAATTTTACTAACAGACGCACAAAAGCATTTTGGCGCCATCGAACTGAAACCACCGAATTTTCATAAATTAATTTAAGAACTTTCAATATCCCAAGACTACACCATAAACGAATCCTGTCTCAAAAAACCTGGAATTCCATCGAAAATTCGCTTTCGAATTTCAACTCCGTCCTATAATTTCCCTGGGCATTAGATTAGACTATGTATCCGGGAAAGAAATACGAGAAACAAATTATTCTTTTTATTCTATCAGACCCCACATACTTTGCATATTACTCATGGATTCTTGCACGATATATACGTATCTATTCAAATACTGTTACGAAAAGGGGCAAAGCATTATGAACCTCCCGCACCCCAACTTCTCTAACCGTATCGGAAACGGAAAATCGGTAAAAGGTGCTTTAAAAGATGTCGGGAGAACCGGTAAAAACTTTTTACTAATTCAACGGAGATTTTGCCGTTTTCCTTTTTTTCCCAATGCATTTTTGAGAATTCCCTTTTGCATTCTGAGATGCATGACTATGAATGAATCTAGAGATACCGAATGTGTGTATGTATTTATTTCTTTAAACTCTCTGGGTCTTGTGCATAGATACTGATCTTGCAAAGGTGGTTGATAGATGAGAATGGGGACTGTCTGTATATTCAGAAGGTGATAATAACTTTTAGATGGGATATGAAAATGAATCTTAAGAGAAAAGTTTAGGAGGAGGCGTCACATCTTCGAATTGCCCGCTATTCTCAATAGCAACCCCAATATAATATAAGGTAAGTGCACTTAAGTTCGATTGTCTTTCTTTCTTTCGACTCAGATCGTCGGACCTACCCGAAGATGTAAGGTATCTGTTTAGACGGCCGGTTTCGTGCCACCCAATTTAGACCGGAACGCAGTGGCTGTCGTATACACAGGGACTGTACCCTCCTTCCCCTATCGCCAACTTCTCGGAAGGATTTGCGAAACCACAGATTTAACATACCCGTACTCCGCGTGAACGCGGGGACAGTTTGGTCAGAAGCGGGAATTGAACTCGGGTCCTCCAAAGGCAATTCCCGTGCTCCAGTCACTGGACCATCCCACCCCCAATTTCGTCTGTATAACATTTGCAATTATTTATAATTTTTCCAACTATATATTTAGTGAATTTTCCAAATGTATCTTATAATTTACGGCAGTACCTACGGCCTGGAATAAATTCATGCCTAAAAGAATGAATTTAACTAGTCCGAAAGAAAAAGGAATTAATTAAATGCTGGCGAAATTGTCATACATGGTGTACACAACTTTACCGTGATGTGGTGAAATTGCACACAAGGTTCACGGCCCCCGGCTACTCATCCTGCTGCCCATACCCTAGGGTGAGTCGGGTTGCCTGGGTCTTCCACAAGGTTCACTGCCTGACCACTCAAACGGCAACAACTGTAAATCTTTGGGTCAGTCGAGTGGTCTAGGTCTTCAACAAGGTTCACTGCAAACATGCAGCCAAGTTATACTCTACAGAAAAGATGAAATAGTTGCTTCATTGTCTTCACAATTGGATTGAACAAATGGAAGCAGATTTTTTTTTAACCAAAGTAGATCTGCTGTTTAGAGCTTTTCGAATTTTTCTAGCTGGTTGAGTCTTACGAGGAGTACTAAGTATATTATCGAGATGAAGTTTCATGTTGGAGTTAACAGCAACAGGAGTACCTATGTCCTGCAGAGTAGCCACTTTTCTTATGTGCTTTTGGCGTTAATGGAAATCTATCAGCCAACCGCATAATGCTTGTTATATTGTAATTTTCAATTCCCAATATAACATTGCTCTTTTGAAAAAGGAAGTGGACCTAAGAAGACGGTCCCTCATGAAGTGAGGCAATTTTTGTAACATTCCCTCGAACGCAGCTGCACCGGACATTCATTTCGAAAAGAGAGGGTGCTTCTCAAGTTCATGTCAGCATTAGGTGCTACAACAAACGGAAGGGGTTGAACTTCCTGACCCCAGAAGTCAATTTATATCACTCGAACCTTGGGAAAATTCTCGTGAGAACTTTCAACGATTTTAAAACTGGAGACTGCATATCTCATATTTCGGGGGGGGGGGGGCCTTGACCAATAATATAGCCTGAAGGGCGTAGCCCTTAATTTACTTAGCCAATTATGGACAGGGGTAGAGACAGAGAGCAACTTTGGACTTTAAGTTTTTGAAATCGAGGACTTGAATTTTGTGAGTGAAAAGAAGAGGTCGCAAGAGCGACGGATCTCGGAGAGAGCGAGCCCACGGGACAGAGCCGGAGCGCGCTGTCATAAAGTCCGACATCGGCAGTGATGATCGAGGTAGGACAATTCTACACATATTTTTGCACTTTGATTATTATTATCTCTCTGACCCTCCTAAATAAGGTTAACCTGGGCCATTAAGACGTAGGCTTGTAAGAATAGTGAGTTAATGTACATTAATAGGTTAATAATTGTAATGCTCATGTTATGATCATAGAATGAGGGGATTTGATTGTCTTAATGTACTACACTAAAGATGTTGGTATATGAAATTTACCAGATGTTAATAGTTATTAAATAAGGTTTTATCTTAATGAAATAAATTCTTTGTTATTGTTTAAAATTAAGCCTCTTCATTTTAATTACTGGTATTATGTATTTCTTTATTTACTCCACTTTACGAGAACGGTCCACGTAGCGTCAATACATGACGTGTGACGACTCACATATCAATGCTCTCCAATAGCGAAATTGGATAAAAAGCAGCTCGTTTATTGGAAATAACTCATCATGCAGATAATAAAACTAAAACCTATCTACGGTTTTCAAATACAACAGATGACATGGATTTTAATGACATATTAACATTAATGTTAAAGTTTATGGTTTATAAGAACTATGTTTAATGAGTAAAAAGTAAGATCGACCATCTTGTTTACAACAAACTTACTTGCATGTTGCAATTTGTGACTGACACGCTGTGAACCAAAGTTCCTCTCTAAAAAAATGTACACTTTTGCAATCTAATGGTTCTTATTCGTTCTTGATGAATTCATTATGGGCGGTGAATATGTAAAATACCCAGCTTACATGGTTTCAAAACATATAATTTTCGAGGTTGTAGAACATTTGACTATGAACTCATGTCTCCTGATTAGTCCTCGGGTACATAGTCGTAGGCAAGAGTGAGGGAGGGTTTTAATCTCTCCCATTTGTGAAAAATTACATTAGTTCTTCATAGACTAGAAAATGAAATCCAATATCGTACCCCCTTTCCGAATTCCTTGCTATGCATATACTCAGGTATATCGACGCCTACACGACCCCAATTATGTCAGGTACAACTTACATGCTTATTATTCGAAGCGAGATCAGGTTTACCCAACCTCCTCTGTGGGTACTATATTTTTGTTCAGGCGTCAGTTGTAGAAAATTAGACATTTTACGTAAACATCACAAAAAACAAAGAGGGAAAGAAATTCATTACACAGAAAAACACATACACATAATATATATATATATGTATGTTTATATATATATATATGCACTGCACATAATGTTACAGGGAAGATGGATTGCATAAAAAGAGAGGGAGAGAGAGTTTGGACAGAAAAACACGAGCATAAAAGAGATGCGGTATAGACAATGAAAAACTAATACACATGCACTCGTACACGCAAACACACATACACATAGAGAGATAGATTGCACTAAAAAACAGGACTATATATTGCACAGAAAGACATATACATACAAAAGAGAGGGGTACAGGCACGTCAAGACGTATGTACCCGCACGCATACAGGGGGGAAAGTGATATATTGCACAGAACAACACATAGCACATTGCTCATAAAGACACAAACACAGAGATAGATTGCACAGAAAGATTTTCAGTTAGATGGCACTTCAAAAATATATCAGACATATTGTCTGTTGTTTTTAATACATCAGACTTAATTGCAGACCTCTTATCAGTCAAAGAATACAACGTTTTCCCTGAATGAAATAATATTTGTTTTAAAGTAGTATTTCTTTGGCCATTCTTATGAGAGTGTCATTGTAGAGTTTCAAAAGAGTTCACTGAAGAGTTTCATCAACGCAGTTTCTATTTGACAATTTATCATGAGTTAAAATGGAAGGTCTGCCTGTTCTCGCTTTGTTTGCAACAGATTCACTTTCTCGAAAGCACTTTAGTAACCCCGTAGTTGTTGAATTGTTGGGGATTTTTTAGAGCTTCTATTTGTTCTGAAATTCTTCAATGACACTCTCAGAAGTAGGGTTTGAGAAATATTGTTCTAAAATTAAAACCATTTTACTCTTGGTAAACATCATGTTTTTCGATTGATAAAAGAACAGTTTGCAATTATTGTCTATCGGCCTATATATCAGGGCTCTCAACGACAAGAAGTATTCCAAATTGCTGTTTCTTTTTCTCTCGTCAGGGGGCTTTGAAGACCTATTTCTCGTGAGGGCCTTCAGGGGTCCAAGCTACACTGGATACATTATATGAATCTAAAATTCAATGTTCATGACTTTTCGATTCCCCTGTACTAGTATATGTGAGGGAAAGTGAATGATAAATATTTTCTCTGCATCAAACATATGTGACTATCAGCCAGGGAAACCATAAATGTATATAGAAATTGATGCCCCAAATCTATCTGTCATCGTGATACGGTATCAATTGAAAGATGAAGTGCAACACCTATACTTACCGAGAGACCATGACGCTGTGCATGCCATGTCTTCGCAACATGTCATTAGTGTTCAGAAGTTAATTATTAATTTTGTCGTTATGTTATCTGATCTTTCCAATTAACTTCAATTTGTTCTTCTCGTTATATAATTGCACGCGAAGGAGCCCCATCCGAGCCCTGAACTGTGTCTTTTAAGCACGAAACCGTAAGGGGCTCAGTTACCATCGGTTGTTATTTCTGAATGTAAAAACGTTAGGAAATTGATACTTCGTTTCTTATATACAGATAGAATTATATTCAACATGGTGGTACTTTTTTTAAGCAACAGTTTGGTATCCCACAAGGAGTATGTGCCTCATCATTATTAGTTAATCTGTATTTATTCTTCTATGAAAAGAACATTAATCCAGGATTGCATAAATATGCACATGTTTAGATATTTAGATGACATATTATGTGTATCCCATAATAATATCCTTATAGTATTTAACTTTTATCCTAAGAGTTTACAATTTAATGTAAGTAATAATGACTCTGTTGCAAACTTTTTAGATTTAAATTTAGATTTACAAAATTGTAATCTGACTATAAATTTATATAATAAATGACAAGCTTTTAAATTTAATACATCAAAAATTCAACACTTTGACTTTTGTTTGCATATATCAGTTTTTAGAAATATTATAATAAACCAGTTTCTTAGAATCAATAAAATTTGTGATGACAACTATAAATTGGCACATTTTATGGAATTATTGAGTACAGCGACTAATAATGCATATCCTCCCAAATTCGTTATTAAAATTTATCAACTCAGTGTATCAACTTCCACTCGATGACATCCAAGACAACTTCCCAATTATAATAGCTAATAATATGGAGACAAGAAAAAAAAATTATAATTAATGATTAATTATGTAATTAAATAAAAGAATAATAATAAAATAAACTAAAAAAATTAGAAAAATAAAAAATCGGAAAATAAGATACATTAATATTAATGTTTTGAATTTTATTTTCGCTAAAAAATTGTAACTTTAGCCAGTTTGATACTACGATTTGAGAGCCCTTATAATGGTGTATAGTGGCATTCTTGTTTATCCATTTCTTCTATGAATCACTTGTTTAGTAAGAATTTTCATCTATGTTTCATGTTCATATTCTGTTTTACTTATATGGGTAATTGTCCTGTCTCCGGGTCTGGGACGGTCGCTGTGAACGTTTGTTCTGTCTCCTAGGTTGTATTTCGTCACGTTCATTCCGGTGCTTCTCGATATTTTTCATGCTGTTGCGGTTGATCGTACTTACACGTGGTGAAAGAAGAAGGGTTCCTGCCTCATGGTAATACTAGAATTCCTAATTTTTCTTATCTTCAATTTTTCATTTTTTGGTGCCTGTTGTCTGAGTTTGGACATTTATAGTAATATACTATTGCCCAATCTAAAACAGACATTGTGTTTGTTAATTAGAATTAAATACTCAGACCTGAAGATGAATTTAATTCTGGTTAATCTTTGAATTTGGTTAATCGAATTTGGGCCGGTGCTGTTCTTTTCTATTGTCAGCATTATGGTTGTAGTTTTGCTTCTAGGGTGATGTTAATATTTTATGATTACTTGAATTGATTATTTTTATTATTACATTTTTCTAATATATATATATTCAATCTGAAACAGGTGTTTGTTTAGGTTAATTAGAATTAAATACTCAGACCTGAAGAGGAATTTAATTCTGACTAATCGTCGAATTTGGGCCGGTGCTGTTCTTTTCCCTTATCGGCATTATGGCCGTGATTTTGCGTCTATGGTGATGTTAATATTACTTGAATTTTTTTATTATTACATATTTCTAATATATATATATATATATATATATATATTTCCTTCAAAAATAAAGTGTGCAATCCAATTGGCACTCTATGGAGGGTTTTTATGGAGTGCACTTCAGATGAGTTTGATTTCATTTAACAGCATCCTGATTCAAACATTTAAGAATAAATGCAATAGTTATGCAAAAAATAATTATAAATAAATAATCCAAAAGAAGTTGTTATGAAAATGAAATAATTGCTTAATTTATTTATAACTAGGACGAATTACAGGGTTCTAAATAAACGCCTGCTACTTAAATAATGCATTTGCAAATTCGCCCCTTCTAACCGCCTCAACTTCCGCCTTTCGTTTCAAACCAAATCCTCTAGCTTGCGCACCACAAACGTGGAAAGTAAAAAATAAAATAAAATAAATCCCCTTTCTCTAGGGAAGTGAGAAAGCGTAGTTTAAACCGCACCAGGAGTTGAGCATGCGTATTCCACCGAGGACAAAAATTCACTGGACTTCATTTACGGTGTGTACAATGTAAATTTCTGTGCATTTGCTTGATAAAGCATAAAAAATCAAATAATATAGTAATTTTTTTTTGTTGTTGTTAGAATGCAAAGATATGCATACAACTTTTTGTTTAACTATAGAATCGTGCTAATCGTCCTTTTTCGATGGGATGAAATAAGTATTAAATAACCTAAAAGATGCAAATTTTGATGTATTTATGTATTTAAAAATAAATAACTAAATATGAAGGACTTATTATATGAATCATTGGAATTATTATACGAAAGTTTATTGGAAAGAACGTTCTTCGATTTTTCCGATGATGTATAACCTCTATGATATAACCTCTATGATAATATTTTAGGTCACTAAGGATAAGGAATCGGATTTTGTGAAACTCGCACAAAATCGTGCTAAAACATAAAATAACTAAAAACCTAATTAAAATTTTAAAATAATCTCGCCGAGGCGTGTATAGTCCCGGATTCTGCAATAGCTCTGTACCAAATTTTGTCGCTGTTTGACTCTCAGATTTCCCACCACAGACAACAAACACACAGGCACAAACATTTTCTCTTATTATGTTAAATTGGATTGAATTAATTAAACTACAAATGTATTCTGAACAGGCAACGTAGGACATAATGCGTTGTCTATTCAGAATTAAAAGATAAAAGTTATCTAATAAAATAATTGTAAAATTTTAAATTATAATTAACATTTTTAGAAATTCATAAAAAAAACTTGGTATTAAACTATTAACACCGGCACTCAGCAAATCTATATTGTTACAATGTAAATCGTGGATGTATTCGCAGAATAGAAAGCTGAATCCGAATTTCTGGATAACTAATAATTTTATTTAAAGCCCCAGTATGCACACGCAGGGACAATATACGACTAATAACTGTCTTACAGGGTCTCAAAACCGCCAAGCACAACAAAACACTCATAAATGATTAACTCATCTTTTACAACATTAAATTCTTCAAAAATTCTTCAAAATCAAATTATGCACAAGATTAAATTTTTTGAAATTAAATTCTTCACAAGATTTAAATCTTCAAATTCTTCACGACATTAATTTTTTTTAAATGAAATTCTTCACAAAATTGAATTCATCAAAATCAAATACCTTACAAGATTAGATTCTTCAAAATCAAATTCTTGACAAGATTAAATTCTTCAAAATCATATTCTTCGCAGGATTAAATTCTTTAAAATCAAATTCTTCACAAAATTAAATTCTTCAAAATCAAATTCTTTACGAGATTAAATTCTTCAGCATCAAATTCTTCACAAGATTTAAATTCTTTAAAAGCAAATTCTTCACAAAATTAAATTCTTCCAAAGCAAATTTTTTACTACATTAAATTCTTTAAAATCAAATTCTTCATAAAATCAGTTCGTTCGGAAGATTAAATTCCCAAGACACTAACATATTCACAATTCAATTTTACTCGTATAAATAACCAGTTTTCAACTAAACGATGACCAGCTAGTAATGTACCCTATGTGAAAAATTCTGGAAAAAAACACAACTGTTACACCAAATTTTTATCCAATCTACAAAATTAGAAATGTTTCTAAAACTCGCCAAAATTTGTCCCAGTTGGCAATGCGACCCTGACCTTCAAATAACAACAACGGTTGCATATAAATGTTGTTTTTCTTCGGGGACAGGTAATATGCAGTGAAAATACTTTACGTATTCGTTAATATCGTAAAGAATTAAAACGTAAAAATAAGATTAAATAAAGGAAAATTAAATTTTGTCTTTAAATCATTTTATGCAACTCGTCATGACCGATGTGTGGTTGTCTGGATATTTCAACTTCTTTGACGGCGTTTTTCGACATATTTTCAAAATCCTAGCGAGCTGAAATTTAGTACACAGCTTAGTTTAGTAGTAAAATTTTGAGAATCCTCGAAAAATGGAAACGACACTTTTCGTGAATACACCCTCAAAACTCTTATTGTTGTAAAATAGTTAAAGTCGATAAAGTCAAATAGTTCGATATTCAATTTCGCTAAATTAATATATAGAGAGAGAGAGTCCCAAAAAGATTGAAACGCGCTTTCATTCTTTACCTGTTGGAGATAAGTGGGCAATGTAAATTGTAAAAATGTTGGAAATAAGACTACGTTAATGAAATAGTCCTCTCATTCATTTTCAAAAAGTTACACTTTTTAAATTTTTATACGACCACCTTAGACAGATTGGGTCCATCAGGAAATTTTTATTTTTAATGCAACAAGATCAACAAAAAACTGCATATCTGTATCTTTAAAATCAATTGAATTATGATAAAGGAAAAAATTTGACTTATGCCACTTTTCCGAACCATGTGAAAGACTGTTTCATCAGTGAAAATAATCATAAACAAATGGACGATGGAAATTGTTTAGATCAAAAATACGTTAATATGTGTCAAAAGTTTTTATCACAAATGAATCTAAATAAAGCATTACACAGACAGAGATCATATAAAGCTGTGGTACTCTCTACGCGGTTGGGACATATAATTCAAATATGCATACATTGATATAATTGAATAAATATGTAAATTAAAAAATAAATCGTCTGCATTTTATTCTTCAGTTTTTTTTAAAATCATTTTACTATAAATATTTGAAACGGCTAAATTAGAGTTAAAGGAAAGAAAAAATCGTCTGTGAGTTCTATTCTTCGGTTTGAAAAATTATGTTAAATTTCAAAATCAAATACATACTTGTATTTATTTACTTATTTATTTTTAATGCAACAAGATCATCAAAAAACTGCATATCTGTATCTTTAAAATCAATTGAATTATGATAAAGGAAAAAATTTGACTTATGCCACTTTTCCGAACCATGTGAAAGACTGTTTCATCAGTGAAAATAGGGATCAGAGACAAATTGGCGATGGAAATTGTTTAGATCAAAAATACGTGAATGTGTATCAAACCTTTTTATAATAAATGCATCTATATTAAAGCATAACAGAGATCATATAAAGCAGTGGTTCACTCTGCGTTTAGGTATCCTATGTATTATTATCCAGTTTTATCTTTTTTGTGATATGTCACACATTTACATTTTTAATTTAATATAGGGTCCCCATTCACAATGTTCAATTTTCAATCAAATATAACTCGCTCAATTTTAAAGATACAGATATGCGAGGTTTTTTTTAATGATCTTGTTGTAGTAAAAATAAAAAATTTCTGATTGACCAAATTTGTCTAAGCGGGTCGTATAAAAATGTAAAAAGTGTAACTTTTTGAAAATGAATGGGAGAACAATTTCATTAACGTAGTCTTATTTCCCATTCAGCATTTTTGCAATTTACATTGCCCACTTATCTCCATCATATATATATAATATATATATATATATATATATATATATATATATATATATAATAGAAAAGATCTACGAATGCAATATCAAAAAAGGAAAAAAGCCAACAGGAAAAAATATATATATAGTGTATAATTGATTCATCAAACTATCAAAAGATTATATTACCAAAAGCCTATAAGTATCCACAATCCCCTTTCGCCGTTTCATACTTTACCTGTAAGTACAACCCCCATCTCTTTTTATCTTTCTTTTCTTTCATTTTGTATCTGCTTTATTCATTTGTATATATATATATATATATATATATATAATTAAAAAGAAGTATACCATTAAAGGAACTCCTAAAAAAGTAAAGGAGAAAATTGAAGCTCTACCAAGGATGTGGCGCTATCAAATAAATATACAATATCAAAATAAATAATATTATTGATTTCAATTCAAACCTCAGTGAAAATATTTTCAGAAATATTGTTATCGGATACTTCAGAAGAAACAAAAACTACAATACTTTTAAAAAAGACTGCATTTATGAACGTAATAAAATAATAAATGATGCATTAAAAAGAAATTATCCTATATATTTTTTACAACATTATTACTATTCCTTTTTCAAAGAAAGAAATTGTACTTTGTTTGAATCTAAATGAGCATTCTTAATCATATCTGTAATCATATCTGTGATCCTATCATCTTGAAGTCTTTTTGCGCATGTGCGACTTTCCCTTATAAAAAGTCGAGTTTTCAAGTTGGATTGTAGGGTGTATCTCTTCCTTTCTTGGTTCCGTCTTTGCTTCTGTGTCCGTCCGGGTGCTTCTATCTTTGCACATGTGGGAGATTGACCATTGAGTTACATTGGTGCCATGAGCGTTGTCCGAGTCGTAAAAAGCTGCTTTAAACGGGAAAGGGGTGTCGCAATCCACCCCTACCATTCTATGCAAATCATATGGTAACTCCCGTTCTCACTTCTCTTTTCATCTTGTTTATATCCTTGTATATATATATATATATAATATATATATATATATATATAATATATATATATATATATATATATATATAATATATATATATATATATATATATATATATACATATATATATATATATATATATATATATATATATATAATAGTTTGAAAATCCAATGAAAGAAAAGTGAGAAGCTGCAACTATATATATATATATTACCGCTAAAGCTCGAAAGCCGTTAATGTGCACATCACCTAGCTAATCTGCAGATTAACTGATTTGTTCCGTTAACGTGCGGAATCAAGAGTTTCCCGCATTTTCCCTAGGTAATGTGCACATTAACGGCTTCCGTATCGTTGAAATTCAAAAGTTTGTTTCTCTCATTTCCCTTCCCTACTCCTTTCCCCTTTCCCTCCACATTTAGTTTGGTTTTGCCAGCGTCTTGTCGTCGTCGGTTGTTTTTATTTCTCATAATTTGCGTCGACTGCCAGTGCGTAGCATAGCTAATTCTGTTTTCAAATTCGTTTTTGCCTGCTAGCGCGTGAATTTTTGTCATGATTTTTTTAAAGCAGATAAATTTAGCTCCTAGTATGCAAGCAAGCACCGAATTGGTGAGTAAAATGAAGAAAAAATTCTTCGCAAACCTCTTTAGATCTTATTTTCACTTTAACGAGTGCCTAGTAGGTAATGTGCAGATTATCTAGGTAATTTGCAGATTACCTAGGTAATTTTAGAAATGAAACACATTTCGTCACTTTAACGGATCACCCTAGTTAATACACACATTACCTAGTAGAGAGAGGAGTCGGACGGCCTGGGGCTTTCACACATTACCTAGATAATCTGCAGAATAACTGATTTCTGCACTTCAGCGGTATACGAAGTTTTTATATTAATTTATTTTATCCTGAAGAGCACACATTACCCAGTAGAGAGAGGAGTAGGACGGCCTGGGGCTTTCACACATTACCTAGATAATCTGCAGAATAACTGATTTCTGCACTTCAGCGGTATACGAAGTTTTTATATTAATTTATTTTATCCTGAAGAGCACACATTACCCAGTAGAGAGAGGAGTAGGACGGCCTGGGGCTTTCACACATTACCTAGATAATCTGCAGAATAACTGATTTCTGCACTTCAGCGGTATACGAAGTTTTTATATTAATTTATTTTATCCTGAAGAGCGAAGCTGGTTTTGAGTCCAGAAAGTGTTTATAGAGTTACTTAATTGACTTATGTTGTGTTATAAACGAATTTTTTGCCATGTCGTTATTCCTGCTTTTGTAAGACATCCTCGAAATTCAAGGATCTCTGATTTAAAGATCTCCGGACTAGCATTCTACCAACTGAGCAACACGGCTTCTGCAGATATTATCACATTTTCAAAGAAATGTATGGAATTTAAAATATTTATATTATAATTGTTTAACATGCCAAGGGCATTATGGCTGGGTCTTTGCAGCCCCTGCCATACTTTAGGGTAAAAAATGTTTGAAAAATTAGATCCCATAGGGTTCAATGTATTTCACTTTTTCAACCTGGGTTCAATCCAAAATGAATTGGGTGATACTATTCATTTACATTCCCGTATGTCCCACAAACCGTCTGAACAACATATTAAAATTTAATTTTGATTAAGTCATTTTTACGGCAGTTATCGTCAGAACGGACATACAGACAGTATGAACTAAGTTATAAACACTTTTAAATTATGTTGGAAATTGTTAATAAAAGTGGTTTCATTTGGTGATATTATAATGCTTAGACGCAGTCAATGACATGTTTTATCTGAACATAATTAAATTATCAATAAAATTTCGTATTTTTATGTTTATTTTTTAATATATTTCATTATTATTCTTTGTTGTTGAGATTTTCGATTACATGAGACACAAATGTTTTAACTCCTGAATATTAATCTGAGATAAAAAGTGTTTTTTATACATATTGTTACAAATAAGGAAAATAAATATTTTTTATAATAAAATAGTGTTTGTTGTAAATAAATAAACGTGGTTTTGTTAAAAAAAATAAGTAAATAAATAAATAAATAAATGTGTATAAAGCAACTTTTTGTGCTTCCCCTCCTGTAGTTGTTCCAAAGGGCATTGGTCCGTCTTGATTGAAAGTTTGACTACTTCCCTGAACACAGTATATATTTTGCAAAAACTAAAACAATTTATATTTCAGTTGCAATACCAAGGGATCCGCAAATGATACTTTGTATAGGGCCCGCGTTTCCTAAAACCGTCTCTGATGAAAGGGGGACTCTAAAAGTATATATAAAGTGTATACAAGTATATGTAAGCATACACTTGTATATAAAAGTATATACTTATATATACTTTTATATACTTGTATATAAAAGTATGTATAAGTATATACTTGTATATAAAAGTATATATAAGTATATACTTATATATAAGAGTATGTATAAGTATATTTAAGTTTTCATATCCTACAGAGGCCTTTCAGTGACTTTGAAGGCTGAAACATATTTATAGTATCGACCAGGAGGTAGAACCTAACTGAGCCAATTTTCGTATAAGACGACCATTTTCATAGCTAAGTGGGATACGTTGTTAAACAAAATAAAGTGTATTAAATTAAAGTTGCAACTTAATTTTTACGAGTGATTATTTTCATGTCTTTGGAGGCTTTGATACTAGTGAAATAATAAAATACAGCAAACTTTCGTTTATCCGATAGTCCAGTATGCCTTTCGAACAGCATTTTGGTCTGTCCAGTATGAGAATGTCTGTCCATTTACTGAGTCTGAGTACATTGTTTGAGGTACATTTACTGCAACAAGCTAAAGGATTTTATATACATATATATATGTTCATTGAAGTTTAACTTATAATGTGTTAATTAATTAGATTTTTTTCTTTATTCACATCCTACATAGGGTCATTCAGTCTGTATAACGTTTTAAGCATATAAATATCACATTTATTGTTCCTTACTTTGTTTTAAATAAATTTTTCCCCGTTTGACCCCATTTTAGTTTGACATCCGGCAATTTTGGTAATCCGGCACGTCTGAAATTCCGGAAGTGCTGTTAAATGGAACGGTTATCGGAAGTACTGTTAAATGGAATAAAATATGGTGAAACACTAACATATTGGAGTTAGCAATTATATAAATTTGTATAATCAAACAAACGTGAATAAATGATCTCGGATCATTTATTCAGATATTTTCTTTGCCACAGCTCTGCAATATTTTCCTCATTGAGGACTTTTCCCCATTCATGAGTTATATCCGTACATTCCAGGGCCACGCAATAAGTGGGGCGTCCCCGCAGCCCCGGTGTTAATTTTTGATGCGATCCATACTTTGTAAGCGCGCACCGGGCCCCTTTATTAAATTTGGGCTATAGACAAGCGCCGGTGGCGGCAGCATGTCACTGATATCGATTGCGCCGTATATCTTTCTCGGGACAAGGCGCGTGGCCCAGTCTTTTACGAGACCCGGAACGGGACACATTGGAGCGCTTCCCGATTAAAAAAGCCGGGCGACTGAGGCGGACATATTTGGTCCAGTAGGGAAGAAAATCAAAGGCAATTTTGCAATCAACGGTAAAGGAATTAATAACTATTACACAAAAAATGAATCCTGGGCGCGGTAGCCCATTGGTTAGCGCGCTGGAGTTGCACTCGGTAGGCCCGGGTTCGATTCCAGCCACTGCCAAAACTGCCGCCGTGTTCATGCGGAGTACGATCACGTTAAACATGTGGGTCCGAAAGTCCTTCCGAGTGGTTGGTGGTAGGGGAAGGAGGGTACGGTCCCTGTGGATGCCTCCCCCACTGGGTTCCGGTCCAAATTGGGTGGCACTTCCCGACCGTCCAAACAGTTACCTTACACCTTTCTGGTAGGTCGGACGGTCTGGGTTTCAACAACAACAAACAATGAATCCAATTGAGAAATGAAACACCAGTACTTAAACACTGGTAAAGTTTGTCAAAGACAGGGAATCTAACTCTCTTGCCAATTTTTACTTTCTCATGCCACAGAATATAGTATAAAGTATTATTTTTATAAAAATTTTCGATTTCGAGATTTATATGCCGATATATATGTTTTTGGACCGCCTGAACACTTTTTGACTCTATTTTTAGTGTGATGCTCGCCTGTCTGTCTGTCTGTCATCTGTCTGTGATCGATTTTTTGTGTGCACGATAGCTGCCATAAATGTTAACACTAGACGACGGAAGCGGTCATTTTGATCGGATAACTACTTTGAGAAACGATTCCTTCAAAACTGCTAATCCCAGCCCATTGAAAATTTATGACTTTTTTTTTTTTTTGAGTTATTGAAAACACAGAAGAGAATTATTCTAGGTTTTATAATAAGAGAACAAATCAACGCTGCCCGTCGTTCTAGGTAGTTCAAAATATCTGTCGTTTTAGTGTTAATAGATTGTCATGGAACTTTATATCTAGGTTTGTTTACGTAAAATCTAGAACTATATATATATATGTATATATATATGTATATATATATATATATATATGTATATATATATATATATATATATATATTTTTTTTTTCTGAAACTTTGAAATGTATTCGGAATTTTATATTTTCTTAACATGGCAGCAAAGGAGAAAATTTGGCATAATTATGCATAAAAAGTGAAAAAAAATTTTTTTTTTAACTTCGCCACTGATGAAGGGCATGGTTGATGCCCAAAAGCGCTTTGGTTTTGTAAATTTATGTACGTCGAGGAAATAAGCTTTTATTAAATGACTTTTTAAACCTATTTTGGTTGTCTTTAATTTTAAAAGTTTACTACAACTTTGCCTGAAACTTCGATCTTATATGGAAATGCCAAATGAATTTAGATTTTGATTTCAAGTTGGGAAGATTTAGCCAACTTACAATCAGTGGTGTAGCTAGAAATATTGACGTGCGAAGCCAGGTATAGAAATGCCATTTTCTTTTGAGAGTAATAATGCACTCTATTGCAAAAAAATATATGCCCCTATAAGAAATTGAACTACGCAGTCCCTAAACACGGCACGTATGTATAATATGAAAATATATGTAAATGATTAGAATTTGTTAGAAAAAAAAAACGTTTTAGTAAGAAATGGTATCAACAAGAAGTTGGTATTTTAGTAAGTAGTAAATCCGGCTCTGGAATCTAAACAAGGCGATATTCAGTGTGACAAAGAGTACTAAAGTTGATTATGTCCCTTGCGGAAGATTTTGCCACAAATGTTGCAACTAGTCAGCTAATTCAGTGGTATTCTGAGAAGGCTACAATTGACATCCCAGCATGTCTTAGACGTGTTTTATTGGCAATAGGTCTGGGGACCTGGATGGCCATGGGAGGGTATTAAATCCTCGAAGACATTATTGAGAAAGTCGTAAAGTATATGGTCGAGCATTGCCTTGTTGGTAAGATACTTAATTACTGTATCGGGCAAACCTAATTGCCATTCACAGCTTAGACATTGTCTAAAATTGCCGTTATCATAGCCAATCCTGTTCTTTTAATGTTTTGCCTAAATAGGCCGCCGATTTTGGGATTTTGAATCGGCGATATTGCCAGTTCTGCTGTAGAACTTAATGTTTATGAGCCAAAAGCGATCCACCTTTTGAAATTTGGAAGATGGCAATATCGCCAGTTCTGCTTAGAACTTTTATGTTCACTGCCAATGAGCCACCATCAATATTGAGAGCAATTTTGAAAATGAGCCAACAGATGACACTAAGGTACATCAGGCGCAGCTGAACTGCACTGCAACTACGTTCTCTGGTCTGTCTCTGCCAGAGCCATTTTTGAGGCCTTTATGGGCGAAGATCTAAACTTTAGAATTTAGCCACCTCATCCTCTCACCTTATTAGGTGTCTGCAACGCTTTTTCTTTATTTATTTCAAACACATCATACAAGATCTAGGTATTAACACATAGTGAATTAATTATTTACAGGTTTTAGTCACTATCGTTATACAGATCATTTTACATTAACAAGCATATGGATTACAGACAAGCATACATAAGTGCTGGTTCGTAGGTTCCACGGTTGTACTTAATACACTCGTACTGGCTCATGGAACTTCTACGGTTGCACTTAACAGACAAGCATATGTTATATATTACATCATCTTAGTTACAGTTTAACATTATTATATATATTTCTTTTTTTGATCCACTTGAAGATCTTCTGGGGTGTCCCTATCCCAGTCCTTCTTCAGTGTGAATCTTCTTCCTGCAGTTCTTTCAGAAATCTTGCTATGTACCTTATTCCTTCTTCATATATGTTGCATAGCTATTTCTATCCCTATTTTCGGACAGTGTTTGTCCCTTTTCGCTTGTAATCCATTACAATCTATTAAGTAATAGAGAATGATGCCTGGGTGGCTTAATAGAATAAGCAAAACAATCGGCTGCAGAATATCGTTGACATATAAGCAAACCGTCAGATTGGCTTGCAGCACAACTAGAAAAGTCGACTGTCTCACGAGATGGCTCCCCAGACTGTCACATCACGTGTGATGATCGTGTGTCGCTCGGCAACAAATGCGGGAATGGGATGCTGATTAGCCCTCCTCCACACACGTATACGGCGGTTTTCAGCACTGGGAGAGGAACGAGATTCGTCACTAAAGACAACATGCCTTCAATCGGACATTGTCCAGGCTGATCTAGCTCGGCGCCAATCCAAAAGACTCTTCCTATGTTAAGTGTCAGTTGTAGGCGTCTTAATGTTCGTCAACATCTAATTCCAACATCTGCCAGTCATCTTCGAGTAGTATCATTTGATACAGGATGCATAGAGGATGGCAAATGCTTCGAATTACTGATAACGACGTCATTGGTGTAGACGTGGCTCCTCTCTTCATTGCACGATCCTCTCGAGCAGTTGCATGTTTGCGACGTCATGAACCTCTGCGACGATTAGATGCACCTTCTATGATCCATTGTTGCCAACACCGAACAACTGTAATATCGTTCCGCCAAAGATTACGATTCATAAGTCTGCCGGACCAACCAACTTCCCTTAGGCCTGTAACATGAACTCTCTCTATAATCGACAAATTCTCGTAGCGCCGTCGAGTACGTTTCAAAGGAATCTTTGTACACAACTTGCAGAATCAAATCAGAAAATCCAGTTCCAATTACCCGTCAGTGAAAACACCGGTCGTTTCAAATGCTGCACGATGCATCGTTCTCATGTGCGTTGCATGAGCCCTATAACATCATTGGTGCTGACAGTTTGATCACGCTACTGCTGGCACTTATACCTTATTAATTACATTTTACTATAATTGTAGTATAAACGATAAAAGGGTGCATATTCTTTGATAGAGAGATAATTACATTTAACAAAAAATAATCACAAAGAAATAATTCTTACTTTATACATTCTCTCGTAAAAAGAAAAAGTAATAACAAAACAATCCCAAAATGGGAACTTTACTAACAAAGTAATAGTGGTACAGCATTCTACCGGTGAAAACATTAAATAAATATCGTTAAAATAAAGGTTACTCGACGAGAACTCATTATCAAATTTTCCATCCTATAGACTGGCGATTATGCATAATCTCAGGTAAATTTGATTAATTCGCAATATATGAAACAAATTTATCAAACTTACCAAAATAATCGGTGGTAGTAAATAATAACCGACGATTATGCATAATTACAGAATTTATCACTTTTATCGTATCGTATACCGTGTTGCTTATCAAAGGAATTAAATCCAATGTGTTTATACAGCAAACGATTTTTAGTAAATCTTTTCGGGTTTAAATAGTAATGAAATGTATAAATAAATAAATAAATAAATTTTTAACAGAATTGACTTTTTGGCTAGATTATGCGAGTATATCCATTAAGGTCTCTGGGTTTAAAGATTACGGGATTTATTGATATTTTCAATTTCTTACGTCATGTGTTCTATTTTGGCAAACATTTTTCAAGCTCGTATATTGTATTTAACCAATTAACTAATATATTGTGTTTAGCCAATCCTTGAAGTAGAATAAAAGTAGTACGGGTATATATCTTCTATCACTATTTTAGCGCTTTATTTTTGGCATATATTGATCCAATTTCATATTTCATATTTACGTAATGGTTAGTATTCACTTAAAGATCTTTGTACCCGGTGGATCTGAGAATCATAGTTCCCGAAAGGATTTAAAAGTAGAGTGAAACAGAACATCAATCTATATATTTTCTAATCCACAAACAACCTATAAAATCATTGACAAACCTACAAGAAGTAACAGGCTCTAGGAACTTTTATTTCCCATTTTCTCAGTGTATATTCCTTTCCTTAGAAAGATGGTTTTCATTCCTTTTCGATAAGCTCATTTACAGGAACTCAATATCTTCGTTTATAATTCTGCGACTATCCCAGCGAAGACTGTATTTACGTGCTTTCCAGGTTGTGGGCAGAAGACATTTTCTTTCGGGGTGTTCGATGCGACCTCCCCCCCCCCCCCTCCCAACCCGTACCCTTTTCCTACTTCACTATCTATTTATGAACGCAGTCAAATATTTTCTTTTTCATCTACTTTTAATCGTTTTATATTATTTTTGTATTCAAATTTACCTGTCTCTATGTTCATTAAATTCGGAAAACTAAATATTTTGAGCTTCAAAAATGAGCAAATCAGGTTTAAATTGGCATCGTACCGATGTTCATAATTTTCATCAGGTTTGTTATAAGCGGGCTATACTCTAGTTTAGAAGCGTGGACTCTAACGAAAATTTGCCAAATTGAAGTAATTATATTTTTACAAATAAATTGATATTGTTTCAAATAATTATTGACTTGATATTGACTTGATATTGACTGATATGACTATTGATAAATTAATACTTTCACAATAATATTGTTTCAGAATATATTTATCATCTTACTATCTCATCTCTAAAAATTTAATAAATTCATTCATTTAAAATTAAGAACCTCAAAAGTTAGAAATTCAAGATTTGTTCAAAATTTTCTCTGTAATTATAACATTGATTGTATAGTAATGTAAAAGGGGTGCATTATATGTATGCCACTTAGTTTTAAGAAATGCCACTATAGTGGCCAAATATGTCTGACAACAGTTCTTCCATTCATAACTCTATATTTTCGAAGAAGCCAATAGCTCGGTACACTCTTTCATCTCCCTAGGGACCTAAGTATGATGGGCAAAGAATTCATCGCGCTCTGTTCTTTTTTGCGCGGAACGTAGTGCGCTGTCCCACTTAAAGCGATGGGACTATATTACTCCGCCATCCCGAGTAAGCGCAGATGGCTAGCTCCCGCCAATTGGATGTAAATAGGTCGCTTCTCTCCGGACCGTATGAGCACTGTCGCACAGATATATTGCTCGGATATTTTTTAAAAGGGTTTTAAACCGATGTATGCACATACGATGAGCTCCGCGCGTTTTTATTGCTCAATTTTTACTGCGTCATACCTCCGCTGCATGGTGCAGTAATTACGAATGCACTTGTTGCTCGAAAAATAGAAATAATGTAAGGTAGTGAAATATGAAATAAATGGGAATAAAAGTAAATTAGTGGAGACTAATGTTTTATTGCATTTTGTTAAATTGAATTTTTAAAATTTAATTCATTTAGTTGAAAGCTGTAATACATGTTCAGTCCAACATTTGAAGTAATTTATATAAATGTGAGTAGCAGAATATTTATTTTCGAAATAATTATCTAAAAATAGGAGGTTTTGTCGTCAAATTACTTTATAAATGGCTACTCTCTCTGTCCCAATAGAGTTTGATTTAAAATATCTCCTTGTGTATTTTTCACGCTATGTATTAATCGTTTTCCCCCCTTGCTATTCAATGTAATACTTTTCAATGTAAGAGTGATGACGTTAAAATAGCTTTGAATAATTATTTAATTAAAAATCTGATGTGGGCAACACATGACTTTCCTTATATAATGCAATAAATTTACTACTTTTACAGTACAAAAAATGGGTTTTTCTTATAGTAGATACTTATATTCTTTACAAGATATTGAATTTTCGACAATTTGCCTTCATTTTCATTGATTTAGCGTCATTTTAATCCATTTGGCGAGATTTTCGTTAATTTGACAACATTTAAAAAAGTCGCCAAGTTGGCGACATTCCGCCAAATTCGTCGCCAAAATCTCACCAAGCTTTACTGACGGAGAAATAAGTTAATTTTAAAACAGATAAATGACTATTGGCGTTCAAATACAAAAGTATTACTCGAAGTATCTTTTCTCATGAATGGAACGAGCTAAATCCACGAGAATGATGTCACCCAATTTATTGCATGGTATTACATATGAAAAGTGAACATGTTTCTCAATAGGAAATATATATTTTTTATTTTATATGACTTTTTGATAATTTTTTTTAAAAATGTGAAATATCTCGAGAACGGTTCTTGTTAGCATTCTAAAATTTATGTTAATCGTTTTCTAATGAAAAATTACATAAGAAATGTCTATTTGCGTAACTTTATTAGCGGTTTTGATTTTTTGACGATTTTTTCAAAATTTCACTCGAAAATTTAGGCGGGTTCTGAACATTCGATTACGTTAAAAAAAATAGGCTTCCAGTGTTTACGGATTGTGATTTTTGTACCAAATTTCGTTCGAATCAGTCCATTCGTTCGTCAGTTATCGTCTCCACAGACTCACTGACGCACACACATACTTTCACACACACACACACACAGACACACACACAGACATCACTTCAAAAATATTTGATTCGTGATCAGGGATGCTTGAAACGTGCTCTCCCGTCGAAAACTCGAATTCGAATTTTCGACCCCGTCACAATACTTTCCTTATACATTATGTATATAAGGAAAGTAAAAAGGTAATTATAGAAAACTATTTATTTTAAGTTAAATTAAAACGTTCAAAATTGATGTAAAAAAATAACTTCAAAGCAAACCTTCTTTAATAACACAGCATAAGCCAATTGAATAAATAGAAATAAAATTGTATAGCTTCCGAAACAGCTATTTTTTTCCTTAATTTTTGTTATATTTTAATTCTCAGTCTTTATTCAATGGTTACAGTAATTTGATCGTATGTTTTTTACTTATTTACTTTTATTTATTTATTTTGTATCTGTTAAAGTAGCTGTCGAAGAAATTTGTATTTCTTTTAACCAATTTAAATTTTCTCTTCGTTTTCTTTTTTTCAAAGCAAAATGTTTCCTTCATTTCGTAACATTTTATTTACCAGTAATTTTGTACTATTTTATGATTTTATGTTATGGTTCTTTAGTAAGTAGATGTTTGCATATATAACTTCCGAAACCAATTCGTGTTCCTATTTATTTTATCATAAGGTACTTAAGTATTCACTAAAAACTTGTTGTTGACTTCTACTATTCGATTACATTCCTACTAGTTTTTAACACTTTACAACATAGTTGAAAAATGTTTATGACTTTGTTCATGCTGTCTGTCTGTTTGTCCGTTCGCACGATAACTGTCGTAAAAATGACTTTATCAAAATGAAATTTTAGTATGTTCTGGAGACGGTCTGTGGGACCTATGGGAATATAAATGAATAATAACACCCATTTAGTTTTGTACTGAACCTGGGTTGAGCAAATGAAATACATTGAACCCTATTGGACATAATTTTTCAAACATTTTTTAAGCTAATTTAAAATTCACAAATTGCTTCAAAAGTTTTAGGAAACTAGGGGGGGAGGGCGTGCTCGCTCCGCTCGTGAACACCCCTTCGGGAGGCTTCGCCTCCTACTCGCTGCGCTAGCTTCATATCTATCTTTTCTAAAAATTCTACTTTCAAAAATCTCTTTTCTATCCCTGCCTATTTTCTGCAGGAGGGAAAAGCAGGGAATTTTTCTTAGCCCAGGGAATCCAAAAACTGAATTCCTTGATCATGAGCTCGCTTTGCGAGCTATTTTATGTCAAACTAAAGTTTAAATCGATAAACGGTTAATTTCGTTATATTTCGCTATATTTCTCTATAAATGTACCAAATTTCATATTTTTGTATGCTATAGTTTTTACGGTACGAGACAGAGAAATCGCTAGACGTGCCGATACGAAATAAAAAGTTCACATCAGAAGTGCATAAAATGTAAAATACCTCAAAAACTACATCGAAATTAAACAAGAAAGATCAATCATGCATAAAGCATTGATTATGATACACTTTCCAACTTCAATGCAATTTTATACAAACATCTCTCAAATGCGATACATTCCTCGGTAATATTTTTTAAATTATCACAATACTACATTAATTTATTATACTTGAAAATTTCATCGAAGAAAATGAACTTCATTCAAATGACGGCATTGAAATATAAATTGCCTGGTTTAAACATCTCTAAAATGCGATACATTCCTCGGTAATATTTTTAAAATTATCATAATACTACAATAATTTATCATATTTGAAAACTTCATCGAAAACAAATGAACTTTATTCAAAGGACGTCATCGAAATATAAATCGTCTCTATATAAAAGCAGCATTTCATTCATAATTATTTTTTCAATAGTTTAATTTATCACAATACTATAATAATTTATTTTATTTAAAAATTTGAAAAATTGTTATCTACCATATTTATTTTAAAATGTGAAACCCTTCCCGTATATAAAATAATTAAACTCTTGGAAAGATATTTATTATATAATATATCTCTTTTTTTCTTTCTGGAGGATATTACGAGAGTTAGAATTTAATTGAATTTGTTTTTCTCCCTATATTAAATAATTTTGATTTAAAAATTGGGATAATTTGAATATTTCCTAAAATTTTCGAAGCAATTTGTGAATTTTAAATTCGCTTAAAAAATGTTTGAAACATTAGGTCCCATAGGATTCAATGTATTTTATTTTTTCATTCCGGGTTCAATAAAAAACTAATTGGTTGATATTATTCATTTATATTCCCATAGGTCCCACAGATCGTCTGAAAAACATACTAAACTTTCATTTTGATAAAGCCATTTTTACGGCAGTTATCGTACTAACGGACAGACAGATAGACAGACAGACAGAATGAACAAAGTCATAAACACTTTCAACTATGTTGTAAAGTGTTAAAAAAGGGGTTCAGTCCAGCAAAAACTCACCCATGTAGTATATGTAAACACATAAAGATGTAGGATGAATTGTTTAAGAATTGCTGAATTTCTTTAACGCAAAATTATTTAGCTCTGAAGTCTGCAATATGGCTGATATGAATGAAACATATATTGATTTTACATAGAGAATCAGACGAATTTTTCGATGAAGTTTTAAACATAGAGTTAAATTAGTTGCACCTCCATGGTTTTAAGTTTTTAAATAAAATAAATTACTGTAGTATTGTGATGAATGAAAGAAATGGAATAAAAGTGTATGAATGAAATATTTACAGCTTTTACATAGAGAGCCAGGTGATTTATATTTCAATGACGTCATTTGAATAAAGTGCGTTTTTTTTTATGAAGTTTTAAGTTTCCAAATATAATAAATTATTGTAGTACTATGATAATTTTTAAAATATTACCGCTGAATGTATCGCATTTTTGAGATGTTTAAATCAGACAATTTATATTTCAATAACGTCATTTGAATAAAGTTCATTTTTTTCGATGAAGTTTTAAGTTTTCAAATATAATAAATTAATGTAGCATTGTGATAATTAAGAATATTGCCTCTGAATGAATCGCATTTTAGAGATGTTTAAATAAAATTGCATTGCAGTTGGAAAGTTTTTCATAATAAATGCTTTATACATGAATGATCTTTCTTGTTTATTTTATTTTTGTTTCTCTTCTATTCTTGCTAGCAACAGCTTCTTTTGCCTGTGTTACGTATTCAACTCTCAATTGACAGATGCATTTGTAGCTTTCATTGATGCGGCTGGTCTACCTTTTTATCTTGAAGAAGGATACAACTTTTGTATCCAAAGCTGATTGATACAGTTATTTAATTGTTTTATGCTGCGTTATTAATCAGTGTTTTACTTTGCGGTTATTTTAATTTAATAGTGTGGGACTTTATGTAATATTGTGGCCCTTAAAATTTTAAAACTCTGTTCAGTGGGCCCTCCGTACAAATTGTGGACCCTTATAATTATTTATTAAAGGCTCTCTAACCATATTTTGTTTTCCCAACTTTATTAATTTTTCATGTCTTCCCCTTCCTGAAAAGTAAAATATTGGGGTCCGCTCCTCCTTCCCGCCTCCCAAGCTCCCTTATTCGAGTGGTATCCATCCTCCTGTGAGCGCCCCTGCTGTCAAGTGCCCTGCATGTCAGGGAGGTAATATGGGTCAGGTTTGGTTTTGCGATCGATTGTAAGCACCTGTCTCAGAGCGAAAGCAAATCATTGATTTCCTGTAGGCCAGGTGGCACTCTACCTATTGAACTACTGAATGAATTATTTTTTCTTCCATATTTGAAGTGGACTCTATATTCGCCTTCTTCAGACTGCAGATCCAAGTACAATTGCTGATTTGTGAATCCTTCTTTTTCCTCTGCTTCTGTTTATACAGTGTAACATATTCTTTTTATACAGTGTAGCATATTCTTTTTATACAGTGTAGCATCTTCTTTTTATACAGTGTATCATCTCCTCGTGAGTTTCAACCTTTGCCATTAACACGTTAGGCGCGGCGTCAGTCCGTGGGGACTGACAGTGAACTATCCTTTTAAGCGGTGGCAATCCGTGGGGATTGACAGTGAACTTTTCATTTGGGTGACATTTGTCTGTGGGACAGGTAGTATCAAGGTTAAAAAGTAAATGTTATAATTACTTTCCTTATATACATAATGTATAAGGAAAGTATTGTGACGGGGTCGAAAATTCGAATTCGAGTTTTCGACGGGAGAGCACGTTTCAAGCATCCCTGATCACGAATCAAACATTTTTGAAGTGATGTCTGTGTGTGCGTGTGAAAGTGTGTGTGTGTGTGTGTGTGTCAGTGAGTCTGTGGAGACGATAACTGACGTACGAATGGACCGATTCGAACGAAATTTGGTACAAAAATCACAATCCGTAAACACTGAAAGCCTATTGCTTTTATACGCAATCGAATATTCAGAACCCCATTAAATTTTCGAGTGAAATTTTGAAAAAATCGTCAAAAATTCAAAACCGCTAATAAAGTTACGCAAATAAACATTTCTCATGTAATTTTTCATTAGAAAACGATTAACATAAATTTTAGAACGCTAACATGAACCTTTCCTGAGATATTGCATATTTTTCAAAAAAATTATCATAAAGTTATATAAAATAAAAAAAAATATTTTCCATTGAGAAACATGTTCACTTTTCATATGTAATACCATGCGATAAATTGGGTGACATCATTCTCCTGGATCTAGCTCATTCCATTCATGAAAAAAGATACTTTGAGTAATACTTTTGTATTTGAACGCCAATAGTCATTTATTTGCTGTAAGAATAACTTATTTCTCCGTCCATAACGCTTGGCGAGATTTTAGCGACGAATTTGGCGGAATGGCGCCAACTTGGCGACATTTTTAATTATTGCCAAATTAACAAAAATCTCGCCAAATGGATAAAAATGACGCTAAATCAATGAAAATGACGACTCATTGAAGAAAATTCAATATCTTGGAAAGAATATACGTACCTACTATAAAAATAATATTTTTTTTTAACTCTAAAAGTAGTAAATTCATTGCATTATTTAAGGAAAGTCATGTGTTGCCCACATCAGATTTTTTTTAATGGAGTTTGTTAAAACATTCTAAGCAAAGATGTGGTTTGGTTTTACACTCGCATAGCCGACCGGCCGTCCAAACAGTTACCTTACACCTTTCTGGTAGGTCGGAAATCTGGGTCTCAACTCGCATAGCCGAGGGGCGCGGTAGCCCATTGGTTAGCGCGCTGGAGTTGCACTCGGTAGGCCCGGGTTCGATTCCAGCCACTGCCAAAACTGCCGCCGTGTTCACGCGGAGTACGATCGCATTAAACATGTGGGTCCGTAAGTCCTTCCGAGAGGTTGGTGGTAGGGGAAAGAGGGTACGGTCCCTGTGGATGCCTCCCCCACTGGGTTCCGGTCTAAATTGGGTGGCACTTCCCGGCCGTCCAAACAGTTACCTTACACCTTTCTGGTAGGTCGGACGGTCTGGGTAACAACAACAACAACTCGCATAGCCGAAACGGAGAGTGAAATACAATCGTCCCCTCGACGTGTGTGTTATCTTGTGTTTATACTCTATGACCGAACACCTCGCCGAGCGATCGCTGCTGTGTGCCGCTTGAACGGTAAGCAGAGCAAGAACAGCTCCGCGTTCAACGTGTTAATCTCGAATTTCAGTATTATTCAGATTATCAGTCATCTACTTACTCCATTCAACCTACAGGATGAACATTGTTTGAACGCCATTGTCTAGACCAGGGATCGGCAACCTGCGGCTCGCGAGCCGCATGTGGCTCTTTTGATGCAAAGTTGCGGCTCTCCAGTTCCATACGAAAAAATTAATAATTTATTATCAAAACCCTTAAAAAATAAGAAAATATATTTTTAAGTACCTAATTTCTCAATAGCTTATATTTTCATAATCGTTAATTACAAATCGCTACGCTTAACATGACCGTAATGAGATAAATTTGAACTATTGTTTTGTTCTTAGAGATGAGACTCCGTGACCATGTTTATCTTTCAGCCAATTGCATTCCATTTCCGTCTCACCCAAACAGCCACCGTCTAGACTCTAGACGTGTTGACAGTCAGTCATCTCGGATAGCGCGGTCGACGTTACGTTGCATGTCGAAAACACATGTTACGTTGCATGTGTGTTAGTTTAATCGCTTGCGGTTTTTGCGTGTCTATTCGCTTGTTGTTTCAAGAAGAATACGATTTAGAAGCGAAATATCTTCTCAAAGGTATGTAAGCGTATAATATAATAAAATCAGTAACAGAATTGGATTACATATCTGAGGATCGTGTTAACGAAGTAATAATGGTAAATAAATTGTTTGCCGTCTTAGATAGCTAAGTAAAATTGAAAAAAATCATTTTTTCAGCTCCGCCGCCAGCATGGCATCTAGTAAAAAAAGCATTAGAACTGAAGAAGAAAACCGAGAATTCAATCAGGATTGGACGGAGTCGTTTGTATTCATATGCAACACAGATGGCCTTCCGACTTGTCTTATTTGCCACGAAAAACTCGCACACAATAAGAAGTCAAATTTGGAGAGACACTTCACTACAAAACATACCCAGTTTGCTAGTAAATATCCAACCGGTGACGCACGAAAAAAAGCTGTTGAAGAGCTCCAAAAAAAAAAAAAAAAAACGTCAAGTTCCATGCTAAGTAACTGGGCGCAATCTTCCAATAATATAAATCTGGCAAGCTTTGCAATATCATTAGAAATTGCAAAAAGAGGAAAACCATTCACAGATGGTGAGTACGTCAAAGATTGTTTTATACGTGCATCTGAAGAACTGTTTCTTGATTTTAAAAACAAAGCAGAAATCATGAAAAAAAATCAAAGATTTGCCATTATCAGCTAAAACAGTACAATATAGAACTGCTAAAATGTCTTCAAATGTAACACATATGCAAGTGGAAGACATTCAACTGGTTTCTGCCTTATCACTTGCTATAGATGAGTCTTTCGACATAAAAGACACGGCACAAGTTACCCTTTTCGTCAGGTATATGTCGTCCCAAGGTCCAAAAGAAGAACTGCTAGGATTGCTACCGCTCTCAGGGCAAACTCGTGGAGAAGATATAGCAAATGCTGTGCAAAAATGCCTGGAAGACAATGGAATCGATATAAATAAAATCGTTTCTATAGCAACTGATGGAGTCAGAAGTATGACAGAAATACATAGAGGGGTAACATCAATTCTTCAGAAAAGAATAAACCACGAAATTCTAATGTTTCACTGCGTAATTCATCAAGAAGCGCTTTGTGCCCAAACATTTCCGGCCGAAATAGTTGAGGTCATGAACTTGGTAATTAAGATTATTACCAGAATCTTGGCAAAAGCACTCTACCATCGCCAGTTTAAAGATTTCCTTGAAGAAATAGATAGCCAGTTTTCTGACCAACTTCTGCACAATAAAGTGCGATGGCTTTCCTGAGGTAACGTGTTGCAACGTTTTACTTTGTGCTTGAGTGAAATAAAAACATTCCTCAATGAAAAAAAGCATTGACCATCCCGAATTGGAAGAAGACAAATGGCTGCAAAAATTCAACTTCATGGTAGATACCACAATGAAACTAAATGAACTAAATCTGAAACTGCAAGGAAAGGGCAATCCAGCCTACACCTTGCTTGAAGAAGTCGTTTGTTTCGAAAAAAAATTACTTCTTTTTGTTGAAGACATGGAGAGCGGTAAATTACTTCATTTTAAAAATCTGAAGCAATATTGCTATGAGACCAATGCAACTATTGACACGAATTACTTCAGTATAACTTTAAAAGACATGAAGGATAGATTCGCTGAGAGATTCGAGCAATTCAAAACAAACAAAAGTACTCTCGCGTTCATAGTAAATCCTCTCAACACAAATACAAATGCGATCAACATTGAGCCATTTGCAATTGATGCTGGATCGCTCCAAATGCAATTGCTAAATTTGAAAAGCAAAGACTTGTGGAGTGGCAAGTTCGCAGAACTCAAGAACCAGTCGGAAGAGTTGGAGGTCCAGAAATGCATTCACGTCGCGCAGCACAAGTGGAAATAAATTCTAAAAAAAATTCCGTGAGTTGAGGTCCTCATATTCAGCGCATGGAATAGTCTTCCAGAATGCTACAGTGAGGTGAAGAAGTTGGCATATGGAGTGCTGACGATCTTCGGGTCGACTTATTCGTGCGAGCAAGCGTTCCCTTGCAGGAATATAATAAAAAGTAAAGTTAGAAGTCAACTAACAAATAAAAATCTAGAGTCGTGCTTGAAACTTAAAACAACAAGTTATAAGACAGATTTAATCAAACTTTCAAAAGGCATGTAAAGCCAATGCTCCCATTGATGTAATTTGTATATTTGTGTTTTTATATGAATAAATATTATTCCGCATTTAAAGCCGTTTATTTTAAATCAAAAATCAAATATATATAAGCACATACTATAATATTGAAACGAACATTTTTAATGGCTCTTTAAAAACTGGGAAATTTTGTAAATTGTAACTTTTGGCTCTTCCGTTTCAATAGGTTGCCGACCCCTGGTCTAGACCTCTTGTCTCAGCGGAGAACGGATCCTCTAATCTCTCTATCCAGACGATGCTATATATGTTAAGCTACTGCGATGATTATTTTTCCTTTTGTTTAAATTGAATATCTGAAACTACTGTAAAAAATATAACAGGGGAGTAAAAACTTCATTTGAAACGCAGCACGAAACAAATTTGTAACAGTGTAACCGATTTCGGAGGTAAAAAATCTGATGTGGGCAACACATGACTTTCCTTATATAATGCAATGAATTTACTTTCTTTTCAAGATATTGAATTTTCTTCAATTAGTCATCATTTTCAACTTTCCTTATACATTATGCATATAAGGAAAGTAAAAATCTGATGTGGGCAATACACGACATTCCTTATACAATGCAATGAATTTACTACTTTTACAATAAAAGAATAGGTTTTTCTTATAGTAGATATTTATATCCTTTCCAAGATATTGAATTTTCGTCAATTAGTCGTCATTTTCATAGATATAGCGTCATTTTTATCAATTTGGCGAGATTTTTGTTAATTTGGCAACAATTAAAAATGTCGCCAAGTTGGCGACATTCCGCCAGATTCGTCACCAAAATCTCGCCAAGCGTTATGGACGGAGAAATAAGTTATTCTTACAGCAGATAAATGACTATTGGCGTGCAAATGCAAAAGTATTACCCAAAGTACCTTTTTTCATGAATGGAACGAGCTCGATCCACGAGAATGATGTCACCAAATTTATCGCGAGGTATTACATATGAAAAGTGAACATGTTTCTCAATAGAAAATACATTTTGTTTTATTTTATATAACTTTTTGATAATTTTTTTTTGAAAAATGTGCAATATCTCGAGAACAGTTCACTTTAGCGTTCTAAAATTTATGTCAATCGTTTTCTAATGAAAAATTACATAAGAAATGTCTATTTGCGTAACTTTATTAGCGGTTTTGATTTTTTGACGATTTTTTCAAAATTTCACACGAAAATTTAGGGGACTCATGTACATTCGATTGCGTATAAAAACAATAGACTTCCAGTGTTTACAGATTGTGATTTTTGTACCAAATTTCATTCGAATCGGTCTATTTGGTTGTCAGTTATCGCCTCTACAGACTCACTGACACACACACACACACACACATACTTTCACACACACACACATACTTTCACACACACACACACATACTTTCACACACACACACAGACATCACTTCAAAAATGTTTGATTCGTGATCAGGGATGCTTGAAACGTGCGCTCCCTTCAAAAACTCTAATTCTAATTTTCGACCCCGTCACAATACTTTCCTTATACATTATGTATATAAGGAAAGTAAAAACAGCCTCCCTCTTCAGAATAAGAAGACAGCATCCATATCAGTAAATGTAAAAGGCGCATACTAATACAGTTGCATTAAGAGACACAGAAAGAAAACTGCTGCCAAACAAAAACTGGAAAAAATAAAAAGAATAAACCAAGATGGAAGGAAAAAGAACAGCAGAAGAATTCAAAACACTTTGCCAGTGAATAAGACTACGAACTTAGCGTCTTATGACAAAATAAATAGAAAAACAACCTAATTTGGAACTACATGAGCAATATCATCAAGTAACTTCAAAAAGTGTGGTAAAAATCACTATAAAAATACTTGCGAATAAAATATTACGAAATTATGAATTGCAGTAGGGTAAAGTTATAACGAGCAGCCGAGGAACCACTAATTTGCTCTGTCACTAAATCCTGTTTTCACAAGAGAAATATATATGATTTGAAGAGTGTTCAGTAAGGACATGGATCATATCTTCAAAACTCATAGCAACTCAGTTAAAGCCAATCTTTAAATTTACTAAATCCCCAAAACATCCTAGAAACCCATTTAAATCCGCTCCCCAAGAAGACATTTCAATTTTCATTAGTAGTTCAAGTACCACATTCGAAAAAATCTTATCTCATCTAATTTCTCATAATCTTATCTCACTACCATCTTTTACTTCATCATTTTCTTTTTCTTTTCTTTTTTTTGCGCAAGATGTTTTGGGAACTTTTATTTCACCTTTCACTTCGGGTATATTCCATTCTTTAGGAACATGCTTCCCATTTCTTTCACCAAGACTATCCGCCCAAACTCATTCCCTATCTTCGCTTCGGCAGTTGTCATAGCCAATGAAAATCATTTTTCTGGAGTGTCTGATGCTAAGATCTGATGCTGTGATCTTCTAAAGCTGAGATTTTCTGATGCTGTGATCTTCTAATGCTGAGATTTTCTTATGCTGTGTTCTTCTACAGCTGAGATTTTCTGATGCTGTGATCTTCTAATGCTGAGATTTTCTTATTCTGTGATCTTCTAATGCTGAGATGTTCTTATGCTGTGATCTTCTACAGCTGAGATTTTCTGATGCTGTGATCTTCTAATGCTGAGATTTTCTGATGCTGTGTTCTTCTAATGCTGAGATTTTCTTATGCTGTGATCTTCTACAGCTGAGATTTTCTGATGCTGTGATCTTCTATTGCTGAGATTTTCTTATGCTGTGATCTTCTACAGCTGAGATTTTCTGATGCTGTGATCTTCTAATGTTGAGATTTTCTGATGCTGTGTTCTTCTAATGCTGAGATTTTCTTATGCTGTGATCTTCTACAGCTGAGATTTTCTGATGCTGTGATCTTCTAATGCTGAGATTTTCTGATGCTGTGATCTTCTACAGCTGAGCTTTTCTGATGCTGTGATCTTCTAATGCTGATATTTTCTGATGCTGTGATCTTCTAATGCTGATATTTTCTGATGCTGTGATCTTCTAATGCTGAGATTTTCTGATGCTGTGATCTTCTAATGCTGAGATTTTCTTATGCTGTGATCTTCTACTGCTGAGATTTTCTGATGCTGTGATCTTCTAATGTTGAGATTTTCTGATGCTGTGTTCTTCTAATGCTGAGATTTTCTTATGCTGTGATCTTCTACTGCTGAGATTTTCTGATGCTGTGATCTTCTAATGTTGAGATTTTCTGATGCTGTGTTCTTCTAATGCTGAGATTTTCTTATGCTGTGATCTTCTACAGCTGAGATTTTCTGATGCTGTGATCTTCTAATGCTGAGATTTTCTTATGCTGTGATCTTCTAATGCTGAGATTTTCTGATGCTGTGATCTTCTACAGCTGAGCTTTTCTGATGCTGTGATCTTCTAATGCTGAGATTTCTTTATGCTGTGATCTTCTCTCTTTCTTTATTTCCACCTAGACCGTTCGACCTAACCAATAATATAAGGTATCATGTAGACGGCCGGAAGAATAACAGTCAATATAGGTCGTAACCACGAAGGTGGGGGGCAAACACAGAGACCGTATCTTCCTTTCCTTGATCTTTATGGGCGGACTTCACTTTTGGACCTATAGATTTATTGTGTTCATACTCCACGTAGGCACAGGATGGTTTTAGGTGACGGATCAAACTCGTGTCCAACGCATGTGATCCGCCTCTCGTTTTAACCTATGGGTTATCCTTGTCTTTTGAGATCTTCTGATGCTGAGATATCCCTGTGCTAAGATCTTCTGATGCTGAGATATCTCTGTGCTGAGATCTTCTGATGCTCAGATATCCCTGTGCTGAGATCTTCAGATGTTGAGATCGTCTGATGCTGAAATATTCTGATGCGATCCTCCAAAGTCAAGTCGTTTTCCCTACTTTTATTCTAACTATGCATGAATGAAGTGAAGATTTTTTCTTTTGCTCCTTTTTTCATCTTTTTCATATTTTAACCAGTTTTATTATGTCGTATATTCGTTAAATCATGAAATCTAAAGAACTTACCTGTTAAAAGCAAGTAAACCAAACTTCAGCTATCTTTGTACCAATACTTCATAATTTCCTCGTTAAATCCAGAGAAATAATCATATCTCGTTCCAGAATCTCGTCGCAGGCTCTATGTAAACGAGTTCTACTGTATACCGGGTGATTAAAAAAAGATGAGCCAAACTTTACGAGGTGGAAGTACACACCACACCAAGCATTTTTCGTCATAGTTTACCGGGTCGGGAACTTAACGTAAAGGCGTTACAGGGCCCTTACTCGTTGAGAAGCGTCTGTTCAAGAGAGTTCGCCAATCCCTCCATCGCAGTTGTAAGACGTGCATTGCTGACTTTCGCTCTTTTGAGCCATTACTGTAATCATTGTTTATTAAATGTCATTTTATAACTTTTAAGTCATTCTTGTGTTTTCGCATCGCCTCATCGGTTTCACCATTAAGTACCCAATGGCACCTTTAGTTTCATTTCCGATCCGATAAACTATAACGAAACATACTTCGTTTGGTATGTACTGCCATCTCGTAAAATTCGGCCCATCTTTTTTAATCACCTCGTATGCTTTTATTCTGTATTTGAAGTTGATCCTATAACTTTCCTACAACAAATGAATACAGCAGCTGGACTCTACAGCTATAGCAGCTTGATCCTACAGCAAAGGAATAAAAAAAACTCTACTACTATAAAACATGTTGACCCTAGACATATTGTTTTCCACCTTTGTAAGATTATTAATCTCAAATCGTGCCGAAGATGCTTCAGGAAAAGGTCGCCCCCCCCCCCCCCCTCTATTGTTCCCAACGCCTTTCTTCTCGTCTGAAATCAGTCGTATTACACAACATGTCAAAAATTATCTTACCGAGAGATATCCTTTTCCTCTTCACATCTGCCGGGCAGGACTGCAGTTTTGAATAATTTATGGCCGGAACGCATAGCTTGTCATTCTCGGACTTCCTCTTTTAACTTCGAGATGTCGTCCGAAGATTCTCGTAGAACGCGAGAAAGCTGGTTTACTTTCCTTATTTTTTGACTTTGAGTGACTGGCGAAAAAGCGTGTCGTGACGCTTGATAAGAAAACGCTGTGAATAAAGGATAAGTCGGCCGTTTCCATTTTGTTTCTAATTTATATATAGACTTGAATATATATAGACATGTAATAGAAAACGTATGTACAACGGGGAATTGAATCTTCTATCTCCGGCTGTTCACACGAAGTTCTATTGATTGAACTACCAAGGCGATTATCTTTTCTACATTTGACTTAGATTCCAAGTACTTCTTCGGATTTCAGATCGAAGTGAAAAGTTTGATCTATACTTACTCCGCTGCTATTATGTACGTGATCAACAAAACTCATTATTGATATTATGTATTATAACCATCGCGCTTAGTATTGTTATAATTTACGAACACACCTTTTTTATTACGATTTTCCTATATTACTTTCCCTGCAATACATAGTAATGTATAGGGAAAGTATTGGAATCGCGTCGAAAATCGCAACTCAATTTTTCGACGGAACTACACGTTTTAGGACATCTTTGGGACAGGGAAAGTCATGTGCAGCCCACATCAGACTTTTTTTTCTACTTGTTCATCTGATAATGGTTGTGATACAAGTAAAACTTAGCACTACTGAAGATGAATGTATGAGAAAGTCGAGTGAAGCCTCGCACTTTAGATATTGTGTAGACGTAAGAAGCATGTGCCAATATAGAGAAACTTTCAAAATGGTTGTAAATGTAAATACAGAATTTTTAATAAATATCTAAACATTTATCCAACATAGTGCTCAGTGTAGCGAAAAGGTTTAATTTGTAGTTTTTGCAAGACATAAAATGGTGGATGGCAGGTGGGCTTGTTCCGATAACTAGCTATCCATCTTGAGATAATTTGAGATTTGTGAAATGAAATGAGGATATTTCCAATCGAATGTGTCATTAGCCGAAATGAAGGTGCTTCTTGTGGATGGTCAAAGGTGTAGGTTGGAATCACGGCTGTTGCATCTTGTGCCCACGCAAAATGCATCCATTTAGTGTCTTGAATAGGCGTCAAGTGAGGCTTCGAGTAAGAGTTTCGGTTTAAGAGTATGACTTTTGAATTACCTGTTAAATCATGTCTTATAATATACGATCTGATTAAAGGTTATAACTTGCAGAGTCCACGTCTATAAGAGTTTGCAATTTCGTTCCAGTAGCTCAACGGTAGAACGCTGGCTGGCCAGTTCGAAGATCCAGGTTTCGAATCCCGGTTGGGACAGGAAGGCTCTTTACAATGGCGCTCGAACAAAACAACCCTGTAGGTTAGTGCAAAATTGTCGGAGGTCTGAAAGTGACCCTAGTACGACTAGTACAGATTCAGTGGACTTTGGGATATTGAACGCCGATTTCAAATTGAGAGGATAAAGACCACGCATAAAGCTCAACTGGAGGTTAAAAATAGCAGGAGGTAGTCAGTCAGATTGTCAGTTGCGCGTCAATCTGACATTAAAAAGGGGATAATGCAGAGTCTGCTTCGACAATAAGAGCTTACAATTTCGTCTCAGTAGCTAAACGGTAGAGCGTCGGCTAATCAGTTCGAAGATGCAGGGTTCGATTCCCGGTTGGGGCAAGAAGGTGCTTTGATTCTTTACAAACTATATTAAACTGTCAAATCCTGTTTATCCGGATCAAGCGAAACCAAATGGGATCAGGGTAGATGAAAAATTAGATAATGCAATTATAATATAATTCATTAAAAGTTACTAACATTATTTCACTAATGTATTCCACCTCCTACTGCCTATGCTAACTAATCCCCGTTTATACAAGTATATATATATATATATATATATATATATATATATATATATATATATATATATATATATATATGTGTGTGTGTGTGTGTGTGTGTTAAAAATGAATTAATAACTAATACCAAATAATCAGAGAAAAAACACCAAAACCGTAAGTTTTCCAAGGCAATTAAAACGTGGCCACCATGCCAAAAACAAAAGGAACAACAAGTGGAATAGCGCTAGGCCTACATTGGAGGTTAATTTGAAATAATATATTTTTTAAGGCAGCGCTTCTAATCCAAATTAACCAAAACAAATGCTTGTTTCGAATTGCAGCAACAGTTAGTCACTATAAACACCATAAGCTCAGTCTACAAACACCATAAGCTCAGTCTACAAGCAAAAAGTGGGTTGAAATTGCAAAATTATTAAGAATTCATGAATTACCATGAACGAGGAGGAAGGAATCCGGGAGCCACATAATAAATCAGAACAGATGAGATTGAATAAGAGAGAGTTGTGCCATTTCAATTGTACTTTTCATTGCGCAAATAATTTATTTTTACAAAATTGGCAGTTTAAATAAATATTTTGGGCCTTTAGCCATAGAAATGTCTATAATGCAGGACTACTTAATCCCAATATCACCTGAATGGTTGTCTCAACGATCCCAACGTCACCTGAATGGTTGTCTCTGACGATATGAGCGTTAAGGAAGGAGAAATACAAAGTAGACCCTGGATATAGAGAGGAAGGACTAAAACCCAACCCAGGGAGTATGTGGTAAAGATAGACAGTCATAATTAAGAGAGTAAATAGAATGAACAGGAATCATAGATGTGAAATCTTTTACTATAATAAATAGGAGAATAGAATTAAATAAAAGAGAATGTCACTAATACCATTAAACATCTGATGTGAGTAGCACATGACTTTCCCTACAAATTCAAATTCATTTTCTTATTTTTTTATTTCATGCTGCATTAAACTGAGTTTAATTGCAGAAAATAACATAGATACTTTTCTGATATTATGCCCAATTTGCAGTTTTAATGCATGTTCGTTTCATTTGGAAACTGAATACTTTGAAGTTTTCAGCTCTTCAAAATTAAAAAAAAAAAACTAACATATCTCGAGAACGGTTCATCCCAGTGCCACGGGGATATTCTTATTCGCTATGTTGTCAAAAATTACACGAAGAACAAGTACTTAATGAATATATTTCAGCAATTTTAGTCATTTATTTCACATTTTTACGATATTTGCGGGCCATCTTAAAAAAAAAAAGTTCGGTTATATTTTTTCGAATCATATCGAAATCTAATAAGTATCAGAATAACTCTCAATGGACATAACTATTAAATTTTAAGAAATTTCATTAAATAGTTTTTACACTACAGTGAAAACGTCTTCAGTTCCCAATGTCAAAATACTTAAATGTTTCGAGAATGGTCCATCTTAGAGTAATGGGGCCGGTCTTATTTTTTCATCGTCAAAAATTGCGTGTAAATTATGCATTTAATGGATACATTTGAAGTATTTTTAATTTAGATCTTGAAGACTCCTTCGGGCCATTTCGCAAAAAAGACAGGTTCTTTTATTCCGAATAATACCAAACTTTAACCAGCACCAAGTTAACCCAAAAGCAACTTATATACTTATCAACGTTACTCGACAACAAATGCGGGGTCAGAACGTTGACCAGTCTTCCTCCACATGCGTATTCGGCGGTCATCAGCTCTGAGAGAAAAGCGGGATTCGTCTCTAAAAACAGTATACCTGCCATCGAACACTGTCCAGGCTTACCGAGCTCGGCACCCATCAAGACGGTTCTACCCATGTTGAAAAATCAGCGGTAGACATTTTAATGAACGTCGACACACAATCCCACCTTCTGTCAGTCATTTCTGAATAGTATCCCTTGATACATGATACATGGCAAATGCCTTCGAATGTCTGACAGCGAGGCCATTGGTGTTGGACGTGGCTCCTCTCCTGGATACACGATCCTCTCGAGAAAATACCTGTCTAGGGCTTCCTAGACCTCTACGATGGTTACATATGCCTTCTCTGATCCAGTTGTCAACCCCGAGCGCCTATAATATTGCTCCAAGATGGCGACTGATACGTCTGTCGGACCCACCAACTTCCCTTAGGCCTATAACGCGAACTCTTTCTACATCCGACAAATTCTCGCAACGCCGTCGAGTGCGTCTCAAAGGAATCTTTGTACACAACTTACAATATCAAATCAGGAGGTCCAGTTCCAAATGCCCATGAGTTTTGGACCAACCAGGTTCCCTTAGGTCTATGATGTGACCTCTCTCTGGATCCGAAAAATGTTCGTAGTGAGAACACCATTAATTTTAAATGCTGCACGATGCGTCGTTCTCATGCGCGTTGCAAGAGCCCTATAATATCATTGGCGCTGACAATTTGATCATTTGCATAACTCGTAAAACGACATTTGCATGCCGAGTTTCGCGACTGTAGCTCAATATTTTATGGGTGCATATATTTCTTACAACAGAGTGTATTATGCTTTACATGTAATTATCAAAACATTTCAAACTTGGTTGGGGCAGATGAAGGGCTAGGTGCAAGAACGATGTATATCCGTTTTGTCTACACTTTGATCAATATACAAAACTTCTCAAACCTAAAAAATAATAACACTGCTGATAATGAGGTTTATATGGCAGGCATCTCACGATTAAAGAAAAAAACATAAAAGTGTGATGAAACTTGTCACGTCCTGTGCACCCCCCAAGTGACATTTGGTTCTACAATCAGCTTGAGCAGAAGCGCAAAACGATGACTGTCAAACATTGAAAACTGCTGACGCCTTTGGCGGATGGTGGCTTTATTCTTTAATGAAACTACATTTACGCTGCTATCTAATAAGTTACGAGCCAAAAGAGTAACTTAATGGCTGCTTTCATTCAATCTACCGTACTTTATACTTCAATAAAGATACATTTTGTTCGAATGTATAATTCATTTTAATGTAGTAACCAAAAAGTTCATTCCAGGTTTTTGCTCTTCTTGGAACAAAAAAAATAAATAAATAAAAAATAAAATAACACCTATTTTTGCCTACAAGCAATAAGTTACTTGCTTTTATTTCTAATAACATTGGTAATTGCTATTAAATATGATTCAAAAATTTTCTATTCATATTTTTTACCCTCCTGAAAACTTGTCACTTTGGACTTACATAGTTCTTGAGCCCATCCCTTCAAATATAGATATCATCCCCCCCCCCCTTATTAGTTCGTTGAATTGAGAACCCACGGTATATAAATAATAATACTGTTTTATTGTTTTCTTGGTATTTAATTTTAAAAACAAAAATTTATAGAATACTTATGAGATGAATTTTTCACTTGAAATAACTGGTTCAACTATCTGGATATTTTATTTATGTTTAGTTTACATTTTCTTCTTCAACCCAGACCGGCCAACCTACTCGAAGGTGTAAGGTATCTGTTTGGACGGCCAGGAAGTGCAACCCAATTTAGCCGGAACCCAGTGGGGAAGGTTTCCACCGGGACCATACCCTCCCTCCCCTACCACCAACCTCTCGGAAGCTTAAAGTTCTTAGAAATAGATAAGTTTCATAAAAGGCTTTGGCATCACTTGAATGGCAGTAACGTAATTATAGCCACCATAAGTAATTGAAAGTCAGCCATATGGGTGGAAAGCTAATAGCAATCTGTTGTGACAAATCACAACACTTTTATTTCTAACACTCGCCGCACAAAAATAAATATTATTCAATTTTATAACATAATTTATATTTCTAAATTATAAGATTAATTCAGAAATATACATTATTCTGAAAGTTCTAACTAATATTCTAATTAATGAAAGTTTTAACTAATTCAGATATATGCATTATTCTGAAGTTTTAACTAATATTTCTATTAATGAAAGTTTTAACTGATTGAGAAATATCCATTATTCTGAAAGTTTTGAAAGTATGTTACTTCTTAGTATTTAATTTAAAAAAACAAAAAATTATAGAATATGAGATGAACTTTGCACTTGGAATGGCAGGTTCAACTATTTGGATATTTTATTTGTTTTTAGTTTAAACTTTGCAGCGATAAATACGTTTCATACAAAGTTTTGGCATTTCTTGCATGGTAGTAACGTAATTATAACCAACATGAATGATTGAAAATCAGCCGTGTCACCCATTTACAGAAAAATCTAATAACAATCTATTTAAACATGATTTCCACGGTCATTCCTTTGCAATCTCGCCAAAAATACTCAACGCTAAAAAATAAGTATTATTCAATTTTATAACATTTTATATTTCTGAATTAAGATTAATTCAATAATATACATTATTCTGAAAGTTTTGAATTTTGTTATTTTCTTAGTATTTAGTTTTAAAGACAAAAATTTATAGAATATTAATGAGATGAATTTTGTACTTGGAATGACAGGTTCAATTCTTTTGATATTTTATTTATTTTTAGCTTAAAGTTTTTAGAGATAAATATGTTTCATACAAAGTTTTGGCATTGCTTGAATGGCAGTAACGTAATTATAGCCACCATGAGTAATTGAAAGTCAGCCGTGTCACCCATTTACATAAAAAGGTAATAACAATCTGTTTAAATATGATTTCCACGGTCATTCCTTTTCAATCTGGACAAAAATACTCACCACACACACAAAAAAAAAAAACCGCTTCGTTTCAAATGAATGTTTCATTCAAGGCGTTATGAATATATTTTAACATGTATATAAGAAAAGACGCACACCCTAAAAAAACTTTACTTCCTATTACAATCCGTAAATGATGCCACCTGCTAAACAAAAATATCCTACAACTGTAACCATTTTTAAACGATTGTAAATAATGGCGAAAAATTGGCGGCCATAACGCAGGGTAATCGCCACTTTATAGCTGCTCGGTGCAGTGAAACAGGCGGGAGAAAAAAATATTTGGGCTTGGCATTCTCATTTTGTGTATTTAAATGCAAGCGGTTCGCACGTCTGAGGCATATGATTACGGCAGTTATTGCGATTTTATGCCGGGCGCAATTTTTAGTTCACGAAATATTTAATTATATACGTCTGTGTTTTGGAATCGCGTTGCGCCTGGTGAAAAAGTTCTTTTTGTCTTATATGTAAATCTTTGGCGCGTTCGAGAAGTTAATGATGTGCTTAAGGAGTTTGGAACGATTGGCGGTCAGAAGGAAATGGCGTCCAGTAATTTCTGAAATGAGGGGCTTTGAATAGGCTTTTAACTCTATATTCACTTGACGGCTTGTTTATGAGAAGATTTGCCCTTCCCAGCGATTTCACAATCGTTGAGTCGAGAATTTTGATGCGTGGCTACAAATAACTGTTGCCGCCTAAACATTTGTATTGGGTATCCATCTCCTTTGCATGCATCGCATTTCTCCAGTCCCGAATAATACACAATAAACGTGGCTGTTTAGTCAATCAATGAACCAGGTTCGTCTAGCCAGGAACGAAATTCAAGGTGGTCAAAGTGATCAAGGAGGGGCATACTGTAAACTATTTCTTTGGAGGGGGATGCACTAAAATATTAAATTTTAGTGTTGAAATAAATTATTCTATTAATTTTTTCCAATCAATTATTACTACGTACGGAACTTTTTATTATTAGGGGTTCCTATTATGTGTTATTGGCTCAAAGTCCATGTACTACAAAGCCAATTAATCATTATTATCTGTAAATTCATAGTTATTAATATATGTTTCAATCCATATACATTGATATTATACAATTTTCTAAATAGTTAATAACTCTTTGTGCAATTTAATAGTTGACTGAAAATCCATATTATTACTATTGATGCGTAATAATTACAATTGGTGCTAATATAGCAATTCATTAGTACCGAAGCTCTTTATTATTTGACCGAAAATTCTAACACATAATATTAACTCTATCTTCTAATTAGTTGATTTTTACTATATAATGTATAAACGAAATGCAGAGTTTTAAATATAAGGTTTTAGTATATAACAAGTGCATTTTTATCGACTATGATTCCATAGCATTCTTATGGCGTAAGAAGCAAATACGTAACTATTTTAGCATTTATATTATTAAGTGATTTTGGATTATTTTTTACATGGCTAGCTTATTTTTGATGTTAATATTTTATGCATTTATCTTAAAGTACCATGTTAGAACTACGACCCCTATTCATATTTCGTTGATATTAATTTCCGAGGCTTTGTCAAGTTGGTAACTTTTTTTTGTCGGCCCCCGCTGACTGTGAATAAAAATTTCATGGGTGGTGCTATTCTGCTCCAACTAATCTATCTATAAACGGAGTTTGCTTTATTGCATTGTTTGAAACGTGAATTTGAAGTCTTTCTAACTCCATGGTTTAAACATTTATTACTTTCCTTATATACATAATGTATAAGGGAAGTATTGTGACGGGGTCGAAAATTCGAATTCGAGTTTTCGACGGGAGAGCATGTTTCAAGCAACCCTGATCACGAATCGAAAATTTTTGAGGTGATGTCTGTGTGTGTGTGTGAAAGTATGTGTGTGTGAAAGTATGCGTGTGTGTGTGTGTGTGTGTGTGTGTGTGTGTGTGTTAGTGAGTCTGTGAAGACGATATCTGACGAACGAATGGAGCGATTTGAATGAAATTTTGTACAAAAATCACAATCCATGAATACTGGAAGCCTATTGTTTTAAAACATAATCGAATGTTCAGAACCCCCCTAAATTTTCGAGTGAAATTTTGAAAAAAATCATCAAAAATCAAAACCTTTGATAAAGTTACGCAAATAGACATTTCCTATGTAATTTTTCCTTAGAAAACCATTGGCACAAACTGTAGGGCGCTACCGTTAACCGTTCTCGAGATATTGCACAAAGCACTATATCGAAAGAGACTTTCAAATGTAGATAACATGGAGTTAGAAAGAAGGATATAAGACTCCTATGGATGAAACTTTGAAAATGCCGTAATGCTTTGAGAATTATATCTAGGTGTCGCTAGTGTTAGTAAAGTAGTTGCTACTATTAGTTGGCACAGTAGAAAGCCGTAGTATTTAGCATAAGTATTTTTGGTTATTTAAAAAAAAATAGTTCCCTAATTATGAGTATAATTACCAGTATTTTTTCATAGTTGTCGGTAGAGTACAGAATATAGGGAGATAAAAATAAATTGAAAGATAAAATAATTTTAAATACTTTGGAGTAATCTTTATTGTTTCAGTTCTATTTTGCATTGAACTAATAATTTATTTTTATGAAATTGACAGTTTAAATAAATATTTTAGGCCTTTTATAGGCTACTTATATTATCCCAGCGCCACCTGAATGATTGTCTCAAACGATATTGACGTTTTCTTAATATGAATTTTTAACTCCTTACTTTTATGGTACTTCTTACCATGGTAAATAAGCTTTGTGGTTATCGGTTATTCAGACAGCTAAGATGTTAATAACCGACAGTCCAAGTTTGAAATATTTCTCTTCCTCCATGGTTATAATAATCGTAATGAATTAACAATGGCTATTCATAATTTCTAATTCATTAGATTTCTTAAAAAGCGTGAAGAGTTTTTTAAGAAATTTAACCCCGGGGATGACGAACGTAGCGAGCATGGGCGGAGCCCTTAAGTGTTCTAAAAATAGTTTCGATTCGTTATGGTTTTATGCAAGAATTAGCCTCTCGAATGTCATTTCAAATCCAATTTCCCACCATTTGATTACCTATCGTATTATTTCAAAGTATACCTTACGTTATGTGTGCTTTATGTATTTGCTAAACAATTCGCTGTAAAACATGGACGAGTGATGTTAGGCGGGACCTCACACGTTGCCTCCGTAAGGGGAAGAGGTCAAATGTGGGTGAGGCAAAATTATATACGCCGTGCTTATAATAAGACGTTGTCGACTGCCGCTTTAAAAGGAGAGATGCAGCTTGAGAATATACTCCAGCTCGTATAGCGCGGAAAATTTGCAGAATGTAACAGAATTGGTGAGTTAAAACGTTTATTTTGACGGACAAATTAAAATACTTCAAGCGTTTATGAAGTTGTTATCCATGCACTTCTCAAACTGTGTTCCTTAAAACATTGGTGTGCTATACTGGTGTGTTGTGCTGTACGAAGCTGCAATGGAGACAGGTTTATAATAACTATGCCTGTCGATTGGAGACTTTTCTAAAGTTTGAAAGCATGCTTTTTGCATAGCGATTTTATCGTTGACTTCCTTCTCATAACATTTATACATATACAATGTGCCCTCGGTAAAGTTGTAAGTAGGTCAAATAAGTTTTGAACGATGGTATCTAGAGCCATTGAAAATGGGGTATCGGAATAGTTATGTGACCATGCGCTATCAGATAAAATTGACGACATCTCCGCTAAAGGCAAAATTTTGAAGTTAGAGCTTCTATCGCGGAAACTACGAGAAACACCGTAAAACGTTAATTAAAAAGTTGTATAGTATCACCAAATTTGTTGGAAATGCTATTTCATTTAATACAAAAGCGCCAATTACATAAAGCACAGTTTAACGTAGTGTATGCTTAATATACCTACCATCTGCCACAATACATTTTGTACGCGGGAAAGTTTACCGCTATTATGGGTAAACGTAGAGCAGTTGGAAATCGTATTAAAGCATATTGCAATTTCTGAATTTGCTGTATAGTAGTACTACCACGCAATAATCTCCATTCGAAAAGCCTGCCATGATATTTCGTTTACGACATGCTCACCAAAGTATGCACATCTGATAATAGACAATCGTTTGTGAATGTTCTCGCATATTTTATCTACGGGTGCGGTTGTGAGCGTCACAGCCATCATTTCCATACGATACCCACAGTAACGCTTAGACCTTTCTATTTGCATCATTTGTTTCTTAAAAATGTCGTTTCCTACTCATTTGAAAATGATCTGCAACATTCCAATTGATTTCTCCTATGTCTCTCATAGTTTCCGAGGTTAGATTGCTAACTTCCGAGATTGCCGCTAGAGGCGCTACCGCCAGGTTTATCTAGTAGCACATGGTGACTTTAATATTCCGATTCATCACTTCCATAGCTCTAGCTGCCATCGTTCAAAACTTATTTGGCTTAGCTACAACTTTACCGGGAACCTTATATAAAGGCCAAAGTCCTCACTCACTGTCTCAACACCGCATCTTTCCAAACCCTCTAGTTAGGAAACTGAATTTTGACAGGGATGTTCATCGTAGGTTACAGTTAGGTAAACACTAATAAGGTATATTTTCATATATATTACACCCCTAAGGGTGGTGGTAAAGCGTTGAATGAGCGAGTGGCATGATAACCGTAATTCCACAACTCCTCGAGCTAGGAACTTTTATATTTAACAGATAATTTTTTTTTAATGAAACATAGGTAAACATTAGAAAAGGATATTTCCGCAACTTATCCCTAAAAAGTGAAAATGGGAAGTTAACCCCGTTCCAAGATGTCTCGTTTTGGAAAAATGGCTATATGCAGTTAAAGTTGCTAAGACTGAAAGCTAATTCATACCACTCCAAAGAAGGGATGAAATTCGGTTCCCATAAACAAGACGATAATGACCTAATGATTGGCTAAGCGGTAGTATAATCGAGAACGTGCCACTTGAACAATACCGTATTTTTGATCACTAATTGTAACCCAGTAACTTCGAAATGAAAGATTGTAAGGAACCGTGTTGCCCCAACCGGGAATCGAACCCTGGATCTCCGAACTCTCCAGTCGACGCTCTACCGTTGAGCTATTGGGAATAAATTGCAAGCCCTTATAATCGAAGTACAAGATCCATTAGTGTACGTGTTAGGTTTATCTATAGTAAAATGACTATGGTTGATCGAGTAAAAGGGATTACAGCTCCCTTGAAGGAGAATTTAAAAAGCGAGGATGACGAACTCCGTAACAGAACGAGGTAGACGAAAAATTTCAATTACAAAGTTATACAGCATTATCTAATACAATGATCTCAACAAGGGTTCCGCGAACCTTTGCCTGGAGTTCCGCTAAAATTTGCGAAAGATTGCGAAAGAAGATCCATCTTGCAATCTTTTTTTATAATTGAGAAAACATATTTAAATTATTATCATTTTAACGGGATATATCAATAAAACGATAAATTATTATGAAAGTCTAACAGGTTAGATATTCAAGTAATGTTCAAAATTCAAGCAGCGAAAGTTTTACTTGGGAAGATAGACGTTATTGAAAGAGGGGGGGGGGGGGTATTTTTGTAGCAGCAAAGAATTCAGTTGACAGTAATGTATATTATACCAACACTCCCGTCAATGACTCCATAGGGTTTCCAGATAAAAATTTCGAAGAAAAAAAGGACAATCAATAATAGAAAAATGCCAAACAAGTTAAAATATATTTTTCTTTATCACATCACATTACATTAAAATGTGAATATATTATAAAACAACAAAATGTGACGTCTTTCGTTAACAATTTTCTGGAAAACAATTATATATTAAAACGCAGAACCTTCAGTGTTTGTTTGTAACTAAAGTAAGCCAGTTGTGAAGCAAAAATGTTTATCATTTTTTTAATTAACAATAATTAATAAATATAAATAAACAATAAGTACTCTTCTAATTTATTTGTTCAAAAGTATAACTTACTTATTATCTATGAATCCTATTAATTTACAAGTGTACGAGCATTTTGTATTTGACTCTTGTCGAACCTAATATATATGCCAACCATTTAGGGGTTCCACCAGACTTTGAAAAATATTTCGAGGGTTCCTTCAAGCAAAAAAAGTTGGGAATCTCTGTTGGAATCAACTCGATCAAATCAATTACTTATTTTTTTCCCCCCGAAAAAAAACCTCTTCAAAATATTGAAGTTATTTTGCATATACATAAATAGCGTCCATTTTTTAACAAACAAATTGCTTACAATTTGTTACAGCATAAATTGTTACAGCATCAATTGCTTACAATTTGGAGATAAGAGTCCAAAGTGTTAGCATTTTTCGTAACACTCTGATTATTGCGGGTTAACCCGACCATAGAAGTTATTCACGTTAAAAGAAATCATAAATTATACATTTTTTGTAATTTTCAAAAACATCTATATTATATTTATTTTTATACAAAAATAAAAAACTCATTTCTAGAAGAACAAACAAAGAAAGAAATCATAAATTATGCTATGTCTATAGAAAAAGTCCTGTGCTGTCCATATCACAAGCTTGTCTTTTTCAGATATGTGATACTTTAATTTTGTCACGGCCAATAAACTAGTTAGACTGCATTACCTGTCAATTTTGTTAAAGACTAACAAAATGAACCCGACGTTACACGGGATTTACGATGCAAACCACTAACTGAAATTACACCGGAACATATATAGCGAATTCTCAAAAACCCAACAATGCTTTTGTGATACGCCCACGTACAGCAAAAAATAATAATGCGAGGGTTTAATACATTCTAAATAAGCGTGTGGAGTGCTTGTAATCCGGGTACACGGTCTTCTTCACGAATTATAAGTTAATTTAAATACATTACTTTCCCTGCAATACATGGTAATGTATAGGGAAAGTATTGGAATCATGCCGAAAATCACAATTCGAGTTTTCGACGGATCGACACTTTTTGACACCCCTAGAATACGAAGAAACCATTTTTAGCGTAATGTGTGTGCATCTGTGTGTCTGTCTGTGCAATGTATGCATCCATTCTAACTAAAATCTAATTGACCAAATTTCATAAAAATTTGGTAGGTGAGTCAGGTGCTAATTAAATTTTGGTGCAATTTGGGATAAAAGAACCCGCCTTTTTGTGAAATGGCCCGCAAAAATTGCCTGCATCCACTCTAGCTGAAAAATTAATAGATAAAATTTTACAAAATTTGGTAGATAAGTCACTTATGGATTTCCCTGGTGCTGATTAGATTTTGGTACGATTCGAAAAAAAAAGAACCTGCCTTCTTTTTGCAAAACGGCCCTAAAAGATCGTCAAAATCTAAAATGAAGGACTACGTATGCTCAAATATATCAATTAAATGCATGTTTTATACGTAATTTTTGACAATGAAAATAATAAGCCAAACCCCATTACACTAGGACCAGCCGTTTTCAAGATATTTTAAATTTTTCGCATTTTCGCTTCTTCACCGCAGTCCCGTTATCAAATGTAAACGAAAACTGAATTAAAAGTGCAAATTCAGAGTGATTTAAAATAATTATGGGTGTCATTTTGTGCCATTAAACTCAATTTAATAAATTATTTAAAAAATAAAGAGAACGTGAATATGAGTCTGCAGGGAAAGTCATGTGCTGCCCACATCAGATTTTTTATATTACTATCGGTACAATTAATTCCAAAATAAACAGTGAACTTAGAGCATTTACATGAAATTATTAACATTTACTTATCAGATAATGTTACAATTAATCTGATATACAATACTGAAAAATGCTCGAATCTAAATTCAATTCAAAACTGCGCGTTCGAAATATGTCATTAAATCACTACCCACTCGATAAATACGTCACTGTTTAATAAATCTCATAGCAACGGACAGGTTGTGACATCAGTTGCGACTACGGCCTCTGCATAGCAAACGGCTCAAAAGCAAAGCATATAGCCTTTCTCAGCGGAATCTAAAATCTTAATTTCTAAGTTTTTGTTTAAAAATTCACAAAATAATCAGAAAATATGGTAATTAAAAAAATGTTTTTTTTATTAGAACGTGAAGATATACACCCATATATTTGCCAAACTATAAAATTGTGCTAAATTTCTTTTCCAAATGCAACGAGTATTAAATAAAATTCACATGCGGTTCCAAATACAATAAGTATTAGATAAAATTCACATAACTTCATTAAAAGTAGCATATGATAAAAAAAAAAATTAAAAATACCGACCGGTGTCGAAGGCAGAAATAGAGGCAGAAGCTGCCACGTGTATTCTTCCTGCATCAGTTGCAGATCTTTCTCTAACGAGTGGAGGTTGCGCTTCTTATGTATCCTGGCGAAGAAGGCTGTTTTTGCCCTCGAAACCAGTCGATACTTTTAATTTCTTATTATATGCTGATTTTAACGAAGTTGTTTGAATTTTATGCTTTAGCCGCAGTTTTTGCTGTAGTATCAGATAACCAAACAAATTCATATTTCATTGTATTTAAAATAAATAAAGAAATACATAGAAACGTGCTACGGAATTGGTTCAAAACTCGTTGGAAAGAACGTTTTTCGATATTCTGGATGATGTCAAGATGGAAATTTAATAACAATATTTTCAATTGCTCAAGAACCGATTGTGTAAAATTCGCTGAAGATCGTACTTCAGCAAAAAACAATTAACAATAAAGATCAATCATGCATAAAGCATTGATTATGAAACAGTTTTCAACTGAAATGCAATTTTATTTAAATATTTCTAAAATACGATACATTCAGCGCAAATATATTTTAAATTATTACAGTATTACAATAATTTATTATATTTGAAAACTTAAAACTTCACCGAAAAAAATGAACTTTTATCAAATGACGTTACCGAAATAAAAATCGTTTGACTCTATGCAAAAGCAGTTAATATTTCATTCATGCACTTTTATTCTAGATTTCAGAGCTAAATAATATTGCGTGAAAAAAATTCAGCAATTCTTACAACTCATCTTACAATCACTTGTTTACATACTGCATCCATTAAAACTAGGCTTCGTTATAGAAATATCCAAAGTTTGATGATCATTTAAACTCAAAAATATTGTAATTGAGTTGGCACAGAATATAGGAAGGATGCAACACTAAATATAAATTTAAAAGAACTTTGAAAATCACTATTTTTACACATGGAAAAAAAATTTGGATGCCCTATTTTATTTTGAAGTGTATCATGTGATTTCTTCATATTATGTAGGTGCAATTATTATTTTAATTTTTATTCAAATAACTACCAAACATATTTTCTGAGTTTTTTAACACTTTACAACATAGTTGAAAAGTGTTTATGACTTTGTTCCTTCTGTCTGTCTGTCCGTTAGCACGATAACTGCCGTAAAAATGACTTTATCAAAATGAAATTTTAGTATGTTGTTCAGACGGTCTGTGGGAGCTATGGGAATATAAATTAATAATATCACCCAATTAGTTTTGGAATAAACCAGGGTTGAAATAATGAAATTCATTGAACCCTATGGAACCTAATTTTTCAAACATTTTTTAAGCGAATTTAAAATTCACAAATTGCTTCGAAAGTTTTAGGAAATATTCAAATTATCGCATAAAATATATAAAAACAATTTCAGTAATATATATTCAGTAGTTCTTTAAATAAAAATTAAAATAATAATTACACCCTTTATATGAAGAGACCACGTGACCCACTTCAAAATAAAATATGGCATCCATCTTGTGTCGAAATCGTGATTTTTAAAGTTCTTTTTAGTTCATATGTAGTGTTGCATTCGTTCTAAAACCGCTTTATTTTTGCTTAAATTCTGTGCATCTACATACTGATACAACGCAATTACAATATATTTGAGTTTAAATGATCATCAAACTTTGATTATTTCTACAACGAAGCCTAATTTTCACTTATGGAGAATGTAAACGCCAAAATATGTAGAATGAGTTGTATAAGAATTGCTGCATTTCTATAACGAAAATTATTTAGCTCATGGAGTCTGCAATATAGCTGATATGAATGAAACATTCATTGATTTTACGCAGAGAACCAGACGATTTTTTCGATGAAGTTTTAAGCATAGAGTTAAATTACTTGTACCTCCATGGCTTTAAGTTTTTAAATAAAATAAATTATTATAGAGTATTGTGATGAATGAAAGGAATGGATAAAGTTTATGAATGAAATGCTGCTTTTATATAGAGGCTTTTTATATTTCGATGACGTCATTTGAATAAAGTTCATTTGTTTCCGATGAAGTTTTCAAATATAATAAATTATTATAGTATTATGATAATTTTAAAAATATTACCGAAGAATGTATCGCATTTTAGATATGTTTAAACCAGGCAATTTATATTTCAATGCCGTCATTTGAATGAAGTTCATTTTTTTCGATGAAGGTTTAAGTTTTTAAATATAATAAATTAATGTTGTATTGTGATAATTTTAATAATCAATGTTTTATGCATGATTGATCTTCCTTGTTGAATTTTAACTTTGCTTAAAAATGTTGATACAATTAGGTCCCATAGGGTTCAATGTATTTCATTTTTTCAACCCGGGTTCAACCCAAAACTAATTGGGTGATATTATTCATTTACATTCCCATATGTCCCACAGATCATCTCAACAACATACTAAAATTTCATGTTGATAAAGTCATTTTTACGGCAGTTATCGTGCGAACGGACAGGCAGACAGAATGAACAAAGTCATAACCATTTTTCAACTATGTTGTAAAGTGTTAAAAAATTAATTCGCGGTCTGTTCTACCGAGAATACACCCAGTACCGAATTTGTTGGCTACTCAAAATTTTGATTTTCCTCCTGAGACGATACACACAGATAGAAAGGCAGACATATTCCTTTCTTCCATATAAAAAATGAATATTTTAAAATAAAAGTCCACGCAATAAATTCGCAAGTACACCGAAAGCGTGACATCTGTGGATCTACGACTATCAATTCACTCATGTTAATGAATAATACATGCTTTATAAATACAACACTTGGTAAGAACTACTGGCGGAGTGTTACTTCCATTGAAGTTATGGGTCATGAATTATTTAAACGGATTTTCCAGATTCAGCTCAAACCATTAGCGAAAGGATCAAATGATCATATATATCACAATACTTTATAATTATAGATACACGGACAGCTCATTAATTAATATCGCAGGTTGAACTATCAATTCTTGCACTGTAATGAACCATCTTGATACAATAGTTGTTAAATGTGGTTTAGATGGGTTAGAAATCTTGGGAATGAAATGACAATATAGGGTCCACACGATTTACAATATTAGTCATAGTGAAGAATATTCTGATAAATAAATAATTTCAGCAGATATTAACAAACTAAACATATTTGAAGTGTATTTTTCCCACTTGACTTTCTTATGTATTTACATTCCACAATATTTCTTTTTCATATTGAGAAATTATTGTTTTCACGAAAATTTTCGATTTCGAGATGTTGATGCTAATATATGTTTTAAGACCGCCTGAAGACGTTTTGACAATATCTGGAGTGATGTCTGTGGTCGATTTCTTGTGAACAGGATGGATACTACAAATATCATTGGATTTTCACGTAACTTTATATCCGGCTGTCTCATCAAAAAATCTAGAATTAGATAAAAAAAAAATTAAATTAGAGCTAAACTTGTTAAATATTATTATACAATATATATATTATTATAAAAAATTTATTCGAAATTTTGTATTTTTTTTAACATGGCAGCATAGGACAAAATTTGATATAATCATGCATAAAAGGGATTATTTATGCATGTGATCAAGTGTCTTAATAGTTTCAATCATTGTTATCAAAAATAGCCGCAATATAATTTTTGTGTTCGTGACGGCAAGTTCCTTCCCCCCCCCCCGTCCGGGAGGTACATTTTCAGGTATAGTATCAATCGAAATATTTTATCAAGTCCTTTAAAATGAAGGGTAGCACGCTATAATTTAAATCAATTGGATCAACGTTACTAGTTTTTCAAATTTTTGCTTGTAAAATTTGAAGAAATAAAAACAAAAAACACCCATACGTTACCTAAAAATGGATTATAGTATGAGAAAGTCATCTCCAGCCAATCTCCTGTTAATTTTAACGTGCTTTTGTATCACAATTAGTATAGGAGTAAAAATGAAATATATCCTTTTATAAGCTTTAATGTGTAAGTTATTCATTCCATTTCTCAAAGCAGTATGGCCAGATAATAAGATTTGAGCGTCAAAAGAAGCACCCAATTTTGACCCCAATATTATCACGTATGTGCAATTTGTACAATAATACGACTGTGCAATAATACGCAATAATACTTATGTGCAATAATACGACTTGCCAAATTATACGTTTTTAACTATAATCGCAGCAAGGATAACTCGGATACTCTGTGAAATCGATGGCCGATTATTTAGTCATAAGGGGACTTTCCCAAAATGACCGCGGAAGATCAAAATGCAATAAATTGAATTTAAAACACTAGTATAAATGTAATTGCGTGCAAAGAATTGGGTGAATAGTTAGAGAATTGTGGCTTTTTTATGTACTGGGATATCTATCAAGGGCACCTTCCAAAATTGTCCTCAGAAAGACAAAATGGAATAAATTGCATTAAAAAGTGCTAATAAAAATATGATTACATGCAAAATATTGGGTGTCTAATCTCCGGAATTACAGTGTTCTCTTTTCATGCAATGAAATGTCTCAGTAGATACATTTTTGTTACAAATATTGTTTTAATGACCAAACTGTTACAAATATATCACAAGAAAGATCAATCATGCATAAAGCATTGATTGTGAAACACTTTCCAACTGCAATGCAATTTTATTTAAACATCTCTAAAATGCGATACATTCAGCGGTGATATTTTTAAAATTATCACAGTACCGCAATAATTTATTTTACTTAAAATCATGGAGATAAAAGTACATTCCATGCTTAAAACTTCATCGAAAAAGGCAATGCTATAAAATCGTCTGCTTCTCACTTATATTTCAGATTCCAGAGCTAAACAATTTTGCGTTAAAATAATTCAGCAATACTTATAAACTCATCTTACAGCTTGATTTGTTTGCATTCTGCATACGTTAAAATTAGGTTTCGTTGTAGAAATAATTAAAGTTTGATGATCATTTAAACTCAAAAATATTGTAATTGCCTTGGCGCAGAATATAAATGCACAGAAAATACGCAAAAATAAAGCGGTTTTAGGACGAATGCAACACTAAATATAAATTTAAAAAAAAACTTTAAAAATCACGATTCTCGGTCGGCCCGGGATCGATTCCTGCCACTGCCAAAACTGCCGTCGTGTTCACGTGGAGTACGATCATGTTAAACATGTGGATCTGTAAGTCCTTCCGAGAGGTTGGTGGTAGGTAGGGGAAGGAGGTTACGGTCCCTGTGGATGCATCCCCCACTAGGTTCCGGTCTAAATTGGGTGCACTTCCCGGCCGTCCTAACAGATACCTTATACGTTTCTAGTAGGTCGAACGGTCTGGGTCGAAGAAGAAAAATCACGATTTTAACTTCGGAAAAAAAGATGGATGCCATATTTTATTTTGAAGTAGGTCACATAATCTCTTCATATGATATGGGTGTCATTATTATTTTAATTTTTATTTAAAAAACTACCGAACATATTTTGTTCAATTTTTTTTATATTTTATGGGATAATTTGAATATTTTCTAAAATTTTCGAAATAATTTGAATTTTAACTTTGCTTAGAAAATGTTTGAAAAATTAGACGACATAGGGTTCAGTGTATTTCCTTTTATCAACCCGGATTCAATCTAAAACGAATTGGGTGATATTATTTATTTACATTCCCATATGCCCAACAGACCGTTTGAACAACATACTAAAATTTCATTTTGATAAAGTCATTTATTTTTATGGCAGTTATCGTGCGAACGGATAGACAGATAGACAGACAGACAGAATGATCAAACTTTTCAACTATGTTGGAAAGTGTTAAAAATAAAAATACCAACTGCAATAATTCGTTGTAATATGTAAAGCATGGATAAACAATCCGATTCAGAAGCTGTTGACCATTCGATATTGACTATTTATCTTGGGTCAATTACATTTAACTATAATAAATTTCAAAACTTAACCACAGTTGAACAATTGACTATTAAAATTAAGTTTGACTATGATAAATTTAAGAACTTATCATAGTTAAACGCAATAATCATAGTTAAACCATAGTAACCGTGAAAATAAGATCTTTAATTATGGGAAACTTACTTTAGAAGCTTTATAATAGGAATAGAAAAGGAATGTAAATGGAGTATAATGCACACTTGATTGGGAACTTAAATATTGACTTGTAGTCTTGCTGTTAGTAATTTATGAGGATAATATTGTATTGTACATAAATGTACATTTTTTACAAAATACAAACGATAAATCAAAGTATAATATTTGAGAAATTTTTGGATTAATAAATTTCAAAATAACCGATGTTTCGTCAAAGCTAGAGAATTATTCTGTGATTTAGATGTACTGAAAAACGTTACAATTAGGTAAATCCTCAGTAACGGATGTACCATCTTTGGAACCTAACTGGTAATTAATTTTAGAGGACTTTCATATTATGTATTTTCATACGGTAAGTACTTCTCAAGCCTCTTTCAGTGACCGGTTGGTTAAGACAGTTAGTCTGCTTAGGCGGATTTACCAACAAGCTTAGTCTATGCATTTGTAAATCTTGCCCTGCAAACCATCTTCCTCTTTGCATAAATGCATTTTCATATTAAAGGATTTATACGTTTTTCATACGTCTCCCACAATTAATGATATTCAGAGCACATTTTATGTGTTTCCATTCTTTAGCATAAACGAGGCATATACTCGTGTACATAAATACACCTATGTCACTCAAAAAGTTGTTCATTCTTTTCACCCATTATGACATGCTTGTCAACTCTGCATCAGATTTCATACCACCCTAAGCATGCCTTTCTTTCAACCACCCTTCGAATGGGTGATTGAATTCTGCGATTTGGCAACAATAAGCTCATCCACCCTCTGCGCATTTTCAAACCGTTCCGCGCACGGGGTGGATCCCATAACGTCTAATGTTGATGGACAATTGCAATACTTTTAAGATTTCAACGTTTGAAACTGTAGTGTTATGAATTTGAGAATTGTTTGGTTCGTTTCTTACTTCACGTAAGTAAATTTGATCCACTTGGTTTGATTTATTTTGTTATAGTTAAGCGTGTTCTTCGTTATTCTAAAAATACTGAGGGACATTTTCTTTTTAAGCTACAGGTAGGTATATCCGTTGCGTTTGCGTAGGGTGTTTCGGCTGTTACGTGGCCGTATTATCAAGCGGTACTTTAGCGGGTGTCAGGCTACTCAGTTTACTTGTGCAGTCCGGATACACTCGTGCAAGGGGCATGTTAATACCTGAATAAGAGTAAAAATTTTGTATCAATTGAGGTAAGAGTGGCTGAGATAGATTAAAATGTTAACCAACAAACGGGGAGTTATAATCCGAATTATGGCAATTTTCATTGAATTCGAGTGATTTTCTAAGAAAACGATTCTAATATTTAAGTGATTACAAGGTTTAAAAAATTTAAAACTTTTATCTTTAACCTTTTGCTTACGAATGGAACAGCGTCAATCCCCAACGAAGAACCTCTGAAAAAGACATGTATTTTGCTTACCCTATTCCAAACAATTCAATTCCCCTTTGCAGGCATTGGCGGTCATGGACGCCAATGTCTGTAAAGGGGGATCGAACTGTTTGGGATAGGGTATGTCAAATACCTGTCTTTTTTAGAGGTTCTTTGTATGGGATTGACGCTATCCCACCCGTAAGCAAAACTCGCGAAATTAGAATATCGCAAATTTTATCGCACTCCTTGTCCAGCACATCGTCTAGCAAAAAATTCTGCGTCCTTCTCTCGTCGGCAGACGATAACAATATGGCTCTCGCCATATTTTGTCCATCATTAAAAATCTGTATAAAATAGTCTATTGGATTTTTTTTTTTGTATAATTTTTTACGGTAACCTGTCCATATCTACACATTTAGCTTCCGTATAAGAAAATTCGAGATTCCAATGCAAAACTTACGGAGAAGATAAAGTTACAAAAAAATGTTAATTTGAGGGCTTTTTTTTTTTCGGGTTTTGTTTCGAATTCTTTTGCAAATATATAGAAATATATTAAAATTTTCGAAAGTTCCCTTCTATTCCTCTGATCTATATCTAAATTAAAACAAAAAATATTAGCTTTAGAATAAGCGAAATATCTGCAAATCTGCTATACTGCTTTGTATGGGTTTTGACTTTCATTTCTTCTCTCGGGAAGGACGCTGTTATGAAGGCAAGAGAAAGTTGATAATACAAATTGTGTATCCCTACAACTGTTATTACACCAAGTAGGCCTAAAAGACTTTTTGAATTTCCGTACTATGTCAAAAAGTCCCAAAAGTTTGAGAACCATTGTTAACGTCGACTCACGGTTAGTCACAGAGCTCGTTAGTTGTCTGTGAATGCATCTTCCGAATGGTTTACAGTTGGAAATCCAAGTTTCCGACAAAGTTAAAATACTGTATATATTTATTTTGTAAGTTCACAAGAAGATCAATCATGCATAAAGTATTGATTATAAAACATTTTCCAACTGAAATGTAATCTTATTTAAGCATCTCTAAATTGTGATACTTTTTTTTTGCTGATATTTTTTTTAATTAACACAGTACTACAGTAATATATCATATTTGAAAACTTAAAACTTCATCAAAAAAGGCAATGCTATAAATCTTCTGCTTCTCTATGTAAAATCAATTAATATTTAATTCATATTACTTGTAATCCAAACTCCAAAGCTAAATAATTTTGCATGAAAAAGTGCAGCGATTCTTATACAACTCATCTTACAATCGCTAGATTTATTTACATTCTGTATGCTGTAGAAATTAGGTTACTTTGTAGAAATAAGTTTACTGATCATTTAAAATAAAAAAATATTGTAATTGCGTTGGCACATAATTTAGATACACAGATAATATGCAAAAAAAAAACTGTTTTTGGACGGCTGTAACAGTAAATATATATTTAAAAGATCTTCAAACATCACGATTTTTACATAGGGAAGAAAATGGATGCCCTATTATATTTTGAAATGAGTGACGTGATCTCTTGAAATCATAATTACTACCATATTATATAAATTTTTATTTAAGAACTACCTAACATATTTTATTGAACTTTTTTTTACACATTTTACGTGATAATTTGAATATTTCCTAAAATTTTCGAAGTAATTTGTGAATTTTAACTCCGCTTAAAAAATGTTTGAAAAATTATATCCCGCAGTGTTCACTTTATTTTATTTTTTCAACCTAGGTTAAATCTGAAACTAATTGGGTGATATTATTCATTTTCATTCCCATAGGTCCCACAGACCGTCTCAACAACATACTGAAATAGCATTTTGATAAAGTCATTATTACGGTAGTCATAAACACTTTGCAACGATGTTGGAAAGTGTTAAAACTTGAAAAAATGGATGTCTTTTATGGACGAGATATCCTTTACGGGGAATTACAAAAATAACTCTGCATGCCAATAACAATACGTTGGAATTGAGTAAATCCAGAAATGGTGCTTACTATACTAGTAACTATAGGCTGTATACTATAACTATATATTACTAGTTCTCTTTCAATTTCTGTAACATGTATCTGTAGAAATTTATATTATATTTTCAAATATCAGAGAAATCGGTTACGTTTTAGATAATATACCACCATTGAACAATTTTTGAAGTTATGGGAGTACGCCATGTGCAATTTTTATCTGACCCGGATTAGCAACGAAGATTCATCTACATCACATGCAAATTTAAACATCGGTAAAGTTTTAGAGGAATTATCGTCGATCTCAGTGGTATAACTGACAGACAAACGTTTGCCAGTTTGACTATATGCCAAATGTAAAAAGACCCCCCCCCCCCTCGTACCCGTATTTCAAATGTTTTCATCTCAGACGCCAACCGCTGCATTTTAAACTTTACAAAAGAAATTACATAAAAACAATTTTATCTGACATAACACCATTGCATAAAATGGAACTGAACATTTTATATTTGTGGAATATGAAAATATCTATTAAGAACGATGTAATTTTTATGACGCAAGTGGATATGATCATATGGAATATTAATATATGATTAAGTGGAGTGGCGTCTCTCACTCCCCATATTAAATTGTATTGACTCCTTCTTTACCATATCAAGTCAAAGATTACAAAAGACTTGTCAGCTACCATCTCATTCCGTTCCGCCCAAAGAACTTCCTCCATTTTATTTATCTACTCTCTTGATCGTATGATTGAATTCAGATATTTTATATTCTCTTCCATTTAGTCTGTGATTTGGCTGATGGATTCGCCCACCCCTTGGACATGGCCGTAGACTCCCACACATGTTTACATTATTGAGGGTGTACCCAGTCCGCCCAAAACCTAGATGGACTGTAAAATGGCCTCGGTCTTGCGCCGTGTCTCGTTTGGAGAATGTGTAACGCCTTGCTTGGACTTATTTTTACTTTTCTACACTACAATGTATAGTATATGCGAAGGGAAAGTATTATGTAGAGTCCAAAATCATACGGACTTATTTTACTTACTTTATGTTTTACATTATTAAGGATGTATCCAGTCCGCCCCAAACCTAGATGGACTGCAAAATGATCCTCGGTCTTGTGTTGGATCTCATTTCGAGAATGTGTAACGCCTTGCTTAATCTTCTTTCTGCTTTTCAACAGTACATAGTATATGCAAAGGGAAGGTATTGTGTACAGTCAAGAATCATACTGACTTGCTTTACATACTTTATGCTTTACATTATTGAGGATGTACCCAGTTCGCCCAAAGCCTAGACGGACCGTAAAATGGACTCGGTCTTGTGTCGGATCTCGTTTGGAGAATGTTGTTGTTGTTGAGACCCAGACCGTCCAATCTACCAGAAAGGTGTTGTTGTTGAAACCCAGACCGTCCGACCTACCAGAAAGGTGTAAGGTAACTGTTTAGACGGTCGGGAAGTGCCACCCAATTTAGACCGGAACCCAGTGGGGGAGGCATCCACAGGGACCGTACCCTCCTTCCCCTACCACCAACCTCTCGGAAGGACTTTCGGACCCACATGTTTAACGTGATCGTACTCCGCATGAACACGGCGGCAGTTTTGGCAGTGGCTGGAATCGAACCCGGGCCTACCGAGTGCAACTCCAGCGCGCTAACCAATGGGCTACCGCGCCCTACCAGAAAGGTGTAAGGTAACTGCTTGGACGGTCGGGAAGTGCCACTCAATTTAAACCGGAACTCAGTGGGGGAGGCATCCTCAGGGACCGTACCCTCCTTCTCCTACCACTAACCTCTCGGAAGGACTTACAGACCTACATGCTTAACGTGATCGTACTCCATGTGAACACGGCGGCAGTTTTGGCAGTGGCGGGAATCGAACCCGGACCTACCGAGTGCAATTCCCGCACGCTAACTACTGGACTACCGCGCCCCCCGTTTGGAAAATGTTGAAAGCCCAGACCATCCGGCTCATCCGAGAACATAGAGTAACAATAAGGGCGGTCGGGAAAATTTGGAGAATGTCGAAAACCCAGACCATCCGACTCGTCCGAGGACTAAGAGCAACCAAATTTGGAGAATGTGTAACACCTTGCTTGATCTTCTTTTTACTTTTCCACAATATATAGTATCTGCAAAGGGAAAGTATTGTGTAGCGTTAAGAATCGTACTGACTTATTTTACATACTTTTTATGCAAAGGGTTATTGTGTGGAGGCAAGAATCATACTCCCGATTTTTGATGGTTTTATATGTTTTGAACATCCTTAAATTCAACCACTTTTTCAGTGATATCTAGTTTCTTCTACATTATTCTAATCAACGTGGACTCTTCGTTCAACATATTTGAGAGGTTCGTTCTTGGCTCCCAGAACACGTAGAGAGCTGAAACTCGGCAAACAGTTTCATCTCGCTAAACATTTAATTTATCAAATTTTCACGTTATTACGTTACGTCGTTACATCCGTCATGACTATGTTTTAGCCCTTTTCATGCATTTTCCTTGCGAATTATGGTCCAGGATTTTCAGATGAAATGTTCTTCTAATTCTACCGTGTCATTATATGTATAATACCACACAGGTTTGAATGTAAATTATATATATAAAAAAAACATGAAAACGAAAAATTAAAAAATATATTATGAGAAATAAAAACAAGTTTTTTGATGTCCCTTTACAACAGTGGTGCAAGGAAAAGTAGAAAATATATTTTAATCAAACTCGAAATTGAACCAAATTGATGGTGTAGGCAGATTCAATCAAAAACATTCTTACAGGCACACACACACGCACGCACGCACACACACACTTATTTTATGTGTATGTGTTTGTCATCCGTAGCGGGGAATATAAGCGTCGGGTAGCAAGGAAATTCGGCACACAGGTTCATTAGGACCCGGGGAACTAAATAATAACCAAGACAAATCAGTGGCGGAGCTACGGACCAACAGCCCTCGAGACTGCGGGGAAGGGCCGCAAGTGGTTTTGGGGAAGGATTTGGGGGGAGCGATGTTAATGTATGTTAACATGAGGCCTAAATGCAAGAGGAAGGGAAAGGGGGTGCAATATTTTAAGTTGAGGAGGAGCGCAACCAAACCAAGCTCCGCCACTGAAATAAATACTAAAAACGTTCTTGAAAAGCAACACTATGTATGTAGAGGTAAAATAAAGGGGCGGGAGCAAGAATTATTCAAGTCCAAAATAGCAAGTTTTCAGAATAACAAAAATATGAGTAGAAATTTGAGTTATACTTAAATTGCAATTACTATTCTTATTAGAAATAAATGCAAGTTACCTATTGCGTGTAGGCTAAAAAGATAAAATAAATGTTTGTTTTAGTTCCAGGAAGAGCAAAAACCTGGGATGGACATACCTAGTTACTGCACTATAGTGAATAAAAAAGTTGTGCATTCGAGCAAAACGTACTAGCTTTATTAAAGCATAAAGTTCTGGAGTTTGAATGCAAACAGCCATTTAATTGCTCTTCTCGTTCGTAACAGATTAAATAACAGTTTAAATGTGGCTTTATTAAAGAACAAAGTCCAATAATTACTCATCGTCAGCTTCTGATGCCTGACAGTTACCGTTTTGTGCTTCGGGCTCAAGCTGATTGTAGAACCAAATGCTTTTGGAGGTACACAGAACGTGGGAAGTTTCATTACATCTTTATATTTTTGCTCTTTAATCGTGAGTTGTCTGTCATTCAAACTCTTTGTCGGTATTATTTTTGTTGTTGCATCAGATTTGAGAAGTTGTTTTCCGTATATATCTCGGTTTTGACTAAGGGGATACAGTTCTTGCAGCAAATTAAAGTCTGATTTTTACTTTCTCATACTATGCAATATAGTATAGAGAAAGTATTGTTTTCCCGAATGTTTTCGAATTCGAGATTTTGATACCAATAAATGTTTTAGCACCTCTTGAATACCTTTTGAGTATTTTTGGAGGAATGTCTGTCTGTATGTCTGTGGTCGATTTCTTGTGTACATAATAACTGCTACAAATAATATTGGATTTTCACGAAACTACATATTCGACTTTCTTATCGAAAAATCTAGAACTGGATAGAATTTTTTTTAAATTCGAGCGAAGATTTCGAAATTTTATATCTTTTTAACATATAGCAATATAGGACAAAATTTGACATAATCATGCAGGTCATTTATGGATAAATGACCAGGATACTTTTTAGTTTCATTCATTGTTGTCAAAAACAGCCGTGATACAATTTTTGTGTTCGGAACGTTATGGCCCCTCCCCCTTCTCCGGGGTGTACATGGTCAAGTATGATATCAATCGAAAGATTTTGTCAAGCCTTTTAAATCCAGAAAAAAAATCCACACATGTTTTTGAAAATTAGTAAAAGTTTATTAAAACAATTATGCTAAATATTTTTAAACAAATATTCAACTGGTTCATAGGAGTAAAATGCAGCTTCCGTTGTCAATAAAAACCGGAGTACCAAAAGGTGGAAGACTGTCTAGGCTCCAAGTGGTGTTCTTTTTAGTCTGACTGATAGCCGTTTTCTAACTGATAGCCGTAGCTCTATTCAACACCTTAAAAACTGGACCCACATTGGAGATGAAACCAGCTTATCTATCCTTCAGAAAGTAAAAATCATCTCCCACCAGCATGAAATACACTTTCAGTGGATCCCGTCCCATGTAGATATTCACGGAAACGAACTGGCGGATTCCCTTGCTAGGGAGGGACTGGATCTTCCTGTTCCTGCTGCCGAGGAGCTTACTTACCTGGAACTATTCTCGAGGCAAAAGGCCCAAAGCAGGGAAAAATGGCTTCTGCCTCCCTCTCACTGCTGGTATAGGGGAAATAGACCAGGACTTTCTCTGTCTCTTCCTTGTGACAGGCAACTCAACACTTGTCTAACCCGGCTAGCCAGTGGACACTTGAAAGGCCTGTTGTATTCTGGAGGCCAAAAAACTTTTCCCATTTGCACTAAGTGCCGGCAAGTCCAGGCTTCGCCAGAACATATTTTGGACTGTCTCGGGCTGGACAGGGAGGACATTTATGGTTCTCCCCTTTTGGTATCGGATTTTATTAAAGTCAACGGTTTTACTGATCTGATCTGACTCCGTCAGACCAGAGAGATGGGAGATTAGCAACAACACAACAAACAAATATTCATTTTAAACGTAGTTTTTAAAATAATATATATATATATATATATATATATATATATATATATATATATATATTGCAGCATACCCGTTCTTCGTACTGAATATATAATATAAGGAAACTTAAAATTCACATTTATGTGCAAATTCCTATAGTATTCTAAAAAATATTGCTATTTAAAACGATCTATTAAAGTATTTAATTTAATTCTGTTAAAAAGAGGTATAAGAATCTCCGTTCTCTCTATACAAATTTATCTTCACGGGCAGATCTGAAGAATAAAATATTTCAAATTTAGAAAAAATATGAAATGAAATCAATATATGCCAAACTGAAAGCCCTATGAAACTGGATCAACATATGCCAAAATGAAAATGCTAAATTTGTATTAGAAGATATACACGTACCAAGTTTATTTTGTTGCAAAAAATATATGAGTTTGAAAAATATTTGCCAAAATAAAACAGATTAAGAAATAGAATGAAAATATCAATTATCCCCGTAACCTGTCAACCCGAAAGCCGTAATTATTGATGTAATCCAGTCAAAAATGTAATTTCGATAAAATTTATTTTTATATGCATTTCTTAATTATTTAAATCTAAAAATATGTAATAAAAATCGTCTGCTAGATGATCTCAGACTCAATTCCGTCATATCATTTTCTTTTTTCAAATAAATTTGCGGAAAAAATATCGTCTGCATAATACTATTTCTATGGGAGGTTTAATTGTGAGTTTTTTTATTAACTTGAACATACACTAAATTTCAAATGAGGTTATTCCAAGGCTACCCATAAAATTTTATGAAATTCGGTGCAGCAATTCTCCCGTGATGATGAGATAAACAAACTGACAAACAAACAAACAGACAAACACACATACCCACAGACAGATTTTCAATTTTATTTATATAGCTGATATTATTATTCCCATTAATACCAAATGAATGAATATTTGTTTTGTAAGTCCTTTAAGGTTTTAACCATAAATGAATGAATAGTGTTTTTAGGATATCATAAGAGGAGTGTTGTGATACAACCATTCAAAAGACTTAATTAAAGAATAATAAAATCAATTGAACGAATTAAAGAATAATAAAATCAATTGAACGATCATATCTCAACACCTGATTGGGTCGGACACTCACATACAATTAAAAGGGAAATTAATTATTAATATTTAATGTAATGGGACCGTATAGTGGGGAATAAATTTTAGAATATAATATCAATGCGTTGTGTTATTTAAAATATTAAACCATACTTGTATGTGAGCGCCTTAAAATTTTACCTTACCTGTAATTTGATCATTTAATTAAAACCATCAATAATAATATGAAATGTCTCATAATTTTGTGCTGAATATGCTTCAATAGTATGTGGAAAGTCGCATATTCGACAATGATGATGGCCACCTCAAGAGTTCCTTTTTTTCGATAAAGTTAAGTTTAAACACATAGTGCGAAAGAAAATAATGGAATAATGTCTGTACGCAATTCCACAATGTATAATGAAACTGTACACGGGAATACCAATATGCACTTTGCTGTATAATAATATATTTTCCCAATGTAGATCAAATGACAAAATATTTTTTATCTTCATGATGACTTATAAACTCGGTTCTATATCTGAGAACAATTCTTTTAGAATAATCCACAAAAGACAGGTGAAAGATTATAATAATTATGTCGATTAATCACCAGCATAACGATTCTTCCATAATTCAAAATTACATAGTAATTGACAACAGGTGAAATTTCACCTAGAGTATCCATAGAAGTAAAATGCTGCTGTCAAACTGAGAGATAAATAAAATTCTCCAACTTGACTCAAATAATTTAATAAATAGTAATCAATGAGGTACTTAATGTATTAATCAATTACATGAAATCCACTTGACAATTTTACACTCCTGCATTTTTTTTACCTTGTCAGATACACATTACACTAGAAATAAATCCAAGAAATTCATACTCAATTCATAAACAGAGGCACCAACCAAATATGTTGATTTCAATTCATAATGATTTCACATTTTAGAGTACTTAAAGTTCGCATAAGGAACAAAAAATGGCAAAAAGGCAAAAAGAAGCACGAGGCACCCCCCCCCCCCAAGGGGGAGACCTCACCTATATCACCTTCACACTCCACCAATTTTTCGAGAGAAAGAGCGAGTCAGCACTTTTTCACATAAAGAAAGAAATTCCCGCCTAACCTGGCACGCTGTGATTGGCTGGAGCCACACACACCGTTGCCATGCCAGATAAAGAAAAACTCTTGTTCAACCAGGGAGATTAAAAGGATCCATGTCTCACCTGAAACCGGATTTACCAACTGTCGAAAAGGGGTGTCATTTTACCGCAGTAAGAGAGTGGATGTCATACACCATACATAAGAATATGAATACTGCAGCACAATATAATTAAAATTAATAAAAGAGACAATTGGTCTATTAATGAGTATATAAAATAAAAGCAATTTTGAATAAGATAATTTGGAATAATAATAAAGTAAAAATAAAATATTTAATGATTTATAAAAAAAATGTTAATTTGGAATAATAAAATAAAGTGTTGTGACGTGTCACAACAAGGAGTTCTCAAGATATAATAAATGTAAGCTTCCCCATAGAGAGGCGTCTCTGGAAAGAATGTTATCTCTGTCGATTTCTATTATAATTTGGTAAGTTTATTTTAATTGGCAACAATAACTTATAAATTTTCAGCGGGATCTTGTTATGAAAAATTCAAATTTTCATTATTCCAAAATATCGAAATTTGTTAATGTGTAGTGAAAGTCGCATGTTGAACACATGATATTCCTTCCGGCCACTCAAGCTGCTACTGTAAGCCCTCGGGTCAGTCGAGTGGTCTGGATTTTCGACATGATATTCATTTTTTATACGGCATCAGAAGAAGAGTTAATAGTCCTTTTGAGAAACAAAATGGACGATGAACTTTCGGCTCACATATATTTGCCGACACTACCTTGTACCAATCCTTCACCTTAAGTTTTGACCCGACCGTTTAAAGAGGTCTTTTCTCCCTGCAATCGGCATCGGCATAATTCCTCCAATCACTTCTGCGCGGAGAAACAACCCTCGATTATTGTAATTACTTCTAACGCTTTTAATGCGCGCACATCCAGGTTTTTTTTTTTTTAACTGCTGTTCGAATTTTCACCGGGGGGCAATAGCTATGATGTAAACGCAGACATATTAATAAAGGGAGATCGTTAGATTATATTTGCCACACTTGCTAAAGACGATGCAGATAAGTTATCAGAAATAATGTCTGCATAGTAACGGCAGGACTCTGGACCACAGAGATTTGTAAAATTATTACTTTTAGCCAGGCTTTCTTGCTACAGTAAAAGTTATTCGGTGGTGATCAATGGTTTACTTTTCAACACTCTACAACAAAGTTGAAAAGTGTTTATAACTTTGTTCATTCTGTCTGTCTGTCTGTCCATTAGCATGATAACTGCCGTAAAAATGACTTAATCAAAATGAAATTTTAGTATGTTGTTCAGACGGTCTGTGGGACCTATAAGAATATAAATGAATAATATCACCCAATTAGTTTTGGATTGAATCCGGGTTGAAAAAATGAAATACATTAAGCCCTATGGGACCTAATTTTTCAAACATTTTTTAAGCTGATTTAAAATTCACAAATTGCTTCGAAAATTTTAGCTAATATTCAAATTGTTCCATAAAATATATAAAAAAAACATTCAGCGAAATATATTCAGTAGTTTTTTAAATAAAAATTAAAATAATAATTACACCTCTTATATGAAGAGATCACGTGACCATAATATGAAAAGATCACATGACCCACTTCAAAATGATATATGGCATCCATCTTGTTCCAAAATCGTGATTTTTAAAGTTCTTTTTAATTCATATTGAGTGTTGAATCCGTTCTAAAACTACTTTATTTTTTCTTAAATTCTGTGCATCTACATACTGAAACAACGCAAATACAATATATTTGAGTTTAAGTGATTATCCAAATTTGATTAGTTCTACAACGAAACCTATTTTTCACCTATGTAAAATGTAAGCAGCAAAATATGTAGAATGAGTTGTATTGGAATTGCTGTATTTCTTTAACACAAAATAATTTAGCCCATGGAGTCTGCATGGCTGATATGAATGAAATATTAATTGATTTTATAAAGAGAAGGACGATTTTTTCCGATGAAGTTTTAAGCATAGAGTTTAATTACTTGTGGCTCCATGGTCTTAATTTTTAAATAAAATAAATTATTATAGTATTGTGATGAATGAAATGAATGGAAGAAAGTTATGAATGAAATCCTGTTTTTATAGAGAGATCCAGGCGTGTCATTTTTTCTATGACGTCATTTGAATTAATTTCAGTTGTTTCCGATGAAGTTTTCAAATATAATAAATTATCGTTGTATTATGATAGTTTTAAAAATATTACCGTGGAATGTATCGCATTTTAGAGTTATTTAAACCAGGCAATTTATATTTCAATGCCGTCATTTGAATGAAGTTCATTTTTTTCAATGAAGGTTTAAGTTTTCAAATATAATAAATTAATGTACTATTGTGATAAGTTTTAAAATATTACCGAGGAATGTATTGCATTTTAGACTTTTTTAAATAAAATTGCATTGAAGATGGAAAGTGTTTCATAATCAATGCTTTAAGCATGATTGATCTTTCTTGTTTATATCTATGTAAGTATAAAATTAAAACATGTTTGTCTGTATATGTGTGTGTTTATCTCATCATCGTGGGAGAACGACTGCAAATTTCATGAAATTTTTTGGGTAGTCTTGGAATAGCTCCGCTTAAAATTTAGTCCATTTTTCGAGTTTCTAGGACTAAGGGTTGTCGAGATATTAAAAAAAAAAACCCTCACAATTAAACCGCCCATAGGGATAGCATTATGCAAACGCTATTTTTTCCGCCAATTTATTAGAAGGAAATGATATCGTGTCGCTTAGCAACGGATTTAAATCTAATGTAATTATGCGGCGACGATTTTTATTATATTTTCCGTTTTAAATAATAGAGATATGTATATGAAATAAATGTTATCGAAATTGCATTTTTGATTGTGGCCTTCAGGTTTAAATATCACGTAGATTATTGATATCTTCAATTTATTATTTCATCTGTTTTACTTTGGTAAAGATTTTTGAAACTCATTGTAGTATGGGGTAATCTTCTACTAAATGCATGGATATATCTTCTAATCTATAAGAATAAAAGGAGTACTGGTATATATTGTTCAGACGTATTTTCTAGAATCGTGGGTGTGCCCGCAGAAAACAAGAATGAGTCCAAATTTCTGAATAACTAGCACGTTTATTCACAAGCACAGCGTAAACAGTAACAATATACAGTAAAACATCATTTAAATGCTTCACTAATTTCACAAAATTACTGATATTATTCTCAAAACATTGGCCAAAGTCATTTCACAAAATAGCAGCTACTATTCCCAAAACATAGACGAAAGTCATTTCACAAAATAGCAGCTACTATTCCCAAAACAGACGAAAGTCATTTCACAAAACAGCAGCTTCTCAAAACATTGACGAAAATCACAGTTCAATATAGCTCGTATCACGTTAACTCTTCTCCAACTGAGTGGAGATGCCTTTTATAGACTCTCTATAGAAACTCCTGGAAATCTCTCATATCTCGTAGAATAGTCGATATTTCGGGGTCCTTCTCGAACCTTCAAAAAGCCAATTTACTCGTTAAATATGGTAACTCTTCTTTGACTTTCTTCAGCAAATGGCAACCCTATGTTGTCGTCACGGGAAAGGATGTCTGTACTGGTGTTTTCTCAGTCTTGTCTTCGAAAAAGACGAAAGGATCCAGAAGAAAGGGATTATTACACGTTCGCAACATTATCATCCGGTACAATTTTAGCACTTTCATTTTAATTGTTTTATATTTTTTGTAAATTTGTTTACAAACGGGACTAGGATGTTTTATTCTTCAGATCTGCTTGTGAAGATAATTTTGTATAGTAAGAGCAGAGATACTTAAACTTCATTTTAGGAGCATTAATTTAAATATTTTAATAGAATGTTTTGAATAGTAATTTTATTTTGGACACTACAGGAAGTTGAACATGATTGTGTATTTTTATACTGCATATTCCAAACGAAGGACGAGTATACTGCTGGTATATTAATATTAATCTTTAAAATTGATAGATTCATTACTGAAGGAATTTCAGCTTCAGGCGTTATAAAGACATTTCAAATTTTTTAATCAAGATAAGGACAATCTGAATTTGATCTTGGATTTCCAAAAAATGAAATAGAATCTCCTCTGTAAACGTTTTAATTTTACTTTCACAAAATGTTCCAATGCCTACAGGGATTATTTAGCCAATGATGGTCGTAGCGTCCCTAGATTTGGAGCATTTGAAAACTTATTTATTCTAAAATTATAGCTTGCTGTTCTTCCGAATGCCAGCATATCTTCAGCAGTATCAATTTAATAAGAACTGAGAATGGATTTCGTATTGTTGTCGAACTTATGTCAAAAGTTGTTATGTTAAAAGTTGAAAAGTGTTTATGACTTTGTTCATTCTGTCTGTCTGTCTGTCCGTTCGCACGATAACTGCCGTAAAAATGACATTATCAAAATGAAATTTTAGTATGTTGTTGAGACGTTCTGTGGAACATATGGGAATGTAAATTAATAGTATCCCCCAATTAATTTTGGATTGAACCCAGGTTGAAAAAATGAAGTACATTGAACTCGAAAATACATTAAGACCTAATTTTTCAAACATGTTTTTAAAATTCATAAATTGCTTCGAAAATTTTAGGAAATATTCAAATAGTCACATAAAAAATATAAAAAAAATTTCAGCAAAATATATTACGTAATTTTTTAAATAAAATTCGACATAATAATTGCACCCATATTATATGAAGAGATCACGTGACTCATTGTAACATAAAATATGGAATCCATTTTTTTTTTCAGTTAGTGAAAATCGTGATTTTTAAGGAACGTTTATATTTATATTTAGTGTTGCATCCGCCCTAAAACCGATTTTTTTTCTTTTTTGCATACTATCTGTGTATCTAAATTCTGTTCCTACGCAATTACAATATTTTTTATTTAAAATGATCACTAAACTTTGATTATTTCTACAACGAAGCCTAATTTTAGCGTATGCATTTAACGTAATGCAACGCCTAATTTTAAAAATGCAAACAAATCAAGCAATTGTAAGATGAGTTGTATAAGAATTGCTGAATTTTTTTAACGCAAAATTATTTAGCCCTGGAGTCTAGAATGTAAGTGATATAAATGAAATATTCATTGATCTTACATAGAGAAGCAGGCGATATTACAGAATTACTCTTTTAGATGAAGTTTTAAGATTTCAAGTTTAATAAATTATTGTAGTACGTACTGTGATAATTTAAAAAATATCAGTGCTGAATGTATCGCATTTTAGAGATGTAAATAAAATTGCATTTCAGTTGGAACGTGTTTCATAATCAATGCTTTCTGCATGATTAATCTTTCTTGTTATTATACTACATGGTCCACCATTAAGAATTGTGGAATCCAAAGTTTTATGACTGAACTTTGTTGCAGTCACGTTTGCTCTGTTGTTGACCAGCAAACTAAAAGGGTCACACAAAAATACGTAATCGATTCTGCATGGGAATTTCTGCGATTCTTCTTAACAGTAACTCAAATTCATTTTCTATATTTTTTCCATAATTCGTTAATTAAAATTTAAAATTACACTGAATTTGCATGGACGTACTTTCAAAGGCGATGTTGTAAAAATGCGAAAAATCTAAAATATCTCGAGAATGGGTAGTCCTAGTGTGTTTGTCATTTACTTTTCGAAATCTTCTCAATTAAAAACCTATTTAGAAATCTAGATAGTTTAGATTATATTTATAAGAAAACAGTTACGCCATGCCTTTCTTTTCAAGCATTAAATCAAAAAGCATGACATGTAATTTATGAAAATCAAAATATTTATTTAAATGAACGAATTCTAAGAATTTTCTTCAGCCCGGATAATCGATACTCTGTAACGTAATGATGTTGCCAAAATGATTTGCAATATGGCCAAATATTGGAATATGTTTAAACCGGAAACAAGTGGACCTAGATATACAATAAAATGTAGGTAAAACAAAATCCACACAGTACCTAAAAATAGCTCCGTCTTAAGCAAACTTATATTTTACCTTTTTTCATTAACAGCACATGCGGATTTTTTAAGTTCTTAAATATATATAATAAGAGGAATATCCTATTGATCAAATTCCATTCTTAGCAGTTTTGAATACAGTTTCGTTTTTACACAGCTATTGCCATGATATATACTGATTTTGTAGACCGTGGAAAAATCCGTATAATGCAGAATTCTGCCTTTAATAGATTCCGTTTTGTGGATTTAACTAGACTTTTACTCTGATGAAATTGAAATAAAAACATAAAAAGGAACGCAAACGTGATCTAAAAATCGAACCATTTTGGAACGTAGTCCCGCTCCAAATTCACTCTTTCAAAATAGAGTGAGTTTCACTTCGAAGTTTCGAAAAAGTCAACGCATTCTTAGAAAGCGTTCTTTCGAACGTGTTTCAACACAAAACTAACTGTAATTTTACACTAAATTAAAGACAGGTGCTGTTACTACTTATTAGCACCGAATACAAAATGAGCAGAAGGAAATTACAGTTTTCTTGCCTACCGTAAAGTTATTGGATATTTGGTGCTGAAGAGTCCAAATAAGGGCCAAACCGGTCCATCTATGACAGCCATTTCACCGAGAGAATGTTTATAAACTCTGGGAGCCCCTCCGTATAGGCAGATGTTGCGTAAATATGGAAAAAACTATGCGGACTATTTTATAGCGGATGAAGACAAGTCACAACAGTTCTTTGCCACACATTCTATAAGTTGATTTGAGGTGTAGAGGTGTAGTTGAATTTTCTATTATGAAAATGTTGTCTGCGTTCCTCCATTACCGGCGCATCGGACATCTCTCATCATGAATCATAGACATTCCCTAATGCTGCAAAATACTGCTGAGAAACTTCATCCACCGAATTTCACTTAATATCGTCAGTCTTTAGTAAGTACGGAATAAATTAATGCGCTTGATTTTGAAATAACCCTTGTATCGCTATTACGAGAATATGGCAGTGGTGGCTCGTCAGGTGAAGCGCTTTTTCACTTAAAGTTATCAGATGAAAGGGTGGTTGTTATTATTATTTGTCGAATTTTTCAGACTCGTTTGATTATTTTTAGATAATATTCGACAACACTTGTGACAGTAGCACGATGTGATTTGATAATGTTCGTTGTCAAGTAGGGGGGGGGGGGGGGATCCCCGCACTGAATCTGCTTCACCCATTCCTGAAGTCACGAGCCGCCACTGCAATATGGGCGTTGCATCTGTTTAAATTTTGTTGCCAAACTGTTAAATTGAATAGCTTGAAATATTGAGAATATTCCTTGCATTCAAATCTATTGTTGGAAACGGTTGTGAAAAAGTTGTCAAACTTTTATGCTGGATTCATTATTTTTGGCTATGAAGTACTCAGAAGAGGAATTTGTAGTTTGAAGGTAGATAAAAAGTTCGGTTTTATGGTAACATTTTTTTTTCTTTCGTGATTAAATGAATAATGCTGAAATTTAGAATATTGTGTATGTTGGACGCTTTATTTTAACAGGGGTTTCATATAGATTTTACTACATATAGGGTGTTTATAAGGATTACACAATTAAATATGACTTGAACTCTGGATCGCCGATTCATACCTATAGTTCCAATTTAAGAAACGATTCAAATAAGATAGTCTTTCAAACTGATAATTATAGTAACGGTTTTAGTAAGAAAAGTGCAAAATTTAACTTTTTATACTGACTCTCTACAAAGGAAATTCCAATAAGTAAATTTATCCTTAATAATTTAAATGTATTTTGAAGAAAATAAAACTATATGTTGCACAATTGACCGTGAAAAAATTATGAAAGCCATAAGACTTAAATCACTTTAACCCGATCAAAAGAAACGGTGAAATCCTAAATTTTAGGGGGTAGCATACACAAATTGAATTTGGTTAAATAAAATGTCCATTCGAAAATTGTAATGCATGATATCTCGAGTATTTTTAATCGTATGACAATGAAATGTTTTTATTTGGCTCATTAGATTATGGAAAATATTTTTATAATTTTTTTTTCTAAGAGAGCCGTATAAAAAGCTGCATTTTAGACTTTTTGCTGAAATGTGTCACGTGATTGCATATGATGATAGTCTACCTTAATAAAAGCATTTCTTAAATTAAAAGCATGCGGGTCTACGACTAATCGTTAAAGATATATTTAGTGGTGCAAACTTTTTCAAACACCCAGTATACAATTTTTATTTTTCTTAAAATAACGAAAATTGATTTGTAGTATAATGTGGGATATGCAGGTAGGGTAGTATAAAATCGTATAATTATTCGAAAATATTTTGATATTTAACTTCTGTATACAAAAATATGAAGTTAAAACTTAAATATAAATTTTATAAAAGAATATGTACTTTTCCAAATTTAAAATATTTGCAAATGTATCCAGACAATAGAATTTAACAAATCTAAATACAAAGCAAACTCTGCATCATATTCAAGACATATAAGCATAAGTATAGGCATTTAGAAACAGTTTTAGTAGTTATCGGTCGATATAGTAACACTGTACAGGAAAGAGACTGAAATACTACACCAACTGTCAGATATTACCGATCTTTCCCTATAGAGTCAATTGTGCAGTACCTGTGACATAGAATAAAAAATATCTGATGTGGGAAGCATATGACTTTCCCTACACACTCAAATTTATTTTCTTTTTATTTCTTTCATAATTTATTTAATTGAGTTTGCACACACACACAAACAAACAAAAACAAATAACTAACTGTTTAAAATTAAACTTAATTTGCAGTCAGTTTTGTTTTCACAAACGACTTTGTAAGATTGCGAAACCTTTAAGATATTTCAAAAGAGGTCAGCCCTAGAGGAGTTGAGAGGTTAAATTGAGTTTGCATACACGCACACAAACAAATAAAAACAGATAATTGTTTAAAATTAAACTTTATTTGCAGTTTTATTTTCACAAACGACGTTGAGAGATCGCGAAAACTTCAAGATATTTCGAAAGCGGTTAGTCCTATAGGAGGTAAGAGGTTGAGCTATGTCTTTTCAAAAATTACGTATAAAACAAGCACTTAAATTGACACATTTGAGCATAAGCAATATTTTTTTTAGATGGTGACGATTTTTGCGGGGGGGGGGGGGGGGAATGTAGGACTACGTAGGGAGAAAGACTATGTAGGAGAAAGGCTTATTCGGAATTTTCTGCTAAAAGAAACAACATAGACAAAAGATTTACCGTGGAAGGCAAAATAATATTTTTATCAATACATTTATTTTATTCGACGTAGGTGTTTTACTCTGTGTTTAGAGGGAAGGGCTGCTTTACGGAATTTTTCAAAATTTCAAATCGAAACAAAACGGGGGAAAGCGCTTTGTCATGAAGGGCAGGCAGATCGGCGAAATTCTTAGGTGTTCTTTTTTGGGGGACCCAAAACCCAGCATTTTTCGTGAACAACTATTAAAACTTTGCATCAGTATACCCCTTTAACTAACAATACGAATTAAAATAACAACAATATCAATATTGGTAAAAATGCTGATTTAGACCCTATAAAATATGTGGTTCTGGTCCCGGCCCACTTTGGCAAAGACAGCGTTATGTTTTACATTTAAAACGAACATATAAATATCTATTAAAGCTAATTTATAATTTTCGTTATTTTCAGGCACCACCAACATAAACCAATATAGAGACTATCGCATTGTAATGAGTATATTATACCTTAATGTTTACTTTTGTCATTAACCATTTTAGTTATGCAACAATACGCTTCAATCTTACCATCACAGCTCATAACTGCTTTTTTTATTTTTGACGTACATTATCACTCTCTACGACAGAAGATGTGATAACCCCAAATTAAAAAAAGAAGAAAAAGTCAAACCTCTCAAACCAAAAACAAGCAACATATTCAGACACACAAAAGCCTTCACCAAGGCATCAAGTGGATGAAAAGAGCAGCCCAGCAACCGAAACCTCTAAATCCAAAACAAATAACCGCACAAATCCCCCCTCTGACCACTGTTTTTGACTACTCCAGGATCTATTGGGTCACGGATTAATAAAGTGAACAAAGGGGGCCACGAACGAAATTAACAGCTGTCACGACGAGTCGAATGCTGAACCATGAACTCGGGCGCTTGACGTCCCCGTCTCTTACTAACAATGAGTGCACACACCCACTGCTTTGCATACGTCACAGGGAGAGAGAGCTGCTCATTAGAATAACAACAGGAAGAAGGAAAACCTGACAGGTGAATTATGAAGTATCTGAAAAACCAAGTCATAAATTACAATACGCGAAAAATGCTATTGGATTATTCGAGTTGCCGGTTGGCGGGCATTCAGATGAAAACTCGTTCAAACTACACCGTTAATTGCAGTGGGATGATTAGGAAGTTTTATAATGAAGTGCTCGGAAGTGTAACTGTTGAATTCATTAATGTGTTCATTTTCGCAAGGAATTGCATGTTTTTGAGAACTGTGTTCTTGAAACTTTTATGATTCGCTTCCGCTATTCTGGAATCGAATTTTTTATCATAACATGTGAAAATACTCATAACCGATATCTTTCAGATTTAAATTTCTGTGAAGCAGATTTTTGGTGGTAGACCATTGGTTCCCAACTCGTGGCTTACGAAACAAATTTGGATCACTAGGACTGTTTTCAGATCACGGAATACCGCTCGTCATTTTTAACCATTCTGTCTATCTGTCCGTTAGCACGATAACTGCCGTAAAAATGACTTAATCAAGATGAAATTTTAGTATGTTGTCCAGACGGTCTGTAGAACCTATGGAAATATAAATGAATAATATCACCCAATTAGTTTTGGATTGAACCCGGGTCGAAAAAATGAAATACATTGAGCCCTATGGGACCTAATTTTTCAAACATTTTTTAAGCGGATTTAAAATTCACAAATTGCTTCGAAAATTTTAGGTAATATTCAAATTGTTCCATAAAATATATAAAAAAAAATTCAGCGAAATATATTCAGTAGTTTTTTAAATAAAAATTAAAATAATAATTACACTTCTTATATGAAGCGATCACGTGACCATGATATGAAACGATCATATGACCCACTTCAAAATGATATATGGCATCCATCGTGTTTCAAAATCGTGATTTTTTTAAGTTCTTTTTAATTCATATTGAGTGTTGTATCCGTCCTAAAACTACTTTATTTTTGCTTAAATTCTGTGCATCTACATACTGAAACAACGCAATGACAATATATTTGAGTTTAAATGCTCATCTAAATTTGATTATTTCTACAACTAAGCCTATTTTTCACCTATGTAAAATGTAAACAGCAAAATATATAGAATGAGTTGTATTAGAATTCCTGTATTTTTTTTAACACAAAATAATTTAGTCCATGGAGTCTGCATGGCTGATATGAATGAAATATTAATTGATTTCATAAAGAGAAGGACGATTTTTTTCGATGAAGTTTCAAGCATAGAGTATAATTTCTTGTAGACCTCCATGGTCTTAAACAAAATGTTTAAATAAAATAAATTATTATAGTATTGTGATGAATGACATGAATGGGGGAATTATTTGTGAATGAAATGTTGCTTTTATAGAGAGATCCAGGCGTGTTATTTTTTCTATGACGTCATTTGAATTAATTTCAGTTGTTTTCGATGAAGTTTTCAAATATAATAAATTATCGTAGTATTATGATAATTCTAAAACTATTACCGAGGAGTGTATAACATTTTAGAGATGTTTAAACCAGGCAATTTATATTTCAATGCCGTCATTTGAATAAAGTTCATTTTTTTCGATGAAGGTTTAAGTTTTCAAATATAATAAATTAATGCAGTATTGTGATAAGTTTCAAAATATTACCGAGGAATGTATTGCATTTTAGACTTGTTTAAATAAAATTGCATTGAAGTTGGAAAGTGTTTCATAATCAATGCTTTAAGCATGATTGATCTTTCTTGTTAAATATACTTACGAATGCGTTAGGTCATCTGTCAAATATATGCCGCCATTTGGGTTTCCAAACAAAAAAAAAAATACCATAAATAAAACTATAACAATCGTTTCAGTTTAGACCAGAGGTCCGCAATGTCTTTGATATCGACTCACAGGGCTCGATATGACATTGTTAGGGGTCAATTCAGGCTCGGGGGTCGAAAGTTGATGGAAAAAGTTAATTAATAATATAATAAATAACTAAATATCTCCTTATTTATTTTTCAGTATTTTTTTGTTATCTTATACTATATAAATAGTAGTACTCAATATATAATATTTGTACAAAATGAGCACTAATATTTAAAAAAAAATATGCAACATATATATTGTGAAATATGTGTTCGTGAATTGCTATAGGAATTTCATATTATACTAGTAAATGCACCCAGAAAATGTGCTAGAAAATGTATAGAGAAATAAGTTATATATATAGAATTCCGTGGCTATTTAGCGCTGAAACTTGTTGATCTTGAACCCAACACTAATCTTGCCAAGAATGTCCAAGCACACCCGTCACCTTGACAATGTCAGTCAATTTTACGAACTTAATAAAAGTCTTAATATAAGACATGTGATTAGATATAATTGTAGTACATATATGTACATAATTTAATGTTTGTACATACATGTAATATGTTACATTTATGTAATAATAAACACTGTAACATTAACAATCTACAAGATCACATAAGCATACTTTTTTTTGTTTGTTCTCTATTAGAATTACGTAATAACAAAATAGAGGAGATCGATTAAAAGTTGAGAAATTCTTGGAGGGGTCGACGGTCAAAGTTTAGCGATCCCTGGTTCAGACAATCTGTAAAATTATTTATAATAGGGTAGGACCTAAATTGGCTTAATCTGAATATTCAACTTTAAATGAAGTGAGACCATAATGGATCTGATTTCAATTTAACTAGTCTAAATTAAACTAGTTTAAAATGGTTGAATTCGTGTAAAATATTTGAATCCGAAAATTATTTCAATTGGTAGGGAGGAATAGAAAAGGAAGTAAATAATTTTATGACAAATGTAAGCTGGTCTTTGAAATGTAAGGAACAAACAGAAAGGTGTAAAATTCATATGTAAAATAGCAACTGAAGCTACTATATTTAATGAATCACAACAATGACTTTTACAAATGTTGATATTTTTATGTTACGCTAACTCCAATAACAGAAGTCTTCACGTGCTTAACGTTTTAATAAGACGATACTCATTAAAGTAGATTATTGTTTTCAAAAGAGAACTGCTGTTTATTGTATTGGAATCATTAATGCCTACATGTTTAGAATTAAAAATATTTGGAAGATCTAACAGCTGCCTTGTAACCTGTAGCAAATGATTTTAGTTGTTAAAACGTTGACCATTCCGTTATTTATAGATTTATGCTAAATCTAATCAAAATGTCCCGTTAGAAGATACAACGCAGGATTGCCCTGTACGTCAGAGATTCCTTATCTCTATTATCTCTACTTCTCTTTAACCTGGAGCAAATGATTTTACATTGACTATTCCGTTATTCACAGATTTAGGCTAGGTTTCTACTTCTCTTTAACCTGGAGCAAATGATTTTACGTTGACTATTCCGTTATTCACAGATTTAGGCTAGGTTTAATCCCGTTAGAAGATCCAACGCAGGATTCCCTGTACGTCAGACATATCATGCTGCTTATCTCTTTACCACTACTTCTCTTTAACCTGAAGCAAATGGTTTTACTTTGCCCATTCCGCTATTCACAGATGTAGGTTAGGTCAAATCAAAATGTCCCGTCAGAATATCCAACGCAGGATTTCCTTTACATCATACATTCCTTACCATTTGTCTCTTTAGCTCTACTTCTTTTTAACCTGGAGCAAATAATTTTACTTTGATCATTCCGTTATTCAAAGATTTAGGTTGGGTCTAATGAAAATGTCCCGTTAGAAGATCCAACGCATATTTCCTATACGTCAGACATACCGCACTGTTTGTCTCTCTAGCTCCACTTCTCTTTAACGTCAAAGTATAAACGACTATGCAATAATGGAGATCGCTCATACTGATAGACCATTAAGGATATGCACGATTTTCCTCTTTCTGTTCATGTCGTGTTACCATACCTTCAAGATCAATCGAACCACTGATAACTTTAACGGACATCAGACACGCATTGCAAATAAGTGTTGATACCTGAACCACGCCCTATAATTTTCAGCTTTCCACCTTGAAATTCTTTCTTTCATGTTGCTTGTCATCACTTACAATCAGTTGATGCAATATTCTGTTCTGGCCGAGCTTCTGCAACAGGAGTATCCCTTACAAACAGAACCAACAGATAGCCGAGAGGTTTCGACGCTGATCACTAAAATGTGGGGAATCAAAGTCACAAAGCGGATTTGATTCTTGAGTTAGTAGATATTGACATATCTTTCGTTACAGGTTTTTAGGATTTTCTTGTTCGGTTTCTTGCGTATTTACAGCCATCAACACTGAATTATTTAATTCCCTTGCAGGTAATTGTACTGGCAGTAAAAACCACTTGATTTTATAGGCTATTCGTTGCTAATGAGCGCTGTTACGCGCGAAACCGGTCCATCGATGCCTGTTGCTACACTAGGAGCTTGAATCTTAGCTTTAAAATGCTTTAAAACTTTTTTTTTTAGCTTTAGAACTTTTTTTACTGTTGTTGAGATTGTTATGGCATTTTAATTGTGTCAGTAAAATATATGCACTCAGCTGTCCTGCAAGAAGTGAAAATTTGATTGGCCAATAAGAAGATCAAAGCGTTTTCCTGCTGGTGACTGAACTTTTGTCAAACTATTGTTTTTATTAATTTTTTTTTATTGAAATATATGTTACTCGGGATCTGCTATAGGTAGCGAGTATGACTGATATAAATTCAGCAACAAATTTCGGAGGAGGTTGGCGGTTCACTAAGAATCTACACTAGCAGAGCTTGATTAAGCCGAAGAGGTGGCATTGCCTGGTGGTATTTCGGGGCCCTCATACACTCAGACAGACAAAAAACCATCATTTACCGAATTTGGTGGCCCGGGAACGCAGCGCTAAAGGCTCTTTTGTACAGACTTTTTACTTCAAAGCAATATCTTAAGAATTAAAATGAGATATATTATTTAAAAATATTGACATATTTTTAGGGAGGCAAAATGCCTATATTCTGAAGTCTTGGGAAAAATAATCTTTTTCAATGAATTAGTAGTTTTAAATTTTAATTTTAGGAAGATATATATACTTCATGAATATCATTTTTTCTTTAAAAGTAAAAATTATTTCTGCTTTAAAGTTATTACATACAGAATTTAGGGGTCCAGGACCGCGGCCCCTGAAGGACCATGTGTTGATCAGGCCTTATCCACTACCTATTCAAAAAATTACTTGAAACATATTTAGATCAAGATTGGCTATAGATGGAGTATAGATAGATGATCACTGATATGAATTTAGCATCAAATATCTGGAAAAGTAGGGGTTCAATAATTTCAACATCAGGTTTTCCCACTTTCAAGTCAAACATTTTCTTGCAACATCTATTTTTCAAGATTGGCTTTAGATAGAGCTTAGATGATATTTGATATGGATTCAGCAGTGAATTCCGGAGGATGCTGGAGGATTCAGTAAGGAGTTCTGCTTCCGAGTCTGGATATGTCACTTCCGATTTTGACTGTACGAAATAGGCGAATAAAAGAGAATAAAAATCCCTAATATTTCAAAAATGAAGTATACTTACTGTCAAAAATGAAGGGTATATATCATTTGCCACCACATGAAAGCTCCTTCTTAATATCCTTGTTACATAATGAATGTAACAAGGAAACTTTCTTCCGTTAAAGCTTGCATCAGATCTTGAATTCAATTAGATTTGAATTATTTTGACGCTGAACTGTTTGTTCATTTAATGTACACCAGGACTACTTTGACTAGGACCTAAAGTTTAATAATCTCTGAAGTTTTACGAGCATATGAAAGCATACCTCAGTACAGTCCTCGGCCCTTACTTGTCATTTAAATTCGATTCCTATGAATTTGAAAGCCAGAAATTGACCCTTTTCATAAGAGGTGTACTCATAGTTTACCATCTTTAGGTAGTTTGCGACTTTATATCTTTCAATAAGAGTTTTCTTGGCTCTTAAATCATTGTAAAAGATACTTTTCAAACTTTTTTTTATCAGTAATTTCAAGTAAAGATTTCATCAACTGGTATCTCGAGTCATCGTCGCCTCCTATAAAATATCATTGTTCATTGGAACCTAAGTTATCTTTATATTGATAGTTTTGTTGATGCTATTTTACAACATTGATAACAGTATTGTTTTAATTTGGAATAACGTTGTTTCCATTCGGAAGGGTGACTCACAGGGATTGTAGGAGGTGGTTGCTTTTCACTCCTGCGCTAGGGCGTCTGCTGGGGCGTCTAGGGCGTGGATAGTGTTGCCGTGGCGTTTGAGGGGGGACGTTGGTCATCAACTGCTGGTTCGGGATCTGCGCTGGTGTCCGAGGTTGCTGTCGCAGCGACGAATAATTTTTTACCGTATATCTTCGGGTGAGTCAGGAATCCTTGCTGATTATCAGTAATTTCAAGAAAATATTTTACAATTTAGGATTATGGGAAACAAATTTAGCCATCTATGCGGTATCTGGTCATTTACAGTGCGACCCTCTTACAATAATCCCGCATTTAATGAAATTCTGAATTTAACGAAAAATTGTGAACTTTAAATTGGCACTATACTAATCGTAGCTTGCTATGCTCACTTTTAAAGAGTAAAAATTGAGGTATGGCGATTAAACGGGCATTTGAAATAGCAAAATTGAGCGAAATGTAAAATATTGTGCTAAAATTCAGAGCAAAAGGATAAAAATCGACTTCGTTCATGACTGCTGTTATATAAGCAAAAAATGAGGTTATGTTTGAGGGTTGCATCAGAATATTTAATTATCGAACAAAAAATGATTTTCCCCTACAACTCTAAAAGCGCATGCGTGAAAGTCTGCAGCTGCATAGTTGAAGCTGCAGATATTGCAGCTGCAGAGTTGAAAGCTAGAATATTGGAAACAGTTCCTGTGAATGAATGGTCTTAGAAGAAATTCGAAGTAAAAGATGAAATAAGAGTTCCCAGAAAGCGGTTTTTGAACCATTAACCAGACAGAGTATTTAAACTTTTAGCTTGTTGGACGGGGGATTCCTAGAAAAGTCCTAAAACACACCAATAGCTTTGTAAGGGAAGGTCCATGAGTGTATACGTTAGGCCGATGTAGAGTATAGGACCATGCTCAATCAAATAAAAGTAATTGCAGCGCATCTAGTGACGACTTTAAAAAAGTTAGAATAACGAACTCGCAACAAGGTAGTAAAGCATTAATGAGTAGGAATCGATACCGGGAACGAAGTAAGTGCGTATACGGAAAACAATAAATACATGGCAAAAACATATTTATCATCGGGGCCTATAACACGGGAACACCTGTAATGCTTGTCATAGTACGCGGTGATATTTTTTCTGAAATTCAAATGTGGATTATTCCTGACGTAGGACATTGCAGGCTCTACACTAAATTCCTGTTTTTTGTTGGTGTCGTGTCTATGACTTTTTATGGAAGTGATATTGTCATTGCCTCGTTACCAGGGACCACTACTTAAGGAGGTCAGTTTGAACTTCTGCACTCATTTGCCACTCAATTTTGACCGGAACCCAGTAGGAGTGACATCCACAGGGACAGTACCCTCCTTTCCCTAACACCATTTTTTCCGAAAGTTTTGTTTACGTAAGGGTTGTCTATTGTAACATCCCTGAATAGGGTTGCTATTCGCCAGTAACACCCTATTGTGTCAAATAAATACCTTCTGCAGCAGTTTTTGGGTCTATTTCTACTCTTTTGACAATGCTCTACAACTTTTTTTTGTTCGTCTTTCTCGCATTGTTGCCGACTTCATTATCCCAACTTTTTAAATTCTCCGCTAGGGGCGCTGCAATCCCTTTTATTCAATCGGGCATGGTCACCTTGCTATAGCTAGATATTAAGTGTACACACATGAACCTTTCCATATAAAAGTTATTGCGTTTTTAAGAACTTCCCTGTAAGCTCTGTAATGCTCATTGTTGATTTACATTCATTTTATAGCGCTCTAGAGGTATGATTCTAGTATTCCCCTGCGTATGTTTTTACTGACAATTCCTCACATTACACACGGTGTCTCTGTACAAAACGAATACAGCGAGTGTTCGGGTATAACCGGGTCCTACTGTACATATATTGACCCGGACATTTAAAACAATAACTGCGACATGGATCATGTACGGGTTCTTAAAATGTAACATTTCTGATTTATCAAACCAAATAATTTTGAAACGCGGAATTACCACGGTGCACTTTTTTGCAGCTACTCCCCCCAACTTAAGAATCCTTGTGTTTAAATCTCTATCGCAAGCGCAGGCTGCAATTTCATAAAATTGCGTTAAATACGGCGATTAAAAGCCTCTCTATTAGGCGCCGGCTCACGAAACGCCAGCTACCGTAATTATCGCTTAATTTTGGGGTACGCAGTCACGCTTTTGGGGTTACTTAAAGAGGTACTTGGCTCAAAACATGCGCTGTTATTACAAGGTGGGCTCTTTTCCGCTTTTTTTTTTTTTTTTTTTTTTTAAGGAGGGAGGGGGGGGGGGCTCTTTTGTCTCGCTGGCCATAAGTAGGTTATTCTTTATTTATTTACCAAATAAAAATAAAATAACTTTTGTTTTAATCGTGTTGCCTTAGAATTCTTTGAGGTAATACATGTACACGCTGATAATATTCTGTGAACGAAAGTCTTTAAATTTGTACCTATTTTTAAATTAGTTCTCATGTGCATAAAACGACTGTGAAGAAATCCAAACATAGGTGTAGCAAAGGGGGGGTCGTACTCCCATTGTGGAAAAATTACTACATTAATTCGACATAGGGTCCATATTAGAAAACGAAATTTAGCACTGTAATAACTCCTCCCATTTCCCGGATCCTAATTACTAATGTTATTAATGCTTTGAGCGCGACTATGTCAAAAAAGTTATGTTCAACTATGAAGTCGTCTACAAGTATTCCATGAGAGCCGCTGGCAAGTAAAAATTTGACTGGAGAGTGCTTTACTCGACTTTCTCATACCAAAATCCATTTTTAAGTAGCTTGTAGGCGTTTTTTACTTTCCCTGCAATACATGGTAATGTATAGGGAAAGTATTGGAATCATGCCGAAAATCACAATTCGAGTTTTCGACGGATCTACACGTTTCGAGACCTCTAGAATACGAAAAAACTATTTTTAGCGTGACGTCTGTGTATGTGTCTGTGTGTCTGTCTGTCTGTGCAGATTTTGTATCCACTCTAACTAAAAAACTAATGGACCGAATTTCACAAAATTTGGTAGGTAAGTTACTTGTGAGCGAGTCTGGTGCTGATTAGTTTTGAGTACGATTCGGAATAAAAGAACCCGCCTTTTTTTGCGAAATGGCCCGCAAAAACTTGTATCCACTCTAACTGAAAAACTGATGGACCGAATTTCACAAAATTCGTTAGATGAGTCCCTTGTGGGTTACCTTGGTGCTGATTATAGATTTTGGTACGATTCGGAAAAAAATGACCTGCTTTTTTTTGCAAAATGGCCCTCAAAAATCGTCCAAATCTAAACTAAAGAACTGGGTATACTCAAATACATCCATTAAATGCTGATTTAATACGTAATTTTTAACGACGAAAAGAATAAGACCAACCCCATTACACTAGGACTAGCCGTTCTCGAGATATTTTAGTTTTTCGTACTTTCCCTACGCCACCTTTGAAAATAAGCCCGATTACCGAATGAGAACGAAAATTGAATTAAAAGTGAAACAAATTTAGTTAAAATAAAGAGAACGTTAAGATAAGTCTGCAGGGAAAGTCATGTGCTGCCCACATCAGATTTTTTTTTTATTAATTTTGCAAGAAAAAATTTGAATAATCGGTGTTGTGGGTCTAAATGATTACACTTATAGAGTGAAAGCCCCAGGCCGTCCGACTCGTCCAGAGGACTAAGAGTATCTAATTGGACGACCGGGAAGTACACTTATAGAGTGTTACACTTCAATTTAAAGAGCTTTAAAAAAAAAAAAAAGCTTTCGATTGATACTAAACTTGATAGTATAACCCGGGAGGGAGGGAGGGGAACGGGACTTGCTCTCTGAGGGAGAGTGCATCCTGAACACAAAAATTGTTCCTCTGGCTATTTTTCACAACAATGGTTGAAACTATTAAGTTCCGTGATCATTGAGGCATAAATGACCCCCTTTATGCAGGGTTATGTAAAGTTTTGTCCTATGCAGCCATGTTTCGCCCGCATTTAAAAAAATTCTATCTAGTTCTAGAATTTTTGATAACAAAGCCGGATATAAAGTTTCGTGAAAATCCATTAATATACTTGCAGCCAAAGAAATCGACCACAGACATACAGACAGACAAAGAGGCAGACAGAGGGACATCACTCCAGAAATAGTCAAAACGTGCTCAGGAGGCCTTAAGCATATATTGGTATAAAAATCCCGAAATCGAAAATGTTCTTAAAAACAATACTCTCTCTATACTATATTACATAGTGTGAGAAATTCAAAAGGGTGAGTGGGGTTAGAAAACTGGACCAATTATTGATTAAGATGACTACTTACGACTACATACATTGCCATACATTGGTATGTGGTATATAGCGTGAAACAAAATAAAAGCATTTGATAAAAAATAAGTTGCAATTGATTTCTTTAAGAGTTTTGGTTTCGCTGGTTTTGACAGACTTAAATATTAATTAATATAAAACGTCCCAGGTTCATATGCGACCGAAATTCTTTCGTCGTCTGGATGTGGCTCACAGGTATAACCAGCTGTACAGAGCTAATCAAAGAAAAATGTGGCAGTAGTTTAAATCATGTGTGAGATATAGCGTTTGGCGAAACGTAGGCGTTGGCTTCATGATTTTCTTCATGTATTTTGAAGTTTGAAGGTCAAGTTGAAGTTATGAGTTTTATCTCAATATCAGAAAGAAAGCATGTTCGTATTTAGTCTAGAGAGAATGCTAGAGTTAGACAATGCTATTTAAAAGCATTAAAAATTAACATATACATCTACTTTTTTTTTTTTTTTTTTTTTAAATCTTTACGGCATAAAAATCATTTTTTTTCCTTTTATGGAATATTCATGTTTTGCACAAGCCCTAAACGTGTAGAATCTATTGAACAAATTTGAAGTCTTTGATCAAATTCTAAGTCGATTGCGTAGAACGAAATAAAATTCGCATCAAGTCTTATAGAAATATTCGACAAAGAAATCCGAAGAAATTGCAGAGATTTGTCATATGCAATTAGTTAAACTTTTACATTATCTCTCATTTCAAACGAGTAAATTTCGCTCATTATGAGCTAATTTTTACTCCTTTGGTCAATGAAAAAGCAACGTTTTTCTTTGAGTAAAAATTACTCCTTCTCCGGAGTGAAAAAAAAATATTTCCTTTTGGAGTTGCAACATTTAGCTCCATAAAGATTAACAAGGAAAATCAATCATGCATAAAGCATTGATTATGAAACACTTTCCAACTTCAATGCAATTTTATTTAAACTCTAAATCTCTTATTTCTGAAATGCGATACATTCCTCAGTAATATTTTTAAAATTATCACAATACAACATTAATTTATTATATTTGAAAACTTCATCGAAGAAAATGAACTTTATTCAAATGGCATCATCGAAATATAAATCGCCTGGCTCTTTGTATAAAAGCAGCATTTCATTCTTAAACTTTTCTCCATTTATCACAATACTATAATAATTTATTTTATTTAAAAGCTTAAAACCATGGAGAGTCAAGTAATTAAACTCTATGCTTAAAACTTCATCTAAAAATTTGTCTGCTTCTCTTTGTAAAATCAATGAAAGTTTCATTCATATCAGCTATATTGCAGACTCCATGAGCTAAATAATTTTGCGTTAAAGAAATGCAGCAATTCTTATACAACTTATTCAACATCTTTTGGTGTTTATATCCTCCATAAGGGAAAATTAGGCTTCATTGTAGAGATAATCAAAGGCGGATGATCATTTAAACTCAAATATATTGTCTTGTGTCCATCTTGTATCAAAATCGCAATTTTTAAAGTTCTTTTTAATTCATATTTTGTGTTGATTCCGTCCTAAAACCGCTTTATTTTTGCTTAAATTCTGTGCATCTACATACTGAAACAACTCAATTACAATATATTTGAGTTTAAATGATTATCCAATTTCTACAACGAAGCCTAATTTTCCCTTAAGGGAAATATAAACACCAAAAGATGTAGAATGAGTTGTATAAGAATTGCTGCATTTCTTTAACGCAAAATTATTTGGCTGATGGAGTCTTCAATATAGCTGATATGAATGAAACATTCATTGATTTTACACAGAGAACCAACCAGACGATGTTTTCGATGAAGTTTTAAGTATAGAGTTAAATTACTTGTACCTCCATGGTTTTAAGTTTTTAAATAAAATAATTTATTTTAGTATTGTGATGTATGAAAGGATTGGAAAAATGTTCATGAATGAAATGCTGCTTTTATATAGAGGCAATTTATGTTTCGATGACGTCATTTGAATAAAGTTCATTTGTTTTCGATGAAGTTTTCAAATACAATAAATTATTGCAGTATTATGATAATTTTTAAAATATTACCGAGGAATGTATCGCATTTTAGAGATGTTTAAACCAGGCAATTTATATTTCAATGTCGTCATTTGAATGAAGTTCATTTTTCTCGATGAAGTTTTAAGTTTTCAAATATAATAAATGAATGTAGTATTGTGATAATTTTAAAAATATTACTAAGGAATGTATCGCATTTTAGATATGTTTAAATAAAATTGCATTGAAGTTGGAAAGTGTTTCATAATGAGTGCTTTACGTATGATTGGGCTTCCTTGTTTAAGAATATTTTGTACAATTGTTTGCAAATGGGACCAGAATTTTTATTCTTCAAATTTGACTGTGCAAAGAATTTTGTAAAGCGATGATATAGACTATTACGTATCTTTTTAGGGAATTAAATACTTTAATGGAATTATTGGTGAATAATATAATTTAGAATTTTAGTTGAATTTTCACAAATTTTAAATTACGCGCACCGTGCATATATGCTAGTTCCGAAATAATCTAGAAGGAAACTTTGACTTAAAAAATTAAAACTATAACTTACTGATCTATAGTATTTATCAGATTAAGAGTATATGTTTTGGGATATTTTTTTTTAAATATACGTATTGGCATATCAATACGTTTTACTTCCCTACAATACATGGAAATGTGTAGGAAAAGTATTGAATAGTGTCGAAAATCGTAACTCGAGTTTTCGACGGATCTACACTTTTCGAGTACAATAGAACACGTAAAAACTATATTTAGAGTGACGTCTGTTTGTCTTCTTGTCTGTTTGTGCAATGTATGTATCTACTCTAACTCAAAATGTAATTGACCAAATTTCATAACATTTGGTCAGTAAACATTGGTGTTAATTGGTGGATTAAATTTTGGTACGATTCGGGGGAAAAAAATATTTTTTTTTACAACTTGATGGATTACAAATGGATCTACACGTTTTGGGACCTCTAGAACACGAAAAACTATTTTTAGTGTGGCGTCTGTGCGTTTGTATATTTTTGCCTGTGCAATGTATGTATCCATTCTCACATAAAAACTAATGGACCAAATTTCATAAAATTTTACAGGTAAGTCACTTGTATGTGACCCCGGTGCTGATTAGATTTTGGTACGATTCGGGATTAAAAAAAAAGCTACCTTTTTTTACGAAATGGTCCACAAAAATTTCATGTATCCACGCTAACTAAAAAACTAACTGACCAAATTTCACAAAATTTGGTAAATAAGTCACTTGTGGGATATCTTGGTGTTGATTAGATTTTGGTACGATTCGGGAAAGAAGAACCTTGCCTTTTTTTACAAAACGGCTCGCAAAAATTGCCAAAAATAAAAATAAGACTGTATATGCTCAAATTTATCAATAAATGCTTGTTTTATACATAATTTTTGATGGCAAAAATAATAATATCAATTCCATTACTCTAAGATTGATTATTCTCGGGATATGATAGATGGGTTATTCTCGGGAAGCTGTTTTTAATTTTAAGGAGCTGAAAACGTTTATCATTGAAAACGTTTCTCATTAAAGATCTAATTAATGAAACTTCTTCAAATTTAGCGGTTAGATCCCTTGAGGGTCGTCATGATACTTACTAGATTTTGGCATGATTCGGAAATATATAACAGACCCTTTCTTACGAAATGGACCGGAAAAATCGTGAAGGGCTGAAATAAATGCATAAATTGCTGAAATATATTAACTGTTCTGCATGTAATTATTACTTGTTCTGCATGTAATTTTTGACAACTACGCGAATAAGACTAACTCCATGACTCTAGGATAAACGGTTCTCGAGATATCGTGTTTTCGAATTTTGGGGAACTGAAGACGGTTTAAAATGCAATAAGTTGTCAAATGAAACGGATGTGCATTAAAAATTGCAAATTGGATATCATATCAGAAAAGTATCCATGTCAGTTTTTGCAATTAAATTCAATTTAATGTGTCATGAAATAAATAATGAAAGAAAATGACTTTGAGTCTGTAGCGAAAGTCAGGTACTGTCCACATCAGATTTTTTTTTCTCTTAATTGCTAAATCGAAAACTAATTTTATGGATAAATACGTATTTTTTTCCATTGGGAAAAAATATATTTTTTCAAAAGTCAGCTTCAATTTTCGGATCGTGATATATAGACCGATTCGATATAACGACTAATGTTCCCAAATCGGCTCTCCTGGAGATCAATGCAATGAGATATTTCATTACAGCGACTGTTCTTTATCGAACCTGGCCTTGGAGGTTCCGGGAGGGATCGTCGTTATAAACGAGATTCAAGTGTATTAAAGTTCTCATAGTAAGCCTTAATGGTAGGAAGCAAAACAGGTTATCAAACTTGACGAACGCCATTACCATAAATAAAGGTTGTTTGTGGCAGGCAAACCGCTGCCATTTCTGTGGGTGGCTGTTATGAACTTGCTTTTTCCCTCACCCTGTCACACCACTTCGTCTTCCCGGAGACGCAATTCCAAATATAAATCAGACGTGCGCCCTATTTGTTGATTTCCGTTTGTTATGAACATATGTGCTTGCAGTCATTTCTGAGCAGTTTAGTTATACCTTGACAGGTTTTTTTTTTTTTGTCAAATGTGAGCTGTTTTGCATGATAAAGTATGTTAATTTTGTGTGATCGTAAACTAAAGAGGAAATGCGTCGGATATAATACGTTTACTAGTAGATCCTTTAAAAATATAATATATATATATGTGTGTGTGTGTGTGTGTGTGTGTGTGTGTGTAATAGTAGCTACAATTGTCTAATGAAGGGACTTTTCAGGTTACCAAAAATCTACTCTGACACTTGAAAATCATAATTAGTTATATAAGGCCGCGCTCCTCGTAAGCGACCAGTTCTCAAGACATCTCAATGCAGTCTGCGTTGGTTCACAGTTACATTGGAGGGAGAGGAATATGACGACATGGGGCACATGGCAAATGCTGTCTTCGCGTTCTTTATGTTATAAAAATGTGATGGAGAAGCAGTTTCATATGAGAAAGTTTACGCAGAGGTTAAGATTAGTGATCATATATGGCATCGTCGGGGAAAAGAGGAAGGGCTGGCAGACTTTGTTCATATTAGTGGCGTGGGATAGAATTTAATATAGTTGCAATACGTGCTTGGCATGAAATAGGAATATATATATATATTAAAAAAATAGCTGACGCCGCCGCTATTTGACAAATTTCTCGTTTCTCTGCTTCGTACCGCAAAAGCTATAGCATACAAAAATATAAAATTTGGTACACTTATAGAGAAAGGTTTGGGGAACACGTTTGAAATAAATCGGTTTTCGACATAGGGGAGACCGGGGTAAGATGGCGATGTTAACGAAATTGATTTTATTTTAATTCGTAAAACTTAAAATACATATTTTTTGCAATATAAATAAATTATTCATACTTTCCATAATTTATAAAAAAAATTATATCGGATTATCTCCCTAATTAAGCCATAAAAAACCATGTTTTAACATATTGTCAAAAAAAAAAAAAATCTTACCCCAGTGCTGGGGCAAGATGACTTTCAATACGGGGTAAGATGACAACTCGCAAATTTTGACCTAACAAGACTTTTGAGGTATTTAAAGAACGTGCAAAACGCTGATAGAGTTTGAAGGTGTACAATCATTAATGAATTATGTTATTTACAAAAGTCACAGATGAATTTCCTTCCTTCGTATCAAATACAGTTTTCATGCCATCAAGCTACGCATTGAGGTCAAGCACAGTACCCAGTCTTTGTCGGGTGGATTAATATAAAATTCATCAGAAGCTGGGTAGTTAATACCCTTGCTCTTTTGATCTGTTCTTACCTCGAAACGCAATTGTTTAGCAATTTTCTTCTTATTTCTCTGTTTTCTTTTTTTTCCATTTCATCCTTTGCATTTTATTTCTCAAGCAACCAATTTCTTATTAGTGAACTTGTTAAAACACTGGTTGACATTTTTCTTCTCTTTTTTGTTGATCTTTTAACTTGTGGTAAAGGTTTAAAGTTAAATATTGATGGAAGAGGGGATCATCTTGATCCCGAAATTCGTTCACAATTGGGATTATCTACACTTTCAGTGTCGCTTATCATTAGCACCTGAAGAAATAGGCGTGCTTTCCTTTGTGGAAGATGACGAACTTCGTCATCTTGCCCCGAATGACTAAAAGAAACAACATGGCTGGTGTACAGTAAACTATGCATCAGATTAAAACTATGATAGCTTAGCTGAGTATTTAATACTATGAAGTGTAACCATAAATTATATCAGAATTTTATGACTTACCTTTAAGTAGCTCAAGTTCATTTAGTACAAGTCGAAAATAGTTTCACGGCCCTTAATAAAGTTTAAGAATATAAATTGGACGTGTAGCAAGAATGGGGCCTTCCGCATGCGATTAGTTGCTCTGATACAGGGGCTTGTACCTATGCTCGTCAAGTGCTGCCACCTAAGAATACAGTCGTTAAAACCGTGATTCGTCGTCTTGCCCAGCTCGTCAACTTACCCCGGTCTCCCCTATATTGTAATTTAAGAAATGTTTAATGTCAAAAGCCAAATATTTGAGCAGCGGAAGGATTTACACCAACCTGTATTACTTTATAGTACGCCGCATCGATAGCTCAATGATCCATAGAGTTTCCTTGTGCTATCTCGACTGGGTGGGTGGGTTCGAATCCTGCCAGTAGACCTAGATGGCGCAGTGTTAAAACAAAGTCTGGCAATGTTTTCGGGTTTTGTAACCAACGACAGACGTTCCCCTCACCCTTGTTGGATAAGTTAAAAAAAAACTTTGCAGTGCTATTGCAAGAGTTCCTAGAAAAGTCTGTATAAACACCCTCAACAACTTTATAATTTGTTTACAAACTGAACCAGGTAGTTTTGCTCAGCAGATCTGCCTGTGAATATAATTTGGTATAGCGAGAACAGGGATTTTTATACTTATTTTTAGGAGAATGAAATGACATATTTTAATAGAATGTTTTGAAGAATAGTATCATTGAGAGTTCTACTAAAATGGTCACATATTTAACTCACGAGCAGCGCCGTTTATATATGTTAGTATATAGATACATTTCTTAATCCGTAGCGAAAGCCATGTGTTGGATATATAAAAATTGTTTCTCTTAGAAACTTTTGACTTAACTGATTTCCCACCCTAAAGCATTTCGCTGTGGGCAGGCTGAACGTTGAGTGACTTAGTAAAAGTGTTCCTATTTCATTCAGTTTTTTCAGCAGCATGTCATATTCGTAAACACTCGAACTTCCACAAAAGGCAAATTGCGGCCCTTCGCTAGTAAATCAGGCGTACGCTTTTCAAGCGATGGGCAGCAAAAAATAACCTTCTTCAGCGGACTATTCAGGGTCCTGCATGCTTTGTTCCCGAATCGCCCAATAAATTACAATTATCACTCGACCACGAGATGAAGTCATCAGAAGAATGCCGGCGAAAATAAAAGAAAATGTTATCCAGATATTTTCTCTGCATCTACTTTATGGTGACCTTTGAGAGTCTATCAAACATTGGGCAATTTTTTACCACCTGTGGAGTTTAAATCGCTCTGCTTGATTCTTCACAGGGGGAGCTACCATCGATGGTTTTCCTTTTTGTTGTTGATTTTCTATTATTAATGTTATAGATGACAACTAAGCTATCCTCGCAGAGGTAGGGGGGGGCAGTTTGATTTGTTATATCCGGGGTAATAAGTTCTTTGCTAGTAAAGCCATTCTTCAGAACTTTAATAATGATATATTGAAACAATATAACGTTGCATTAAAAATCTCTATATATAAATAGCGTATATGCAGATATACAGCAAAATGTATTCTTTGTTTGTCTACAATATGTATATCTGCTTGCTAGAAGAGGTGTCAGAGTCAATTTTTGTTTAAACTGACTTAACCATAACTTTAAATTTGAAGTCGTGTATATTTTGGCTGCAGAATATTTCAATATCAGGTTTAACTCTATAAAAATGGCGCCATTGCATACTAATTCCAAAACATCGAAGAATAGTACTTTGTGCAATAAATGACAAAGTTGGTATTATTTAGAACTTTTTAAAAGTTTTTAGGCCAAGAACGGCCATTGTCAATGTTTTGGTTATGTTAATGGCAAAAATAATGAATATTGCTATTTATGGGATGAACCAGTGCAGATAGGAGATAACATTATGTATGCGAGTGATATATCTCTCTTCGTCGTCAAACAACGTACTGAAGTAAACATGCATAGTCATTTCTAGGTATTTGTCTTCTGTGAGCTATATACAACATGATAACGCTCGGTCACACATTACAAGTGTTTCAAGTGTGCATCAAATGTGTCGATATCTTCCAGCTAGAATTCTAGAACATTCGTCAATCAAGTTTGTCTGGGATTTGTTGGAACGGCAGTTGCAGTCATTAAAGAATTTGCATGATCTAGCCGAGAAATTTCAGAACACCTAGATCCCCAAGGCAACAAGAGTCTGTTATTTGGCTCCATGTCGCAGGGTATAGAGATTTGTGTCGCCGCCAGGGGAAGATTTTCTACGTATTAACACATGACTATTATACTGCCACCGCTTTGTAATAAAAGATATTTCTGCAAAAATAAATCATTTCTCTATCTTCACAAACTCATTGCGTTTGTGAAGTTTTATAGCAATCGAATAGTTGCTTTTAAATGCATCCATGAATGTAGCTATGTAAAAATTCTAAAAGAATTTATATTGCTATTCCAAAAACATTCCCTTAAAATATTTAATATAATTTCCTCGATAAAAAAGGAAAATTTATAACATTATTGTTCTCGTTATACAAAATTAGATGTGCAGACAGATCTAAAGAATGAACAGCGTAGTCTCGTATTCAAACTAATTTGAATATCATGCTTCAAAATAAAGACGCTGAAATCGTTGCAAATGTTATTAATTCATTATTTTTTTTATCCCTTTGCAATAATCATCTAAAGACGTGGAAAATATATGAATTTAAAAAAAGAATCTTTTGGTAAAATAAAACAGATGTGGCTTAAAATGTTTTAAAAATATAATATAATTCATTTATGAAATTTATTTTTCTATCACTCACTTTCTTTATTACTTACTAGCCGCCTTTGGCGACCAGCCTGTTCGCTACCCTTGAAAATTCTGACCGTGGCAAATTCTGATCTTTGCAAACTCGCTGGCGCGATCTACCAGAAAGGTGTAAGGTAACTGTTTGGACGGCTAGGAAGTGCCACCCAATTTAGACCGGAACTCAGTGGGGGAGGTATCCACAGGGACCGTCCTCCTTCCCCTACCACCAACCTCTCGGAAAGACTTACGGACCCACATATTTAACGTTATCGTACTCCGCGTGAACACGGCAGCAGTTTTGGCAGTGGCGGGAATCGAACCCGGGCATACCGAGTGAAATTTCCGCACGCTAACCACTGGGCTACCGCGCCCTCCGCGACAATCTCCATAAATTTCTTTTTATTCACCCAATTTAGACGGGAAGCCAGTGGGGGAGGCATCCACAGGGACCGTACCCTCATTCCCCTACCAACAACCTCTCGGAAGGACTTACGGACCCAAATGTTTAATGTGATCGTACACCACCTGAACGCGGAGGCTGTTTAGGCAGTGGCGGGAATCGAACCCGTGCCTACCGAGTGCAATTCCCGTGCGCTAACTTCCCGCGCACTAATTTAAATTTTATAATGACCGTATGCTAAGCTCTTAATTCCATCATCCTCATTCCATCGTTCCATCATTTTAAATTATTATTTATACATATTATTATTATTTATCCATATTATTATTTATCCATAAATTTAAAATATCCATAAATTAAAACGCTCCATCAATCATCCATAGCGTTCCACAAATACATAATAATTTCAAATATATCACCACAATTCAATCCACCATAATTCAATCATTTAAATTATTTAAAATATCCATTTAAAATATCATATAAATATAATCATTTCACCCGCTGTATACAACACATATCTTAATTCATATAAAACCGGAAGGGTCGATCTATATCTTTGACCTTTCTAAAAATGTAAATTATTAGTCGAAATTATGAGTACTTTTTACTATGCGAGAATTTAAAAACCAAAAATCGTTTTTTTGAGCCAAAAGTGACTTTTGTTTTAAAATCTTTAAAAAATATTAGAAATTGAAATTTGAAATTGATATATTTTTACTCGCAATTGTCTGCTCTTTCCGCTGGTGTGATTTGGTTTTTTTTTCTACGACGTCTGGATCGTGGAGGAAAAAGGGCAAAAGGGGCAAAAACGGTCGAAATCGCATAAAACATTAAATAACTAAATAAATAATTCAAATTTTAAAAATCGGCTTTCACGTGTCCCCTTCCCCCCAACCCCCCGCAATGAATAGCCTCATCAAATGTAGAAAAAAATATCGAAAACTTGGACTTTGTACGCGGAACAGACAAATAAACAGACCCTCAATTCCGTCCTATACAATATTTCTAGAAAAATTTTTAAACACTAAAACAACTATCTAAGGTAAGATCCATGAGTGTATACGTTAGGTCTATCTATAGTAAAGTGAGCATCCCGCGCCAATAAATGCTTTTTGTAGCTGTTTTATACTTCATTCTTATTCATTAAGCAATATTGTACAACTGTGTCATTGTTTTTTTGTTTTTGTTTGTTTGTTTCTGGTCTATCTCATTTTGCCATCGAGTTCATTATCCTGACTTTTTAAAGTATCTGTTAAGTGCGTTGCAATTTCTTTTATTCGATCTGGCATGGTCATTTTACCATAGATAGACCTAACGTATATACCCATGGACCCTTTCCTTAAAAAATTTAAAAAATTAATTAGGTGCATAAGGCCTTTTCTAAAAGTCCTGTATATATTGATGGGGACAAAAAATAATAATGTCATAGGGTTTTTTATAACCCTTTCACGACTAGCGTCGGTAATATCCGGCATCCACTAAATGTATCGCATTGGCTAGCGCCGGCTATATCCAGTATCCACTAAATGCTTCACCCTGGCTAGCGTCGGCCACATCCGGCATCCACTAAATTGCTTCACCCTGGCTAGAACCGGCCATATCCGGCATCCACTAAATGCTTCACCCTAGCGCCGGCCATGACATCCACTAAATATTTCACTCTGGCTAGCTCTGGCCATGTAACGACATCCACTAAATGCTTCACCCTGGTTAGCGCTGGCCGTATCCAACATCATTTAAATCCTTCACCCTCTCTAGCACCGGCCATATGACATCCACTAAATGCTTCACCTGGCTAGCGCCGGTCATATCAGACATCCACTAAATACTTCACCCTGGCTAGCGCCGGTTATATCCGGCATCCACTAAATACGTCGCATTGGCTAACGACATTTGCAGTAACAATACACGAATCGGACACCACGCATTTAACTAGCACACAAGAAAAAGTTCTTGACACGAGTAAAGTATATTTGTTTTCTATCTTTTTGTGGAATATCATAGTTAAAAGTAAAGTAATTAACGTGTACGGTGTGTGTACACTAATTGCACGACGACCCATTCATTGGTGGCGTACTGATGGCTAGTTCCGCCATCGTGAAAGGGTTATCTTAGAACCCTTAAACATTTAAATATGCCACTCTGATAATGAAGGCAAATGAGTCCATTGCATTAAAACTCTAATATATTATGTGGGTGGAGTTTTTTCAAACGGATCTCCTGTCTTTAAAATGTTCCGCCTTTAATACCTTTCAGCCATTTGTTTATGGTTTTTTGTTAAGACGCCTTTGGGCGGTTCTTTTTAGTCAGATTTATTGGCTGATACTCCACTTCTCTGGATTTACATATACTATAGAAACCGGCATTAGAACGTTTTAGCGTTGCGATAAAAACACACTTTAAAATTTATATTGCACTGCTATGAAATGTTCAGAAGGATTGTGAATTGTCCATCAAGGGTCTGTCAAGTAACGTACATAAACAGTGCAAAGATCTGAAAAATTGACATTTTATAATTTCAAGTTATTAAATTTACATTTATTCAATTAATTTCAATACAAATGTTGTATTCTTATAGGAATGAATTTCAAAAAAATGTTTCTTCTCCATTTATGTTTATAAAATTTATTAAAGTCGCAATATTTACTTATTTTTGCATAATTATAGATAAATCCACCAAGTGTTTTCATACGTTAAATCACGTTCTTAAAACAGCTGTTTTTTATCTAAACTTTGAATACCCTAAAAATGTCCACGTATATAATTTTATATGTTTTATCGTTTGTTGCATATAATCGTCTCCTACAGATCACCCCCCCCCCTCCCAATTCTTAAACAACATAGTTTCCTTTTTCACTCTTAATTTTACAGCTCTTTTATAAAATTCATTACTAAATAAAGATCACAGTTCCAAAGGCTACAGACTCCTAGCATAGTCAGTGACATCCGTTTCATTTGACCTGTGTATTAGCGGCATTTCTTTAGCTATCGAGATAATTTAAGTTGTTCTGGTGATGTTTCTGTTCTAAGATTTTTTTAGAAGGGGGGGGGGAGTGGGGAGACCAAAGTATTACTTACAGTAGGGGGAAAGTTGATGCATTATTGTTCTGATGATGGAAACATACTTCGACAAGGAAAAAGTTGAAGAAAATAATAACTTGGAAATCCTCGTGAGGGGGAGCTCCCCCCCCCCCCTAAGTAGATTCGCTGGGAGTCTTTGGAATCCAATGCGACGATTTTCATATTTTTATATGAAAGGTCTCGATCTGCAATTTAACCCAAAAATTTTGTGCTCAAATAGGAACGATGACCATTTCTTGAATCCTTCTGTCTCCAGTGCGTTCTTGGAATCTACTTGGCTGATTTTCATAATTTTATTTTTAAATGAGCTAGTAACGATTAAATTCTTCAAGAGTAGCTCATCGTGGGGCTAAATAATTGAAATCATTAAAATTGCTGTGTAAAATTAGGATTTATAAGCATGAGAATTGTGTATTTTTACTAAATCTCAACTACATTTTGGGAAGTTAACTATTGGATTTTTTGGCATAACTACAGTAAAATTATATTTTTAAGTAGTTTAAATGTCATAAAGCTGAATCACATTTAAATGGACTACATGTTATAAATTTAAGAATTGGAGCACTAAAATCATTGAACAAGTGTACTAATGTATAAAGGAGGTTTTGTAATTAAAATTTACTTTTATGTTTATCCTGCCTTCCCCCCAAAATGCACCAAATATCTGAAATGTTATATTTCAAATTTATGTTCAGTTAATATTATAAAATGTAACGAAATACGAACTAAATTTATAATTCAAATGCATGCTAAATTGCACATAGTTTTAATGTACTGAACAATAGGTTTTTAGAGTCTATATTTCTTTTACTATTAGAATAAATTGTTTTACGATTTATAATTTCGATATTATTATTTCTTTCTTTGTTTAATTTCGTACTATTGGAATAAATCGTTTTACGATTTATAATTACTATATTTTTTTTCTTTGTTTAATTTCGTACTGTTAGAATAAATTGTTTTACGATTTATAATTACGACATTTTTTTTCTTTATTTTATTTCGTGCTATTAGAATAAATTGTTTTACGTTTTATAATTATGATATTTTTTTTCTTTGTTTTATTTCGTACTATTGGAATAAATTGTTTTACGATTTATAATTACGATATTAATATTTTTTTGTTTTATTTCGTTCAATTAGAATTTAGTTGATCGTTTTAAATTCAATTTTAATTTATTTGCCGAAACTTCATTCTAAAAAGCGAACTAATTGAATACAAATGGGTCTGCAGATACAAATGACTGCATATACATGCACACAAAATTATTTGAAGTTAAATTCAAAATAATTTTCTTTCCAAAGCAGTGTTTTTATTTTAGGCATCGGGTAACCAAGGCAACAGTCACAGGGCGTAGCCGTTCCAAACGCCAATCATCGCGTCTGTTGTGAGGTCTGCTTAGTGTCAAATCTTCATGTAAAAGGGGATTAAAAGCAATACTCATATCTCTAAATAAATTGCATGCATTTATTACTTGATGTTTGATTTAGTGATCATTCTTAAAACATAAATAAATAATGTTTTGCAGTAGGTGGTTAGATTTTACAGAACGACTTATATACTTCCAGCATTAACTGTCAGTCTCTTAAAACAGTGTCTCCCTATGTGTGGTAGGTGTACACCTGAGGGTATACGAGAGAAGGTTTCGGGAGGTATGTGAGTGTGACTCATAAATAAGATAACTACAGCATTTTTTCAAGCAACAGAAAGTAATAAAATTAAATTATGCATAAGACATTTTTGGACATTGAACGTCTTTCTGACGAAATTTCTCCAAGAGAATGCGTCGAATTGGATTCCTGGGCAACCCATATCATCCTTTTTATTTTTACATTAATTCATGGACGAAGCAAAGTTCTTTTTCTTTTAAGCTAATTTCCATATCGCACAACTAAATGTGACTGACTGACTGACTATAAGATATAAATTGCTTTTCATTGCTTGCTAAGGACTTTTCTCGAATTCGAATATTAACCAGATCTCGAATATTCGAATACGCCGAATAGTTATTTTGAATTGTTAATAAATAATATTTACCTTTATTAAATATTGTATTGTGTAAGATTATGTATTAATTAGTGGTAAATAAATTAATAAAATAAAATTAAAAGTAAAAAGTGTCTTAAAACCGCATTAACTTAGAAATGAAACTTCATATTTTGAATTATAAATATTTTACAGTAGCTTTTTATTTGAGGTACTTTCAACTGCAACAAAATAAATAATTATAAATGTTTCTCAACTACTGCAATTTTTTTCAAGAAAACAAGCTGTAGAGTTCTGAACCTTGTTCAGATCCATATTTGAGTACAGTTCCTTTTCAGGTTCCATTGTAAAGGAATTAGGTTGCGTAATTATATAAATATGTAAAAGTGACATATCTTTAAACTTTAATGGATCCAGGGTGACCACAGACCTAGAAAACCAGGAAAACCTGGAATTATCAGGGAATTTTATGCTTCTGGAAATACCAGGGAAAAATCAGGGAATTCTTTTAAAATTTAAAAAAACTGCGAATTTCTGCTATTTTTATTTTCGTTTTTCGACCTTACAGTTTTTTTTAGCTGAATGAAAAATGCTTGTTCATTCAATGATGTCACATTTTTCATCTTGTGTCACAAGACCCATCACTCATCCCCTTTAAATATACTTCTGAACAAGAGGCTGGAGAGAGAGTTTTCATCAACAGGCGACGTGACCTCGAAAAACATCCTTCGACGGGGAGCGATTCAGGGAATTCTCAGGGAAAAATCTGGAAAATATCATGGAATTTCAAAATGAATTTCTTGTGACCACCCTGATATCATTACTAACTTTAAACTTAGCAATGGTAGTAATGAATGCAAAAGGGCCTTACGGCCAGGGGCAATAACACACTGATGCAGGAAGTTAAATTAAACATATTTATTGCGTACTCACTCAAAATATAGCTGTGTATCTAAATATAGATAGACACAAAACAACCAATATTGCACATACCGATTATTTAATACAACAGATCATTAATAAACTTGGATGGACCAGGTGATTATAGTACCTTGAAGTAATCAGTGAAAGAGCTATAAATCGTCGATGCTTATCCAACTTCTTCCTAGGACATTAAAACCTTGTTTTGGCCAACCAGTGATACTAGATCCTTATGATCATAGTGGTATCAATCCTAATGCCTGTTAAACGGACTTGCACTTTCCTCCCTTCTCACTGACACATCGACTCGACTCCTAGCTACTTCCAACCGAATTTCAGCAGAACTATCAACGCGACTACTACCAGGACTGTACGCAGCCGTCTATTTACCCAGGCTCTACTTTCTCACTCGCGATCTGAAACTTATCTTGTCGTCATGCAGGACCGCAGATGTTACTTGGGTCAGATTGGTCTACATAATTGAGCCAGTTAGAAGTTGTTAATATAGAATAAACATAAATCTTTTAAAATTAAAGACAACCAAAATAGGTTTTAAAAGTCATTTAATAAAAACTCCTTTCCTCAGTGGCGAAGTTTTCACTTCGCCACTGATGAAGAGCATGGTGATGCCCGTAAGAGCTTTGGCTTTGTAAATTTATGCACGCTGAGGAAAGGAGTTTTTATTAAATGACTTTTTAAACCTATTTTGGTTGTCTTTAATTGTAAAAGTTTATTAAAGTTCACGTGTATCCATTCTATTTATTAAAAATAAATCATTAAGAAATTGAGGGAAATATTAACCAAAGGCTATCGACCAAATGCCTCACAAAGCGTCCGAATAGTTCGAGGAACATTCATAATCTAGTCTGCTTGTTTTTACGTGGTGGAAACAAAACTTTCTTCTAGGTACTTTCGAATCTCTTTTTCTGAAGTATCCTGACCTTTTGTTCCAGAACCAGCTGTTACTCATGGCACGTTATTTGAGGTATTCACATTTATGCTGATGACGCTATATTCGAGATCTCGAATCTTAAATACTTTCGAGCATTCAGAATCTCAAATACTTTCGAGTATTCAGAATCTCAAATACTTTCTAGTATTCAGAATCTCAAATACTTTCTAGTATTCAGAATCTCAAATACTTTCTAGTATTCAGAATCTCAAATACTTTCGAGTATTCAGAATCTCAAATACTTTCGAGTATTCAGAATCTCAAATACTTTCGAGTATTCAGAATCTCAAATACTTTCGAGTATTCAGAATCTCAAATACTTTCGAGTATTCAGAATCTCAAATACTTTCGAGTATTCAGAATCTCAAATACTTTCGAGTATTCAGAATCTCAAATACTTTCGAGTATTCAGAATCTCAAATACTTTCGAGTATTCAGAATCTCAAATACTTTCGAGTATTCAGAATCTCAAATACTTTCTAGTATTCAGAATCTCAAATACTTTCTATACAGAATCTCAAATACTTTCGAGTATTCAGAATCTCGAATACTTTCGACTATTCAGAATCTCGAGTATTCGAAGTACAATTCGAATATTCAAAGATAGTATTTGCCCATCTCTAGTTCTTATCAACACAGATAAGCCGAATGTATCTGCAGCTGTTGCCAACGAGGAAAAAAGAAAAATTTAAAAAAATGAAACATTAAGAAATATTTTGAAAAACAAACTTGGGTGCGAAATCTGAAATAGTCACATATAAACTATATAAGAATGAAGAACACGCGAAGAACAGATATGCGCATTTCCTAAAGGAATGTCATATTGTGACCAGCATCTGACAAAATGACTCCATTGCTTTCATTCTCGATTTAATTAAACAACAGTAACAAAGCGCAAACCCTTTTACTTTCAAACTATAACGAAATTGTCACTTTGATAGACGATAACTGGGCGTTTTCCTCTACGCAAAATAATTCAGCGCATATAAGAAAGGAACCGATGCTAATTTCTTGGACCTTGTCCGAAAACCCTATTATCCTTGGCCGCAGGTATTGCCGAAGCGCAGAGATAGATGTTCCAGTGATAGAACGTGAGTAATTTGTTTTGCCAAGGTGATTAGAGGAGACTCGCGTCCAGGAAGAAAAAGGTTTCGCAACTTCGGATACTTGGAAACTTTATGGCGGTATTATTCAACAGGAGATTTTTTTTTTTAAAGTAATTTTTGCTTTTGCTTTTTTCACTGCGGCGCGTAATTGAGAGGTAAAAAAAAAATTGTAATGATTGAAAAATGTGTTTACTGCTTAGAACGGGAGATTATAACTGGTTTTGAATTCCTACTGCGCATCAAATTTTATCGACAAGTTTACGGGGTTATCTGTTTAAAATGAATGCTTCGACAGAGTTTACCCATTCGATACCACTGTTATGAGAACTTAATTGTGGATTTTACTGGGTCACGCCATTTCAAAAGCTGTCTACTTCCTGCATCAACCTCTTAATACCGAGTTGGAAAGATGATGCAGTTTTTAATAAATGACTACCTGCGGAGCTTTTAGAAACGTCTTGAGTGTGAGTCTCCACTCAACTTTCTTAAACATGATGGTTAGTTTCACTTATCCCATTCCCAGAACGGAGTAAAATCTATCTTTTTCAGCTTTCTTATTTAAGTTGTTCTTTTAAAATCTATAATAATAAAAAAAATATATGTGTATGCGTGGAGGAGGGGGGGGGGGGGGGACTGTTGAAAACCCAGACCGTCCGACTCATCCAGTGGACATGAGCAACTAATTGGACGGCCGGAGAGGGGGAAGGGGACTGTGCAGATGTAATTGAACTTCCAAGACGACGTACCTCGGCGAGATTGTTTTGAAATTCGAATTCGACTCATGATATTTCATCATTAATTCTGATCTTGTATTCTCTTTTGAAAAACTTCGCAACGGGTGGAGGCGTATTTAAACGGTTTAAAGTCTATTACGTCCGCGCAGTGGGCGTGGCATATCCCCGTGTGCGCCCGCACAGCAAGTGGCTAAGCGGTCTATAACTACTGCAAAAAAGAGCTATTGCAACGACCGAACTGGTCGCGCCGAAGATGACTAGTATTTCACAAAAATTATTTTAAATATTTTTATTTTAATAGTTGGCAACAGCTAAATGGCACTAATAAATTGGATGCATTTGGCTGATCTGAGTCAATATAAACTATTTTGATGCCATGAAACATCCATGGAGTAGTACAAACTACGAATTTCCTCCATATAGCGCATTAATTGTATACCATCTAAATTGTTACAGATATTATCCTAGTTCTCTATATGACAAAATCTGATGTGGGCAGCACATGACTTTCCTTATATAATGCTATGAATTTACTACTTTTACAGTAAAAAAAAAATAGGTTATCCTTATAGTAGATACTTATATTCTTACCAAGATATTGAATTTTCATCAGTTAGTTGTTATTTTCATTGATTTAGCGTCATTTTTATTAATTTGGCGAGATTTTCCTTAATTTGGCAACATTTTAAAAAGTCGCTAAATTGGCGAAATTTCGCCAAATGTATCGCCAAAATTTCGCCAAGCGTTATAGACGGAAAAATAAGTTATTCTTATAGCAGATGAATGACTATTGGCGTTCAAATGCAAAAGTATTACTCAAAATATCTTTTCTCATGAATGGAACGCGTTAGATCCATGAGAATGGTGTCACCAAATTCATGGCATGATATTACATATGGAAAGTAAACATGTTTTTAAACAGTTAATATTTTTTTTAATTTATGGGATTTTTTGATAAATTTACTTAAAATATGGGCAATATCTCGAGAACGGTTCATGCTAGCATTTTAAAGTTTGTCAATCGTTTTCTAACGAAAATTTACATAAGAAATGTCTATTTGCGTAACTTTATTAAAGATTTTGATTTTTTTATGATTTTTTCAAAATTTCACTCGAAAATTTTGGAGGTTCTGAACATTCGATTGTGTTTAAAAACAATAGGCTTCCAGTATTCATGGATTGTAATTTTTGTACCAAATTTCATTCAAATCGCTCCATTCGTTCGTGAGATATCGTCTCCACACACACACACACACACACAGAGACATCACCTTAAAAATGTTCGATTCGTGATCAGGGATGCTTGCAACGTGCTCTCCTGTCGAAAACTCGAATTCGAATTTTTGACCCCGTCACAATATTTCCCTTATACATTATTATCTATAGGGAAAGTAATAATGCTTCGAAAATATTAAAATTCAAAAACTGCGAGATCTAATCATCATAACAGTTCATGGGTAAAAATATATTGCCTTTTATCATCAAAACTTCATCAGAATTAGAATACGTGTTTAAATATTACTTTTCATTGGCACTACTTTAAATGACGTTGAATATGCCATTAAAATGCAAAATATACACAACCCGCAGATATAAGTATTACAAAATTTAGCAAAAAATTTATAATTTTCAAGTTGTTAAGACGATTGCTCTTAAACTTAAACTATAAGAGCTTTGCAAAAACAAATTATTGAGCTAAAAGCTGGATTTCTCACTGAACATTTTATTGCTTACGGTCTGTATCTATATTTTAGGCTTAAAAGGTATTACGAGTGAAAGTAAACAATGTGAAGCAAAAAATCACTGACACAAAAACGTTTTCTTTTTGTGCGAGACGAATAATTCAAAATATTGAAATATTGAAGTTATTTTTATATTCATAAATGGTATACGCTATTTCTAATAAAACAAGTTTACTTTCGGAGATAAAAACGCCCCAAGTTTTTACATTTTTCGTAACTCGCCGATTTCAGCCATGTACCCCTGTCACATACCTTATTTACATCGAAAAATATTTCATTCAACAAAGACGACCTCAAGTCTTTGCATTTCACCCCCTTGGAATGGCCCCTATAAGTTGAAAATACTACAACGAAACGTCGGGAACTTTCTTTTGCAAAAAAATTCTCTTAATTCAAATGATCGTCTTCATCTGAGGACAGGAACACGTTTCCTGCACATCATATCGAAAATCTTACGTGCCAGTTACGGTTTTCGGGTAGGCAATGAAATGGATGATTAGCAATCTGGCAATAATCGGCCCCATAAATCAGACATCGACATTTATTCGCCTCATTAAAGATAAACACCAATCTCTGCAAAAGTCTAGCGCGGTACGATTATAATAATAGCATTGTGCATTTGATAAGTGAATTAATTAACCACGTCTCTCATTACTCCACTCGGCAGACGATATTTAAAATGCTTAGAGGCGTCAAGTATTATATGCAGTCATTGTGCAGCTTTGACGTGTTTGTAGAACAAAATAAAATTATGAAGCCTTCTTAGGGCGGTGTACACTTCAATGGTGTACACTTCAGTTTTGAAGCAATTATTCAGCATTTTTTATTCTCTTTTGTATACACACTTCGTACAGTCATGTGATTTTTGGAAAAACCGAGGTATCTTCTCCTGCACCGGAAATGTTAAATCCGTAGTGGACAAACACCCTATGGAATTCAATGCTGAATCCATATAAACATCATCTGTAGCCGACAGTGAGAGATCTACATCAATCTATATATAGCCAATAGTGAGAAATAAATTTTTCAAAGAAATTTTTTAAACCGAAGTGAAATAAATCCGCAATTAGAAATACTTAATAAATCCATCTGCCACCTCCATAATTTGATCCATATCAGTCAACACCTTGTATAATGATAACATGATCGTGCTATTTATTTGGATTACTTGTTTGTTACCCAACCAAGTGTTGGAAGTTCATATTTACCCGCCTGTTCTTAAAATACTAGTGAAACCCGCGGGCATTCTGCCCTATAAGTAATACACAAATCCCACGCAAGAAAGTTTCCCACTTTCGTTGAGTTTGTTTACCGAGTTGAATCGGGGCGCGGTAGCCCATTGGTCAGCGCGCTGGAGTTGCACTCGGTAGGCTCGGGTTCGATTCCAGCCACTGCCAAAACTGCCGCCATGTTCATGCGGAGTACGATCACGTTAAACATGTGGGTCCGAAAGTCCTTCCGAGAGGTTGGTGGTAGGGGAAGGAGGGTACGGTCCCTGTGGATGCCTCCCCCACTGGGTTCCGGTCTAAATTGTGTGGCACTTCCCGACCGTCCAAACTGTTACCTTACACCTTTCTGGTAGGTCGGACGGTCTGGGTTTCAAGAACCGAGTTGAATCGTATATCTCAAATAAAAATTTATAAAATTGAGAAATAAAAGAACATCATGGTATCACGTTCAGTATATGATGTCATACGCTAAGTAAAGCTCCATGGTTAGTTACATCGCAGTTTTTCGCTATGAAAGAAGTATAGTCATTGCATTATGTAGAGAACGGGCCGCTCACATCATGGACTCATTTTCAGTATTTTATGTCATACGCTCGTAAAGCTCCATGGTTTCCTCGCAGTTTTTCGCTGAGAAAGAAGTATAGTCATTGCATTATGTAGGGAACGGGACGCCCACATCATGGACTCACTTTCAGTATCTGATGCCATACGCCCGAAAAGCTCCTGAGTTCATGAAATGTTTATCCGTGATTGAAACAAGTTTGGCAACATTTTGTAGCAGCGTTACCCACAGATAGGCAGATAAATCAAGGGGATTATATTATTAATTTCCTTCAGTTGGTAGATTCTTAAAATCAATAAATGCTGGTCCGACTGGACTGGGGAACCCGTTTTGCCTGCTAAATGCCGAGGGGTTGTTTTCTCCCAATTAGCAACTGCTTCCAAACCTTCTGATAAGTTGAATTAACAACCTAATATAAGAAAAGCAAACATTTAATAGAAACTTAATTAAATTTACATCGGGTTCAGATCTGGAAGGATTCTTACAGACGTGCGTTATTATTTTGTGCGTTATTATTTTGTGAGTTATTATTTTGTGCGTTATTATTTTGTGCGTTATTATTTTGTGCGTTATTATTTTGTGCGTTATTATTTTGTGCGTTATTACTTTGTGCGTTATTACTCGCTACATATAGAGAGCCACGGACATCTGAGTCTTTGCATAAATAGCGCTAAACAGGAAAAGTATCGAAGGACGAAAATCTGATGGGGGCAACATCTCCACTGTAAAACATTCACAAGCATGTTACTGAAGGTTTCAAGGGAATCAGCTGTCTGTAATGGGGTGTAAGGTTCCTGATAGTTATAACATATATATATATATATATATATATATATATATATATATATATATATATATATATATATTATATTATATATATAATACAACAATAACGCTTCGGCAAGCGATAATTAGCTGAATATTTCAGAAATGAAGCTGGAATTTTCATGAACTCCTGTAATTGTGGCTTTTATCATCAGTTTGCCGAAATTATGGACAAAGTAGCTGAAAAAAAAATGAACAAAGATTGCAGAATGTTTTACAGTGCAGATACAAGTTTATTTTCTTTTTCTTTTATAGTTCCTGAAATTGAGTTTGATAGCCAAAAAACATAATCATTTGAAATTACGTTGAAATTTCAGTTTTATTTAAATTGTCTTTTTCATTTGGCGAATGAACATATTTTCAAAGTCGACGTGGCAAAAATAGGAAAAGACTAAAATATCTCGAGAACGGTTAGACCTAGAGATATAAGGTTTGTCGTATTCTTACCACCGTTTAAAATTACGTAAAACAACAAGCATTTAATTCATACATTTGAGCATACGCAGTCTTTTATTTTAGATTTTGGAAATTTTTGCTTGCCATTTTTTTTTTTTTTTTTTTGAGAGGGGGTGGAGCTGACTCTTTCTTTTTGAATCGTACCAAAATCAAATCAGCATTAGAGCATCCCACAGGTGACTTAATTTTGTGAAATTTGGTTAATTTGTTTTTCAACTAGAGTGGACACAGACAGACACACTCTGAGAAACACACATAGAGACAACCGTCACGCTGAAAATCGTTTTCTCGTGTTCTAGAGTGCTCGAAACGTGTAGATCTGTCGAAAACTCGAGTTGCGAATTTCGACATGATTCCAATGCTTTCCCTATACATTACTATGTACTATAGGTCAAGTAAAAAGCAATTATGCACGTTACTCCATTGCACACTTCATCATAGTTCCACAATATCCTAAAGAATCTGATGTGGGCAGCACACGACTTTCCCTGCAGACCCAAATTCATTTTCTCTTTATTTCTCTAATTCATTAAATTAAGTTTAATTGCACAAAATAACACTGAATTAGTTTACTTCAAATTTTGTTTTTATTTGGTAACTAGAAATTCTTTCAAATCATTCAATTCAGTCACGTAACAAAAATGCAAAAAAACCCCTCATATATCTTGAACGGTTAGTCCTTGAGAAATGATGTTCGTCTTATTCTTTTCCTCGTCAAAAATTACATATAGAACCCTCATGTAATTGATAGATTTGAGGGCGCGTAGTCTTTTATTTCAGATTTTTGCGGGCCATTTCATAAAAAAGACAGGTTCTACTTTTCCGAATCGTACCAAAATCTAATCAGCACCAGGGTATCCCATAAGTGACTTATCTACCAAATTTTATGAAATTTTGCCAAATAGTTTTCCAGTTAGAGTGGATACATACATTGCACAGACAGACACACTGACACACACACACGCTAAAAATGGTTTTTAAGGGTTAATTTGTGACGGGGTCGAAAATTCGAATTCGAGTTTTCGACGGAAGAGTACGTTTCAAGCATCCCTGAATACGAATCAGACGTTTTTGAGGTGATGTCTGTGTGTGTGTGTGTGTAAGTATGTGTGTGTGGCAGTGAGTCTGTGGAGACGATATTTCACGAACAAATGAGAGATTCGAACAAAATTTGGTACAAAAATCACAATCGGTGAATACTGGAAGCCTATTGTTTTTAAACGCAATCAAATGCTCAGAACCCATCTAAATTTTGAAATGAAATTTTGAAAAAATCATCAAAAAATTAAAACATTCAATAAAGTTACGTAACTAATCATTTCTTATGTAATGTTTTATTATAAAACTATTGACGTAAACTTTAGAACTCTAGCATGAACTGTTATTTAAATATTGCACACTTTTCAAATAAATTTATCAAAAAATCGCATAAAATTGAAAAAAATATATTAACTATTGTGAAATCTGCTCACTTTTCATATGTAATATTATACGATAAATTTATTATCATCATTCTCATAGATCTAGCTCGTTCCATTCACGAGAGAAGACACTTTGGGTAAATAGCATTCTAATTTGACGCCATTAGTCGTTTATGTACTATAAGAATAACCTATTTCTCTGACCATAATGCTTGACGAAATTTTGGGAAGAAATTGGCGAAATATCGCCAACTTGGCGAGGTTTTTAAATGTCGCCAAATTGATAAGAATGGCGCTAAAGCAATGGAAATAATAACTAATAGATAAAAATTCAATGTTTTTGAAAAGACATAAAAATAACCTATTTCTCCGCCTGTAACGTTTGGCGGAATTCTGGCGACGAATTTTGGCGGTATATCGCCAACATGGCGACTTCTTTTTAAATGTTGCCAAATTGGAGAATTTGTTGCCAAATTGATAAAAATGTCGCCAAGTGAGATGCAATGTTTTGCAAATTTTTAATTCTGTCATATGATGACCATACCTTTTGAAAATGAATGGCATGTGCTTTTATGAAAGGCATGTGCTGCCCACATCAGATTTTTTCGTAATCTAGAGGTGTCAAAACGTGTAGATTTGTCGAAAACTCGAGTTGCAATTTCGACATGATTCCAATACTTTCCCAATACATTGCGGGGAAAGTAAAAATTATTTCAATATCTAAATCGCTATTCCATTTGCACCAGGACTTAGAACCTACCTTTAATGTCCATACGGGAGCCGTTCTCAGGGAGATAATCAAAGCGTATCAATCCATCGAAAACTTAAAGTAAATAGACAAAGTGAGATAAAATATAATAAACAAGAAAGATCAATCATGCATAAAGCATTGATTATGAAACACTTTTCATTTTCAATGCAATTTTATTTAAACATCTCTAAAATGCGATATATTCCTCGGTAATATTTTTAAAATTATCATAGTACTACAATAATTTATTATATTTGAAAACTTCATCGAAAATAAATGAACTTTATTCAAATGACGTCATCGAAATATAAATCGCCTTTATATAAAAGCAGCATTTCATTCATAAACATTTTTCCATTCCTTTCATTCATCACAATACTATAATAATTTATTTTATTTAAAAACTTAAAACCATGGAGGTACAAGTAATTTAACTCAATGCTTAAAACGTCATCGAAAAAATCGCAGGTTCTCTGTGTAAAATCAATGAATGTTTCATTCATATCATCTATATTGCAGACTCCATGAGATAAATAATTTTGCGTTAAATTAAATGCAGCAACTATTATGCAACTCATTTTACATCTTTTGGTGTTTACGTTCTCCATAAGTGAAAATTAGGCTTCGTTGTAGAAATAATCAAAGTTTGATGATCATTTAAACTCAAATATATTGAAATTGCGTTGTTTCAGTATGTAGATGCACAGAATTTAAGCAAAAATAAAGCGGTTTTAGGACGGATACAACACTAAATAAGAATTAAAAAGAACTTTAGCAATCACGATTTTAACACAAGATGGATGCCATATTTTATTTTAAAGTGGGTCACGTGATCTCTTCATATAAAGGGTGTAATTATTATTTTAATTTTTATTTTAAAAACTACTGAATATATTTCACTGAAATTTTTTTTATATATTTTATGGGATAATTTGAATATTTACTAAAACTTTCGAAGCAATTTGTGAATTTTTAATTCGCTTAAAAAATGTTTGAAATATCAGGTCCCATAGGGTTCAATGTATTTCATTTTTTTAACCCGGATTCAATCCAAAACTAATTGGGTGATATCATTCATTTATATTCCCATAGGTCCCACAGACCGTCTGAACAACATATTAAAATTTCATTTTGATAAAGTCATTCTTACGGCAGTTATCGTGCTGACAGACAGACAGAATGAACAAAGTCATAAACACTTTTCAACTATGTTTTAAAGTTTTAAAAACCATACAAAATACTCCAAAATACCTTCATATTTTGAATCTCAACAGTTCACAGCCCTGACAAGTTGCGCATCCTTTTCACCAAACTTTCTTTCCATCATCTTTCATCTTGCCCTATGCTCGTCATACAGAAGGATTCCAAGAATCACTGACCTCAAATCCCAAATCCAGAAATTGAAAAAAAACCTCGAAAGGCATCCTTTTCCGGATTTCTTCTCCCGCTGCTCTTTTTCCTGCCTGGTCTATTTCCCATGAAAAAACCGGGAATGGAAGAAGAAAGCACTTCCCAGACAATTACAGGCGGAGGACGTGACAAGTGTGCCTGATTTTCTGCACGTCGATATGCCTCGGCCGGGGTTTTCTTTCGACCCGGATTTAATGCCTTTTGGTGGGCATTACGTAATATTAATATAAGAAATTTATGACGAACCTTCATAAGGTAGCAAAGGGTGTGTGCACTTTATTCTTAACGGAACTATTAAGCATTTTTATCCTCTTTTGCTTATTTTGTACAGTCATGTGAATTTTCGAAAAAAAAGGAAAATTATATCTCCAGAACTGGAAATGGACATCTTTATACCCCCTCCCTTCCCTAACACCTCCTCTTCTTCGACCCAGACCGTCCAACCTACCAGAAAGGTGTAAGATATTTGTTTGGACGGCAGGGGAGTACTACCCAATCTAGACCGGAACCCACTGGGGGAGGCATCCACAGGGACCGTACCCTCCTTCCCCTACCACCAACCTCTCGGAAGGACTTACGGACCCACATGTTTAACGTGGTTGTACTCCGCGTGAACACTGCGGCAGTTTTGGCAGTGGCGGGAATATATAGAACCCGGGTCTACCGCGTTCAATTCCCGCGCATTAACAACTGGGCTGTGCCCCCCCCCCCCAACACCCTCTGTAATTCGATACTATATTCATATCAGTCATCATCTAAGCTCTATCTGTAGCCAAACTCTTTCTGTAGCTAAGTTCCATCTGTAGCCAATCTCTCTCTGTAGCTAAGTTCTATCTGTAGCCAATCTCTCTCTGTAGCTAAGTTCTATCTGTAGCCAATCTCTCTCTGTAGCTAAACTGCATTATTATCTAAGCTTCATCCTGAGAAATAGATGATTAAAGAAACATTTTTGAACCCGAAATGAAAAATTTTAATGAACTCTCTACCTCCTCCGGAATTTAATGCTGAATTCACGTGTCATCATTTAAACTCTATTTATAGCATTAAATGTGCAATTAAATTTGCATTAAATGTACATGGTGTCCGCATGCAACGTATCCAAAATCGTGAAAGCATATCTCAGAAAGCATTCATTACACAAACTTCTGTCTTTCAAAGGTTTGTCTTTCAAAGGTTTTGCACCGTTTCCGTGCATGGTCCAGAAAGTGATCGTCAACAAGCTTGGTAACAGGTGTAACACCACTAAGTTTTTTGTGTGGGACTATGTTAAAAATAGTATCTACTAAGTCAGAAACAACGACATTCAGTACCTAAAATCCCGCATCAGCCGACATTGTGGCTACAGTTACACCGAACATTATTCAAGTAACGTGCGGAATGACGTCAACCAGTACGAAGTCATCCAAGAGTTGCAACCCTCTGCAGGACGGGTATCTGGCATTAACTGCACGACCTCACAGGGCAATGGCTCACAATTCTTATTCATGGACGATAACGCTCGTGGTACCGTTCTCACCTGGTCGATTATTTCCTTCAAAGTGAAAATATCCAGCAAATGCAATATTCATCCAAGGTTAATAGAATATTAAAGATATATAAGATATTCTACGGACCTTGATATTCATCCACGTATCTGGATATGAATCCCATTGAGCATACGTAGGGTGTACCAATGAGGCGAATTGCACCACCTTAGCCCCCACCAATGGTCATTTTTGAGTTGAAAATGGCTCTTCAGAAGTGGTAATTTTTGCCCATACATCTCATGGACAACCTCATAGGAAGCATAAAATATCGATGAGGAAGCTCGTGTGGCTGCAGGATGTGACATCCTATATTAATGCTCATATATTAGCATTGTTCCAGTATTTTTTCTGTGAAAAAACAAAAATCACGCTTTGACATCATTTTGTAATGCATAATTCCTTCATAAAATTATTGTACACTTATTTATTTTTAATGTTGTATATAAATTATACTTCATTACACACCCGTACTAAGTTTCGTTCCATTCAGACTTTTCGTTCGTGAAATATTCACACGTGTATAGATTATGCCTAACTTTTGACACCGGTATACAAATCACCAAACATCGGGAAGGCTTCACATTCATCTCGCAGATACAAAAGTAAAAAAAAGTCGTTCGATACCACTGTTTTTTGGAGGACGACGCAACTGCGCTGTTAACCAGTACTCTAGATCCTGCGACTTTCGATTATGAATTATAACTTTTGCACTATGAGTATGTAATGGTACTACATTAGGTTTCATACATTTATATAAAAATAATAATGATTCATCATCCGGAGCTTATGCTCTAGTAGACGGGATCATCGTACCGGGACGTATTCATCCGGTAAAAAGGGTAACAGACAACTATGATGATTTTTTTTCTCCGTTGCTTAATTAGCATCTTATGGCCTTGCTGTTTATAAATTTTCTGGCATTGTAGTCAAAGCTGCATCTTACAATTAGGTTGGACACTTTTAACCTTTCTAAATACAGACTGAAAGTCTTCCAACCTCAGGAATATAATGTTATAGTAGGAACGTTCTTCCACAAAATGATGGTGTTCTGCAATAACTCTAGCTTGCTTACGCAGACGGATTTTACATTATTCCTGCGCCATATATTCCTCCAATATTTAGAACTCGAAAGTTCTCATGCTATTAACAATATTGTGCTTTCCTTTATATGGGTTCCACCGACTCTCGCAACCAGCTCTGATCATAGAGCTCGTAGAATTACTGTCCTCAAATCCTAAATCCTACAGAAATAGAAAAACACTCGAAAGGCATCCTTTACCGGATTTCTTCTTTCGCTTCTCCGTTTTTTTTTTCTTTTTTGACTATCTATTTCTCGGGAAGGAACAGCAAATGACAGAAGAAAGCACTTCCCAGACAATTACGGGCTGGAGGACGTGACGAGTGTGCTGGATTTTTTTCACGTCGATATGCCTGAGCCAGGAGATTTTTATTTTGCAATGAATTTGGGTCTGAGTGTATGGAAATTATTAAAGCACATTCATAAGTTTATGCAACCATTGAAACGCGATAACATTTGAGGTCACGAGGAATTCTTCGCGGGTCGTGGTATGACGCTTTTTTAACACTTTCCAATATAGTTGTTAAGTGTTTATGACTATGTTCATTCTGTCTGGCTGTCCGTTTGCACGATAAATGTCGTAAAAGTGACTTCATCAAAATGAAATTTTAGTATGTTGTTGAGACGGTCTGTGGGACATACTGGAATGAAAATTAATAATATCAACCAATTAGTTTCGGATTTAACCGTAATCGCATTTTATTCGATCGCGGCATAATCACCTGATATACCTAACGATGGACCTTTTCATAAATTGAGGTACTCGAGGACTTTCCTATGAACCCTGTATAATTCATTGTAAATAATTAATAATTATATATAATTTATATATAATAAGTTGCACTCCTCCCTTTCACAACTTATATGAAAATGCTTTATGTACGACACTGGTTGAAAGTTCTAATTCTTGAAGAAGCTATAAATACATAAATAAACTTTATTTTGCCACACAATTGGTAAAATTTCATCTTATACATGAATGTATAACAGTGGGGCAAGAAACTACGGAGAAAAGTGCATTAGTTGGACCTGATATAGTTGGGTTATATAGGGGTTCTAAGAATGAGTAGCACACTTGCATATCTGGTATGTATTTAATCTCTCGTATAAATGAAGAAAGAAATACAAACTGCCTGTATTGTATTTACATCGCATCTATCTCCGGTGTCATCAGTGAGCCTTTCCGTCATTTAGCGACCCTGCATCGTACTCTGATCTTTTCTACGTTACCCTCGCCTGACCTTTCCAGCCCCCCCCCCCCCCCTGGATCTGGATGCGAAACCTGGCATTCCGGAGTATTGAACATCGGGGATCCCTCCGCATCTCCGTCATTTCCTGATGTCATGATGTCAAAATAACGGGATATCACGCCGTCGTCGGTCTTTACGCAAGACTAATGGCCACTGAATAACATGATGACAGCCGACAATGGGACGTGGAAAACAAACCCCTGATAGATGTCTGTTCGATTTCTTTTTATTGTTTTTTTTTTATTTATTATATGCCCTTTTTACGGAGGAATTAAAACAAAACGCATGTACCTGAATATCTCGGGTATTTCGACGCATGGATGAAAGGTCATATTTGTTTACATACAGCGATAGATTTAGTGTGAAACCAAAGAAGTTTAAGCTGCGGAATCCTATGCGAAAGATAAGGCACTAAAAGTTCAATTTTTAGTATTTTTTAAGTAACTAGGGGGTCCTCCCCCTTCTCTCTACACTTCGCCAATCCCCGTAACTCTCTTCGTGAGTTATGAGACTTCGCCTCCTACTCGCTAGCTCTTGTAGATCTCACTTCAAGAGCTATTTCAAACCAAACTAATGTTTAAATCGAAGAACAGTTTATTTCACCGTGGTTCCCTATTATTTCTCTACAAATATGCCAAATTTCATACTTTTGTATGTTATAGATTTCGCGGTACGAAACAGAGAAACTAGAGAGACGTGCCCATACGGAAGAATATTTTTCACTTTAGAAGCGCATAAGAAATAGAATAACTTTAGTAAACTAAATCGAAATTAAAAAAAAGGGCTCCGTCCTGCTAGAATTCAACTATGCAGGTATATGCCTGTAAAAATTCATGGTTTTTCTATTGCTAAGTCTGTCCAGGACGCGAACACGCATCTCAGATATTTTGTCTTTGACATCAAATAATTCTTAAACTACAGTTTACATGGAAAAACGTCCTATTTCAGCTTATTCCACAAAACTTTTTCTACAAGTGTACAAAATTTTACATTTTGATATGCTGTTGCTTTTGCGACATGAAGCAGAGAAATATTGTCATATAAAATGCTTGCATTTTACTTTTCTATATGTATAAGAAAAGTTATATCGAAAAATTATAGTGCGCAAACTGCCAAATTAAAAAGAAATGAAAATAAAAATTTTCTGTATTTCAGCAAATAGTTGATACCTATAAACATCAATTTGATGTACTGACAAAGTTTTTTATTTTTAAGGTTATAGAGACGAAATTTCTAATTCTAATTTTTACATTTTCGATACATGGATAAACTATTTTTAACACAATCACTCACTCTAACTTTCTCGCCCTCTTGCTTTCTTTCCGTCCTTCCTTCTGTTTCTTTCTTACTTCTCTTCAACTTTCCGTCTCTTTCTTTCCCTTCCTCATCATTCTCTTTTTCGTCCTCCTGTTTAGTGTATTGGTACCTATCGTTTATTAATTTATCGATAATGTATCAGCATCATTCCCCATTGTATAGACACTTTATCATATCGACACTAATAATATTCTAACTACATTACATTTTCTGGGTTTTTCCTTTTTAGAATTTTAAGGTTTGAATAAACAATGATGAAACCAGATACAATTTTATAACTTTAACAAACTATATTAAAATTTTATATGTATAGAGGATTACATAATACAACTGAAGAATAAATCATGGTTAGGTTAATGAGACTAAATATAAATATCGTAGAATCCTTCTTATCCGGATTAAACGTGACTATACGTAACTGGACAGAGAAACCTTAATAATTTCACAAAAATAATAATCTAGACTGCTTTTCAAAAGTTAAACACGCGTCAGTAAATCCGACATAACTTAAAAAGTTCTACTTTGATCGTCTTTAAATTTCACAAGAAGATAGTCAATTGAGTAATATATTCATGAGTTTAATTATAAAATTAAAGAAAAGAATTTAGGTATAATTTTACCGTTTAAGTGCTTACTTTACACTTAGTACGTTCGGAAAAGATTCTTCATACTTTAAAAACAAACCAAAGAAGCCTTGATATGGTATGTAACCTCCTTAACTTTGACACACATTTCGCCTTTCAATCAGGTGATCCAGCACGCAGAGGGCAATAACTGTCATTCCTGTAGAGTAGATGGTCAATTTTCAGCTTTTGGAGGGTAACTGGAGGGGGAAGACGAGAAAAACAGCTCTTTCAAGGGCATTTCCAGGATTCTCAATAGGATTCGGGTCCGGAAAATACGCTGGCTACTGCATGTGAGCAATACTTTTGCTCTCAATATATGCGTCCACCAGCCTTGCTCTGTGTGAATGATCGGTAAAGTCCATAAAAAAAATCTAAGCCCACTGCTACGCGCTAGTCGATGCGATATCTCCCAAAAAATCCAGCCCATACCATGACACTATCACATCTAAAGGCGTGGTGTTCAACGATGTTATTGGGCTGGTTAAGTGTTCCTCGTTCTCTCCAGACCCTTGCACGTTTATTGTCTGAATCTAGGGCAAACCGTGACTCATCCATGAAGAGTACATTGGACCATTGCTCTTCTGTCAAAGTCACATACTAAAGGCACCACCACTTTAATCATGCTTCTTTGACCTTAGCGATCAAAGTGATACAAATTCGTGGTACCCAAGCTTAGAGTCCTTTGACATGCAGCCTTTGCCTTATGGCGGATATTGACTTTCCTGTTTCTGTTGTCATTAATCGTAGAGCTGGCGATTACATTTGGCCAGTAATACGATGTACTGGTCATCAGAGGATGTTGTAGCTCAAGGATGACCTGGAACTCTCTCACTATAGTTTGGAATTTTTGCCGTAAACGAGAAATAAAAAAGACTGACGATTACATTAATGGACTGTCCTGCCTCAAACCTCCCAACAGCACGCCAGCGTTTAGAATCTTCCAAACGTGTATTTTATGTCACAACAAAGCTAATCTAATCCTACTAAATCAACCCTAACACTCTTCTAAACATTTTTGCTGAACATTGAAACTCTTAAACGCTAACGAGTTGTTTTCATTCCACGCTTTGTTTCTATATTGTTCGAGGAGCAAATCGCTATTGAACACATTTCTTTTCATATTTTCATATTCCCATTGCCGTCAACAAGTTTCACCCAGTGAAATCCACGGATGCGTTCCCCATATAAGAATTTGCATCGCGTGTTTAATTTTATGAAAGCAGTTTAAAACTGCATAATAAATACTATTACATATTCCATTCATAGAAATTCCTATACAATCAGTTCATTAACTAATAATTTAAAAAAAAATTATTTAATCAATCTATTTTGAATGTATTTTTCAAGATACAGTTATTTTGCAGAACTTGCACCATTTTCAACGTTTATAGAATAGGCTACGAGTTCGTTAAGAATACTTTATATCTGGAAGATAATTTGTCAAATTACTTTTTTCTTTTCGTTGTAACAGAAATACTGTATGCGCACAGTAAGTAATGTGTAGAAGTGTATCCATACCAAATATCGATATATCGCAAGAACATGCATATCGATACGTCCATCACTACTTTTAGGTGTATTTTTTGGCTTTTATTTTTGAGATACCAAAATCATTATAACATGCATGAATTTTGAATATTCTAAAGCTCATGGAAAAACATAAAATTTCCTTCCTGTAGGGCATTATCTAACTTAGGTAATTCTATTTCCATTCTGTGCTTGATTTTAAAATCTCTCTTTTCTTGTCAACATAAACTACCTTTCAGCACTTGTTTTGCCAATTTGTTTTTCCTTTTATTCCCATCCACCCCCCCACCCCCCCACCGAGAAGCGCTTCTCTGTCCCAAAGCCCCGCAAGACGCCTAAAATACCCTTCGATATCTGTAGCGTGGCAATAAAAATTTAATCTAATAAGTAATCCTCTGCCTTAAACTCCCCTGAGAGTACAAGATGCTCCGATTAGCCTCCAAGACATCAATATTTCAGCCCCGGGAATACTAGGGGACAGCCCCAATACGCGCGCGTCATCTCCCCTGAGCCTATTACGCCCTTATTACCGCGAGATATTTTCTGCGGTGGCTAAAGGATTTCGTACGATTTCCTGCGTCCTGAATTATATAAGGTGTAGAATGCGTTTTATGGATTGGTCTGTGTTTGGCAAAGGAATGATTTGCGGGCGGGACGCGAAATTGGAAGAACCCGTGTCATTTTCAATGTGTGCAGTCACTGTTAAAAATTCCCGTGCAAAGTTGCACTAAAAATGTCTGCAGTTGTATTGCCTCGTGTAATATTATACCACTAAATTGGGCTACTCATGTCCTAGGATGAGCCGGTCGGTCTGGGTTTTTGACTTTCGACCACTAAATCGGGGAAATTGAGATAGGTTTCCTAAATAAGTGATGCATGATGTTGCATCAAAATTAGTAGGCAATACAGCTAGCATCATTTTTTAGTGCAATATGCAGGGAAAATTTCAACAGTGTATGACACTGATAATAGAGTGTTCGTCTTGCGATATAGTTTCAAATATCTAAAATCTAAAGCCCCCATTTGACTTTCTGATACAGTCATAATCCGACTTTTGCTTAGGTCCACTTGCATCCCAATGAACATCGGTGAAAAACCCATGAATATTTTGCGATTTTGCTTTACAAGCTCTGATACAGTCATAATCCAACTTTTGCTTAGGTCTATTTGCATCCTAATGAATAACGGTGAAAACCGCATGAATAGTTTGAGATTTTGCTTCACAAACTCATAAAATATAGCACGTTAAAATTTTTTTGAAATTTTTATTCAAATAAAGCTAGACGAAAGTTAATTTTTTCAAAAAGAATAAACTTTTATAGAATTTTTAAATCGACAGTTGTTTATTGTCCATTTTGCGATATAGTTTCAAATATCTGAAGTCTAGTGCCCTGTTTGACTTTTTGATACAGTCATATTACAACTACTGCTTGGGTCCACTTGCATCCTAACATACAGCGGTGAAAAATCCATGAATATTTTGATATTTTGCTTCATAAAGTGTAGCTCGTTAAAAATTTCTTGAAATTTTTGTTCAAATAAAACTAGACGAAAATTTATTTTTCAAAAGGAATAAACTTTTATAGAATTTTTGAAGTTGACAGTAGTTTATTAACACTGATAAATTGAATAAACTAACTTGGCTGATTTGTGTTAATATATATTATTTTAAAGCGTACTTCAAAGTGCGAGTCTGTCTTCTTAGTCCCTTTATAATCCTCCAAGTAACATAGAAGATTAAATTTTTGCACATTTATAGAATCTATACCACAGGACAGAACTTGGAGCCGGGATTTTGATTATCCTGCTCACCCCCCTCTGGAGTTGAAGAAAAAGGTTAAATAAAAATATTTCCAAATCCTTCACCCCCACTCCCACCCCATCCGGTGATCTAAAATGCTGAATCTTTGCACACTTATATCGTCCACGGGACAGAACCTAGCGAAACCGGATTTCTGATTTCCCCTCTGGGAATATAAAAAGTTTTCTCTTTTTTTCTAGGTGAATAATATCTATACTTAGGGTATCTGTGGCGGAAATCAGAATGTTATGAAGAATGTAAACACTTTGAAAGCTTATTACCGAAACTAACAGATAAAAATGTAAATATGTTTTCTTGTTTTGTCGGAAATATGGTTAAATTTATCAATATATAAAACAAATTCCATATTTCAATATTTTGAACTTTTTTCCTAAAAATTATCTGTCCAAGTTAGTTTATTTATTTTTTTTTTCTATTTTTCTTAAATTCACTCTTCGAAACTATAAAAGATGGGTATAAATAGAAAGTGACAACAATATGTATTAGAAATTCTAGTTTCTAGAGCTATATTTAAAAAAAAAAAAAAAAAATCTGGTGGCTCGAGGCCGATGGCGCCGAAATGGGTTTTGAGTTAATAAAATTTTGTAAAACAAAATTCAAGTGAAGTTCAATAAGTTTCATCGTCTTTGTTTTTGCGTAAAATATAAAATGATAAATGAACTTACTAAAATAATACAAGAAAATTTCTTGTATTATTTTAGTAAGTTTTTTTTTTCCAGACTCGTTTTTATCGTTTATAGGCTTCAAAGTGGTACAAATGACTCGCTAACTGTTTTTAGTTAGCTAACATTTTTAGTTTTCGCCCGATTTCATCTGGATACTTCGACCATAGACTTAATAAGTAAGTCAAAATATCAAATTATTTTAATTTATTTTTAAGTCAAAACTATTTTAATTAATTAATTTTTAAGTCAAAATACCAAATTGTTTTACTAACTTGCTTTTCAATATATAAATTATGCAATACATCTGACAATACATATGACTCATACAATACATCTGACGAGATTTTATATTCGAGTTAATCTATAAACTTGCTTGACTGCACATACATACATACATGAATACGTATTTTTTCATCTACTTATTAAAATGCTGCTCATACTTAAAAATGTTTTCATGCTGTTCATGCAAACAAGATCGAAATTATTCAAAATAAATTCTTGAGATATCTATATTATAGGAGAACTGGTAGTTTCTGTTATACCTTATCTATTACTTTTCTTCGTGATACGTTCAATGTTAATAAAAGCTTACATAGCAGAAGGGATTTCATTTTATTTTCATTCTTCAGGAATTTGTTCAATAACAGAATTGATTGTTCCCCTGTCATAGGTGGGATCGGGTTTCACGTTCCCCAGTATTCTACCAGGAGTCTGAGTTTATTTGCTGAATGGAATTTTAGCACTAATATTGGTTATTATTGTGTGATTAATAATTTCTGTAAATTGTACAATAACGTTTCCGATCATCTTGATGTTTTTATTCATCGAAATTTGCTTTTAAAAGTCGCTTATTGTAAATATTTTATATTTTAATGTGTGTATTTTATTACTTTCCCTGCAGTGCATGGTAATGTATAGGGGAAGTATTGGAATCATGCCGAAAATCGCAACTTGAGTTTTAGGACCTCTAGAATATAAAAAAAATTATTTTTAGCATGACGTCTATGTGTGTGCCTGTCTGCACATTGTATGTATCCACTCTAACTCGATAACTAATGGACCAAATTTTATAAAATGTGGAAGATTAGTCACTCGTGTGTGACCCTGGTGTAGATTAGTTTTTGGTCCGATCCCAGAACCCGCCATTTTTCGCGAAATGTCCCGAATAAATTGTTTGTATCCACTCTAGCTGAAAACTAATAGATCTTATTTTACAAAATTTGGTAGATAAGTCACGTGTGGGTTACCCTAGTGCTGATTAGATTTTGGTACGATTCGGAAAAAAATAACTTTCCGTTTTTGGCAAAATGGCCCTCAAAAATCGTCAAAATCCAAAATAAAAAACTACATATGCTCAAATATATCAATTAAATGCTCGTTTTATACGTAACTTTTAACGATCAAAGGAATAAGATCAACTCCATTACACTAGGACTAGCCGTTTTCGAGATATTTTAGGGTTTTTTTTTGTGGTTTCGCTACACCACTCTGAAAATAAGCCCAGCTTCCAAAGGATAACGCAAATTGAATTAAAAGTGTAAATTCAGTGTTATTTTAAATAATTATGGTTATTATTTTGTGCAATTAAACTCGTAATGAATTATTGAAAAAATAAAGATAACGCGAATATGAGACTGTAGGTAAAGTCATGTGCTGCCTGTGCCGATTTATTAATTTTGTTGATTAAAATTAATATTGTCAAAAAATGCATTTTACATTAAATTAATTATTTATTAGTATATTAATTATACATGTAATCTGTTCTAAAACTTACTGCTGTGTACATTGCGTTGGTGGCCGCAAAACCCACCTATTTCTGTGTTTAACGGGATACTAAGTTAACAAACTAAAAATTAAGGTTAATAGTAAAGGAACAAACATTTATTTATCACATACTCAATTTACACTCTTTAGTTTTACAAATTAAATAAATATCACAATAGTGGAATACATCTCAATGGTAGTTCGGGGGTTGTAATGCCAGATGAATTGATATTTGGTTGGAGCACGTGGTGGGATGCATTAATTAGCTTTTCCTTAAAAACACAAATTTAGACAAATAGGTTATCCTCATATAGTTTAATTGTACGGTACCTGATCTTCTTTCATATAACTTGGGTAACACCGATGCTTTGTCACACTTTACACTTGCAATACCAGATGAACATGAGCTCTCCTTCGAATTCCTATATCAGAGACGCACACACAACTCTTAACTCTGCTACCGTCGCTTCTTCTTGACTAGTCTAACTCCAACAGCCTGCCTTGACCAATTCTGACCCCCACTTCGAGCAACTCTCACTTATATCCCTTTTTCGGTCGGCGGTCCACGTGCTGAAATGTAGAGCTGAGAGCTAATCCGTAGACATGGCGTCGCCGTCTCGTTTGCCGCCAAACGGCTTAGTGTGGTATGTAAACATGGGCGTGGTATGTAAGATATGGGGCCACCTGTATATTATCGCCCATCTGCTTAGCGTGGGGATAATCCGCCCGCATTCCTGGTTCCATTATTTTTTAATCCTTCCAAATATTTATTACTTTACATTTCTGGCATTACACTGCCCACATCAGATTTTATTCTTGCGGGTAACTTGCCCCCTGAAGGGGGGGGGGAGGTGGACTAATGCCGTCACGAATACAAAAAAATTGTATCGTGGCTGTTTTTCGCAACAGCAATTGAAACTAAAGAGTCTTGTGATCATTGAAACACAAATAAATCCTTTTATGCATGATTATACCAAATTTTGTCCTATGTTGCCATGTTATAAATTGAATAATTTCGAAGCCATTTGAATAAATTTCGAAGTTTTCACTGAAATTAAAAAAAACAAACATTCTATCTAGTTCTCGATTTTTTGATAACAAAGCCGGATATAAAGTTTCATAAATATCCATTAATATTTGTGGCCTTAAAACATATATTAACATCCAAATCTCGAAATCGGAAATTTTTGCGAAAATAATACTTTATCAATACTAGGTACGAGAAAGTAAAAATTATATTAATAGCTTGCGAATGAAAAATAAATTTCACTTTAGGGGACACACTCGATAAGTTCCAAATTACGGCAATATATGCACTACTGTCAAAAATGATATTTCTATACATAATCTCCGCCAGACATGGAACTTCTCAAACACCCTTCGATATCCCTATCGTATCCATAAAAATTGAATCTAATAAGTGAGCCTCCGTCTTCGACTCCTCTGGGAGAATAAGATTCGCTTATTAGTCCTTCCAAGGCATGAATATTTCAGCCCCACGGAACACCGGTGGACCGGACCGGTGCGCGACGCTGTCTCCCCTGAGCCTATTACGCCCCCATTACCGCTCCACAATGTTTTCGGCAGTGGGTAAAGGGTTGGTTCCCAACGATTTGACTGCGCGCCCTGAATTATACAGGGTGTGGAGCGCGTTTTATGGATCGGTCTACTCTGTATTTGGTGTGAGGAGTGATTTGCAGCTGGTGAGGCGCGAAGAAGATGTAGGATGTTGTTCATAGCATTATTTCCTATGGGGAAAATAATAATTCCTGTAACACTAATGGTAGTATACAGTAACAGTAATATACAGTAACTGTAATGGTAATATGCAGTGACTGTAATGGTAGTATACAGTAACAGTAATGGTAGTATACTGTAATGGTAGTATACAGCCTATTGATTATCTGAAAATTGATTATCTTTGGAAATTGATTATCTGAATAACACTATGGTTGTTAATGATATCAAAATAGTTTGTATTAACGCGAGATAAGATAAATGAATCCACATCATTAGAGTTGCTAAGCTGTGGCTAATTTGAGAAAATCGGCGATAGTTCCAATCCGATGGAGCTAAAATGGTTTTGCGTGAATAACGTTTTGTAAAAAAAAAAACGCATTTGATCCAAAATCTGATTAAATACACTTATAAGACTTTTAAAGAGCTGCAAATTCTTGTTTATTGTTTATAGCTATCGCTTTTGGTTTTTAAAATATAAGTATTACAAATTTGAGAAAATAAAATTTTCATGTTGCTTCAACTTGACAAGACGATTAATTGAAAACTATAAGAGCTTTTTCAAAAAATAAATGTAGATTTTGAAACTAAATTTCCTTATATATATTTTTGTTGCTTACTATGTTTTATAATTTTGAAGGCATTTCAAGTGATAGTATTAAAAAAAAACTCAACAGATAATTTTAAAAGTTTTTTTTTTCTCAAATAGAGCACAATTCAAAATCCAATTAAATACATTTGTAGGGCTTTCAAAAGGATATAAATTCTTACTTATCGTTCAAAGTTAGCTTTTTTGAGATATAAGCATTACAAATTTTAAAAATGTAAAATTTTCATACTTCAACTTTGCAACACGATAACTTGAAAACTATAAGAGCTTTTTTTTTCTAAATTTCCTCATACATACTTTTGTCTCTTACTATTTATATCTATATTTTATAGTTTACAATATATATTTCGCGTGAAAGTTAGAGAAATGAAAGAACACTCGCTCGGAAAGCTATACTTTTAAAGTTTTTTCGAAAAAAAAAAGTTAAAAATATTGAAATTATTTTTATATATTCATAATCCGGATCCTATTTCCGACAAAACAAGGAAAATTATTTACATTTTATCTAGTAGGTTGCGAATTCTGACCTATTCGGGTCATTGTAAACTTCTAGCCTTTAGCTCATATGAAGTTGGTCATTTAAGTTGGTTATCGTAGTATTTTACTTTAGATTGGGGGGACTTTTACGGCGGCCATTTCGCAAAAATAAAGAGGTTCTTTTTTTTTTAATTCGAACCCTAAATCTAATCAACACCAGGATAACCCACATGTGACTTATCTACCAATTTTGTTTAAATATGGTCCATTAGTTTTTCAGTTAAAGTAGATACGTGCATTGTACAGACAGACGCACATACACGTCACGTTAAAAATATATTTTTCCGTTTGCAGGATGTTCAAAACGTACAGATCCGGTGAAAACTTCGTTAAAAATTTCAAAGTTTTTTCAAGTTCACTAATACTATTGAAAATTATATATATATTTTTTTAGTTTGGGGAGAAGCATGGCTAAATATTAACGTCTCTGCGTACCTAAGACGTTACACTTGCGTAACGTCTTTAATTCCTTTCGCAACGTCTTTGATTGAATTTTTTTTTTTAAATAATTTGAGCACATTTCATGCCTGCGGCATTTTCCCATATCAAGTATGACGAAATTTGCCAACAAAAGTTTGCGTCATTTTGCAATGTATCCCCCTCGGGAGGATACATTGCCGAGTATGGTATCAATCGAAGGATTTTATCAAGCCCTTTAAAGTGGAGGGTAACACGCTATAGTTGTAATCATTTGGACCTACCATACCGATTTCTCAAAATTTTCCTCGCATAATTTGAAAAAAAAAATATTTTTTTGTATAAGAAAGTTGAGTTGAGCACATTCCAGTTAATTTTATAATAAAAATCATGGATTAGATACATCACATTTTTTTAATATATAATTTCAGCACTCATCATAAATTTAGTGAAGAACTCGCATGTCCGATTAAAAATCCATCATAACTTTTAACTCTAATCGATATCGCCAAACTCTTTCTTAAATCTGTCGACTTTCAACTTTATGACTCCAACCAATCCACCCCAAGTATCTATCGCATGCAACTCTCTAAATACGTCCTTCCTATCTGAAATTATGTTACAATATAAGGCCATTTCCGAATTTTACATAATTTCAGCACTCATTATCATAAATTTAGTGAAGAACTCGCATGTCCGATTAAAAATCCATCATAACTTGTAACTCTCATCGATATCGCCAAACCCTTTCTTAAATCTGTCGACTTTCAACTTTGACTCCAACCAATCCACCCCAAGTATCTATCTCATGCAACTCTCTAAATACGTCCTTCCTATCTAAAATTATGTTACAATATAAGGCCATTTCCGAATTTTACAAGCCAATTTAATATATAATTTCAGCACTTATTATCATAAATTTAGTGAAGAACTCGCATGTCCGATTAAAAATCCATCATAACTTTTAACTTTCATCGATATCGCCAAACCCTTTCTTAAATCTGTCGACTTTCAACTTTATGACTCCAACCAATCCACCCCAAGTATCTATCTCATGCAACTCTCTAAATACGTCCTTCCTATCTAACATTATGTTACAATATAAGGCCATTTCCGAATTTTATAAGCCAATTTTTCCGTTCTCTACCCGCAGCCAACTTACCGATCTCGAAGATAACTTTTCAACTTCAAGGGTAAAGAAAAAAAACAAAAAAAAGGCACATCTCCCCAGCCTGGGTACACGCTTCAAAAATACAAAAAAGAGACTCCTCTGTTCGGAAATTTATAGCTCCCTTTTGGAACCCCATTCCTCTTGTATAATAGCCTAAAAACGGACTTCCGAGATTTATATATCGTAAAAATTATGATAGTCCTCGTGTTCTACCGTCCCCTCTTGCTCTGTGATCTAATCTTCATCCTAAACCGAATTTCGCCAAGCCGGAAGATAAACGGCCCATAGCTCGTTTTTGATGGGGTTTGTCTCTTTTAAAACAACTCCATCCGAAAAGTATGGATCCCCAAGGCAGTTTTTATAGGGGATAGGGTTGAGGGGTTTGTTTATTTCATCCAGAAGAACGCGTGTCGGGGAGGTATATAGAAGGGGATGAGCTGTATAGAAATGATTGAACTTGTGAATTATATAGATGGATCTCGTAAATTTAAACTAGATGGCCCTTCGCATTCAATTACAATGATTCAAAATTCGAATAATTGAGCCAATATAAATAAATCAAAATTCGAATAATTGAGTCGATATAAATAAGTCAAAATTCGATTAATTGAGTCGATATAAATAAGTCAAAATTCGATTAATTGAGTCGATATAAATAAGTCAAAATTCGAATAATTGAGTCGATATAAATATGTCAAAATTCGAATAATTGAGTCGATATAAATAAGTCAAAATTCGAATAATTGAGTCAATATAAATAAAACAAATCTTTTCAAAGGAAAGTACCAAAATAGTTGCACCAACCTATATTACTTTACTAGTAGATATTCCCGACGTTGCTCGTGATTAAATATATGCGCGAATTCTAGTATTTTTCTAAATAATATTGTTTTCAAAAAATTATTTAAAAAAAAATTAATTTAAATCTGTAAGGAACCTTGCTGTCACAACCGGGAATCGAACCCTGGATCTTCGACCTGACCAGCCGATGCTCTATCGTTGAGCTACTGGAACGGAATTGCAAGTCCTTATTGTAGAAGTAAATTCTGCATTCTCCACCCTCTAATGTCAAATTGGCGTGCAACTGACTATCTGACTGATCACCTTCTGCTATTTTTACCCCAGGTTAGCCTCCTGATGCTATTTTTATCCCCAGGTCATCTTTCTGCGTGATCGTTGTCCTTCCGATTTGAAATCAGCGCTCAGTATTCCAGAGTCCACTGAATCCGTGCTAGTCGTACTAAGGTCACTTTCAGACCTCCGACATCTTTGCACTAACCTACAGGGTTGATTTTTTCATACTCCATTCTAAAGAACATTACATCCCCAACCGGGATTCGAACTCTGGATCTTTGAACTGACCAGTCGAATCTCTACCGTTGAGCTATTGGGACGGAATTACACGTTCTTATTGTCGAAGTTAAATCTGCAAATCTTCTAAAAAAAAAAAGGCATAAGAAATGTTGTTTTCGGCTTGCAAAATTATCTTCACATACATATCTTGAAGTTTGGTCAACACACGCCAAAATAAAGGCTCTGAAATGGCAGAAAACTGGTAACATTTATCCTGTTTCAGAAATTGTTTAAACGCATCAGAAAATACAATCTGAATTTGAAAAATCCTTGCTAAATTAAAACAGATGACTGAAAATATCAATAATTCACGTAAATCTTATATCCCAAGACTGCAACTGATACAATCCAATTGAATATATAATACTGTCGTTTATAGGGGAGAAAAATTATATCAATTTCTTTATTTTTTAAATCGTATAAATAAAATAAAATAAACGTGAGCGGTAAAAGCACATTTGATTTAATTCCGTTGCTAATCAACATATTTTTTTCTTTTCAAATATTGTTTCGGAAAGAAATCAGCTGTATAATTAATTCTATTTCGATGAAAGATTTAATTTTGCGCTTTTTATTAATATCTCGACCATGGAATTAGAAAGAAAAAAAATAAAACTCCCATGGATGTAAAAGAAGTTAAAACTTCATAAGAAAATGCTAATATCGTTTGAGACAATAATTCAGGTCTGCGATAAGATAAGTAGTCCAGCTTTGCATGCATTTCTATGGCCAGAGTTTTAAAATATTTATTTAAATTGTCCATTTTGTAAAAATAAATTCTTAGCGCAATACAAAGTAGAACTGAAACAATAAAGAATATTCCTACACATTCAAAAGTATTTTACCTTTCAATTTATTTTTGTCGTCATATATTCTATACTTTATCCTACAACTACGAAAAAATACTGGTTAATTGCACTTGTAATTAGGGAAACCCTTATTTAAAAATAATTAAACATACATGTACTAAATACTACGCTTTTCTCTTGTGTCAACTAACAATAACAAGCTAACACTAGCGACACCTAGATATAATTCTCAAAGCATTACTGTATTTTCAGGCATTTCATTCATGGAGTTTTATCTCCTTATTTCTAACTCCATGGATGGAACGCTTGAAAAATTCCATAATGCTTTGAGAATTATTTCTAAGTGTTTCTAGTGTTAATAAAGTAGTCGCTATTGTTAGTTGCCACAGCAGAAAGGCGAAGTATTTAGTATATACATTTTTAATTACTTTTAAATTAAGAGTTCCCCAATTATGAGTATAATTAACCAGTATCTTTTCATAGTTGTAGAATAAAGTAAAGAATATATGGATACAATAATAAATTGAAAGCTAAAATAACTTTGAATACGTAGGAATATTCTTTATGGTTTCAGTTCTGCTTTGCATTGCTCTAATAATTTATTTTTTCAAACTTGACAGCTTAAATAAATATTTTGGGTCTTTCGCCATAGAAATGCATGCAATGCGAGACTACTTATCTTACCCTAGCGCCACCTGAATGATTGTCTCAAACGAAATTGACGTTTTCTTAATAAGAAGTTTTTACTCCTCACTTTTACCTCCAGCATGACCTCGACAAGCCCTTGTCCTAGTAATTTGAAATATGACTCGAAAGATGGACGGAGTTACCCCGGCGAGCAATTCAACTGAATTTGAATAATGATTCCAAACAACTAAAAAATTGCTTTAAAATGTCATTATTTAAACATTACAATATCTAATATTAATATAATTGTAGTTTGCAGCGATCCTCTCCATCAATTCTGACGAAGAAACTCCAGAACTCTGGATTGAAATAATTAAGCCTATTATTTCATTTTATTTTCGAACTTCTGCGGACTGTTTCTAAATATGGAGCCAAATTTATCTTATCGATTTGAATAAAAAAAATTTAATTGCTAATGTAAAACATGTCATATAACTGCAGACGAACATACACACACACAAGCACCGCCAACGGCCGTACCGTGCTGAAAACACCGGTTCTCGTTAGATCACCGAAGTCAAGCAGCATCGGGCGCGGTTAGTACTTGGGTGGGTGACCACATGGGAACACCGTGTGCTGTTGGCACATTTCGGACGCGGTAGCCCGGTAGTTTGCGCGCTGGATTTGCACGCTGCCACAGCTGCCGCCGTGTTCATGCGGAGTACGATCACGTTAAACATGTGGGTCCGTAAGTCCTTCCGAGAGGTTGGTGGTAAGGGAAGGAGGGTACAGTCCCTGTGGATGTCTCCCCCACTGGGTTCCGGTCTAAATTGGGTGGCACTTCCCGGTCGTCCAAACGGTTACCTTACACTTTTCTGGTAGGTCGGACGGTCTAGGTCTCAACAACAACACACACAAGCACGTACGCTAGCAGTTGGTCAGCGTCATACTAAAGTGAGTCAATTCGTGTTCTTGGATGTGTAAAACGTATATTATTCTCTCGAAAACTCGTTTTCGGATTTTAAACACCGTCACAGGATTTTTTGAAACATGATAATCATTACATAAATTGCTTCTTGGCATGCCGTCCTTCAGCAAGGAGAAAACACATTTACAGGCAACGATTGTTGTTATTATGTGAAAATAGGGTTGCTTGAACTCCGCGACATTTTTGTGACCTTCGTGATAGATTTGGCGAGATATCCCCAACTTGGCAAAAATTGCCTAGTTATAAAAGACACTGGAATTTTCTCGAAATCTTAATTTACATTTGAAAATACGACCTATTTCTAGAGATTTCTATGGAGAGTATACAAAGACGACAACGTTCAGTTGAACAGAATTGGAGTAATACGAGTCACATTGAATTGTGAGATAAACCAGTGTTTAGAAAACATATTCCGCTATTTTGTAAGTTAGTTGAGTATTCAATTGCTGTTTTATTGTACATGACAGTTGTTTTATGATATTGTAAAATTAGCATATAAATTAGCATATAAATAGTTCCTGTTTACTCTTATTCTTGCTTTTAAATAAAAGCAATAATTATTCAGAAATTCAGACTCTTTCTTGCATCCAGTACACCCACGAATTGAGAGGATACGCTGTAACACTATATATTATGAGTGTAAATAGCAAAAAAAAAATCTGATCTGGGCAACACATGACTTTCCTTATATAATGCAATGAATTTACTACTTTTACAGTTAAAAAAATGTTATTCTTATAGTAGATACTTATTCTTTCAAAGATATTGAATTTTCTTGGACGCCGCAGGCGGACTGCCAACCTTGCACAAGGCATTGGTGTAGGCAACATATAAGTCCGCTGCGTGTTTGCAAATAGTAGTTGGAAAATCAGCTCGAGAAAGCACGCGCAGGTGCTTGGCAGTGCATATTGGCTACGGCGTACACAGACACCTGGCCGATTAAAATATTATTGTCTTTGAGTTCTGAGATTGTTTCATTAGTTTGTACAGTTCAAAAGTCCGTCTAATAATAATTTTCATCTATGTACATAATCACTTAAATACACTATATACACAAATCACTATATACACAGTCACAATCTAGTTCTGTCTATGTACACATTCACTTTATCTAGTTTTTTCCTATGTACACTATCACTCTAACTATGTTTATCTATATACACAATCACTGTGAATTGGAGTGTGTGTTGTGTGGTGTTGTACTTATGATATAAACTTCATTAATTTCCAGGTAATTGATGATTTTTTTTATTCTTGCCTGTGTTGATGAGTTTTTCAGAACTCTGTCAGTCCAGAGCGCCATACTGTCTGTTGCTGGTGCTCTAAGATGGTATCTGTACGTCAGTGGACAGTATGCTATGTAGTGAAGTGGGTCGCCGACATCCCCACAGACACATAAGTCCGTGGCGCTCTTACCTATCTGATATAGGAAGGACGGAAAAGGACCATGTCCTGTGAAGAACATTGTTGTTTCTCTATTTTTAGGTTGTCTGTTTGACCTGACTTGTGGCGTAAATGGGTGTGTCTTACGGCCCTTTTTTGATGCCGTCCAGCGTTGTTGCCACTTTTTTATATGGTATTGCTTTTAAGTCCCTCTTAAGGCTTGATACCGGGAGCTTGACACCTGTATGAATTACATCTTCAGGATGTTCCGTTGCGTTCTTTGCTGCCTCGTCCGCACACTCATTGCCCTCTATTGCTGTGTGTGCTGTAACCCAAGTTAGCTGTACTGTACAACCCACGTTTCTAATCAGATTCTGGACATCTCTAACCTGTCCCGATGTCGTTTGGTGCTTCTTCAACGCTTCAAGACTTGACTGGCTATCTGTGGCAATTACCGCCGGTGGCGACCCGTGTTTTATCAACCATGTTAGAGCCTCTGAAATCGCATACATTTCTGCCTGAAAGACTGAGTTTTTATTTTGAAGTCTCTGACTGCGTATGTGTTAGTATTTTGTCTGTGTAGACACAGAAGGCCGCTGCCGTACCCACACTTGTCTTTGAGCCATCTGTATATATTGTTATTTTGCTCTTTGTTGGATATTCTGTTATGTATTTACTAACACTGTCCGTGGAATTAGTCGTCATTTTCATTGATTTTGCGTCATTTTTATTCATTTGGCGAAACTTTCGTTAATTTGACAACATTTAAAAATGCCGCCAAGTTGGCGACATTCCGCTAAATTCGTCACCAAAATCTCGCCATGCGTTATGGATGGAGAAATAAGTTATTCTTATAGTGGATAAATGACTATTGGCGTTCAAATACAAATGTATTACTCAAAGTGTCTTTTCTTATGAATGGAACGGGCTAGATCCACGAGAATGATATCATCAAATGTATCGTATGATATTACATATGAAAAGTGAACCTTTTTCTTAATAGTTAATATTTTTTTTAATTTATGGGACTTTTTGATAAATTTATTTGAAAAATGTACAATATATCAGGAACGGTTCATGTTAGCGTTCTAAAGTTTGTCAATCGTTTTCTAAGGAAAAATTACATAAGAAATATTTATTTGCGTAACTTTATTAAAGGTTTTGATTTTTTGATGATTTTTTTCAAAATTTCACTCAAAAATTTGGAAGAGTTTTGAACATTTGATTGTGTTTTAAAACAATAGGCTTCCAGTATTCATGGATTGTGATTTTTGTACCAAATTTCATTTGAATCGTTCCATTCGTTCGTGAGATATCTTCTCCACACACACACACACACACACACACACACACACAGAAATCACCTCAAAAATATTCGATTCGTGATCAGGGATGCTTGAAACGTACTCTCCCGTTGAAAACTCGAATTCGAATTTTCGACCCCGTCACAATACTTTCCTTATACATTATGTATATATGGAAAGTAATAATGTGGAAGAAAAACAAGAAAAAGAATGAAAAATATACTAAATAAGAAAAGTATTCACTTTTATTTGTCCCATTTGGCGATAATTATATCACAAAGTTGTTAATTCTTGAGAAATGTTGCAAAATTAACGATAATTCAATATCGTTGAAAATCTGAAAAGAAATAAAGATAAAATTGTTAGTACATTGAAAGTTTACTTGCTGTCATTGCAGGTATTAGCTATTCCATGTTGACGAGCACATATGCTTAAAATCAGCCCTTGGATACCGTTTTCGGCGACGAAAGTTCTGTCTTTAAAATAAGTACTAGTTAACATATTATCAAACTGAACTAAGTTTTAAAAAAGAAACAGTTAAATTATAAACTTATATATTTGGAATACACTCCTAAATAATAATTATATAAATTAAACAGTCAAACAATTACTCTAATTTTCAGATGTTCTGTCTTATAATTGAACATGCTGTGTACCGTCGAAGATGAAGAGATTAACTGTAAGTTTCATCCGTGAGCTGTATTTATTTGTTTAGGTTTCATATATTTCGTCTATCCTAGAGTATAAAGTTTGCGGCTGCAGAAGGATCGCAATAAACGGTCTCTAGAATAGAAACTAGGCCCTTGAGAGCTGTGCGAACACCAATTTATGGACTTGGCTCTTTTATTGTCGAGACACGTTGCTGGTAAAGAACATTTCAAAGATAACGGATGAGGTTTGGAAGAGACTATCAAGAATTTTTTTTTTTTCAAAGTTTGATTTAGAGTTCGGAGAAAACAGCGAACTTATCTTTGAATAAATTTTTCCTTCTTTAAAATCTTAAGCAATATTATTCTACTAGCCGTTACCAGTCGCGCTTCGTACGTTCGAAATGGCTAGTTGTCACTCAATGCGACACCATGCACACTTAATAAAAGCTGTTGTTAACTTTTCTGGGTATCAAAAATCCTTTCGGATTTGAGCATAAAAATGGCGCACATTCTACAATTCTGTTAACATGTTAAATGGGAAAATATGTTAAATCCTAATTCCGTGTAGGCAAAATGATTTAATTGGTTCATTTTTCCGATTGTCAACTAAAAGATATAAAATTGTATTTTCATTAATTCTAAGAGGCCAAGTGATTGAAAGTTTGTTTTTTTAATCGCTTTGCATCGTCACCCTACTTTGAATTTTTTAAATTTTCGATTTTTTTTCATTGAACTTAGATGGATCGAATGGCACTAAAACCAATATTTTAGCTATAGTGAAAGCGCCCAATAATTTTGGTACGTCACTCCATTGCCCAATCTGTCAGACGATCAATTCAGTGCCTATTATACAGGGGGGTTCGAAAGATCTTAGACAAACTTTAAGGACAGATTAGACATACAAAAACAAGTCTGTTTTGCATAGAAACATGTGTCCGAAAACACCACAGTGGGATACTACAGATGCAGAAAGAAACAAAAAGAAAGAAATACAGATAATGCAACACAGGTTTATCAGACATAATAGTTACAAGTATCATTTAATTTAATAACAAGTATCAATCAATTATAACAACGCCTTCTCTCTCGTGAAAAGTAGATGAAATCATCTATATATACTAATTGCCAAGTATCCGTCTGTCTGTCCGTCTATCAGTCTGTCACGCTTTTTAGGCACTTCCCAAGTAAATAGACTTGCAATTTGGTACATGGGTTGATCGTTCGATCACCCCCCCCCCACACACACACACACACCTGGAAAAATCGAATTCTTCAAAAATGTTCTGTACAGGGGGTGCTCCACACCAAGCCGTTCGAAAAGTGAAATAACGGGAAAGCATACTTTGAGATGAGATAGAGAATTCAAATTTATTGTATGGGTAAACCGTTCGAAAGGAAGAAAGTATACAATTTCAGCTTTTCAATAATTGCTACTTTAGTGAGTGCCGCACACCAAAATGTTCGATTTGCCGAATGAATGAGACACGCTTCCTTTTAAATGTGATAGAGGCTTGATATTTAGTATATGGGCCAACCATCTGATAAAAACCACAAGACGAATAGAGATTTTCAAAAATGTTCATTTAAAGGGATGCACCATAAAAAATGTTCGAAATGTGAAGTGATAAAATAGCATGCTTTAGGATGAGATAAGAGACTTTAATTTGATGTACGGGTAGATAGTTCGAAAGGAAGAAAGTGTTCAATTTCAGTTTGCCAATATTTTCTTTAGGGGGTTTCTCCACACCAAAATTTTCGATTTGCCGAATAAATGTGAAACGTGAATTATTCAAAAATTTACATTATTCGGGGTTGATTTTCAACGGATATTCGGCTCGTATTTTAATAAAATGAGTTAGGTCAGTTTTATTGATATTGGCAACGTCAATTGAGGTTCTTGTCGAAAGCAGTACGCTGAATGCGGTTGCTATTTGATTTGAGTGCTGCATAGTGTGTGCTTTGAAAGCTGAGAGCAGATAGTATACATAAAATTGCTCAAATTTTCGAATTTCACATTTTGGTCTAAAAAAATAGATCAAAGCAAGACGATTCTGAAAATATAATATAGGTTTAAAATATATAAACACTCAAAATATGGCATTTAAATATGTAAACAAACATTGCCACCATTGTAAACAAACAGCGTTTTTCATTTTTCTCAAATTGTGTTTTTGCTATGCCTAACAACATTTTTCATAAAAGTTTTCGGAGTAGAAAGTTAAAATTTTCCACATTTATGTAAAAAACTTGTTTGATTAAAATTACCTAAAATGATAGATGTAAGTACAAAAAATTTAAAATAGCAAAAAAAGGATTTTTAAAATGTCGATGTTTTTTTTTTGGATCATTTTAATGGGAAAATTCAATTTAGCAACTACAACAAATTTAAAGGAGTTTGGTTCAGTGTTTCTGAATGTCGGTTGCCAGTCGCTAAATGGCAATTTTGGAAATGGCGTATAAAATGTTAAAACTACAGGCAATTATGGTGAGTAGATTTTTGCGTGATTTTGATTATTTTAAATTAAATTCAATGCTGAACACACGTCTCCAATCGGACAGTGCCCAGGCTGACCAAGCTCTGCACCAATCCAGACAGCTCTGCCTATGTTAAGAGTCAGTGGTGGACGCCTTAATGGACGTCGACACCTAATTCCACCTTCTGCTATTCCTTTTCGAATGGTATCACTTGATACAGGATGCATGAAGTTGGCAAATGCCTTCGAATGGTTGATAACGACGCCATTGGTGTGGACGTGGCACCTCTCCTGACGATCCTCTCGAACAGTTGTCTGTCTGGGGCGTCCTTAGACTCTGCGACGATTACATATACCTTCTCTAATTCACTGTTACCAACACCGAACAGCGACCATATCTTTGAGACCAAGATGGCGACTGATACGTCTGTTAGACTAACCAGTTTCCCTTAGGCCAATGATGCGATCTCTCTCTAAATCCGACAATTGTTCGTAGCGCCGTCGAGTACATCTCAAAGGCAAAATTTGCCGTATCAAAGCAGGAAATCTAATTCCAAAAGCCCGTGAGGGAGATCATCGGTCGTTTTAAATGCTGCACGATGCGTCGTTCTTCTGCGTGTTGCATAAACTCTATAACATCATTAACACTGACAGTTTGACCATTTGCATAACTCTTAAAACGCTGACATTTTCATGTCGGTTTCGCGGCTGTAGCTGAATTTTTTATGGGTGCATTTATTTCCTTGCAGCAAAATATATATTTTCTCAAGAAAATAAATATTTCATGTTTGACCCCCCCCCCCCCTTCCTTTAGCTACCTTCAAATTACTACTATTTTTTTCAAATGTACAGAATTTTTAATTCCTTTCTTTTTTCCTTTTACATAATATACGGTACAAATTATTTCAACTCTCATTCGAAAAACCACAACTGGAGGTAAAAACCCAGTGGTCCAATCTATAAGTCTGGAACAAACTGCGTTGCCAGATTTGCATGTGTTTAACCTGGGGATAAAAGCGAAAATAGATCAGAAATGGAAATTATGGTGGGGACGCGGCGGTCGGGCAGAAATCGAAGGCAATTGGGTGCGAATAAAGGTTCAAACCGAAGAAGACCGCGCCAGTGTAGGGTGCTCCAGATGGGAACAATGGACCAAATTTACATCTGGGTCGGGCGGGGGGAAAGTTTAATAGTTTTGGAAAGAAATATTTCAAAATTTTTTTTGCTTAGTTTTATGTGTGGTTTCGCGTTCGATTTTCGTTGTTCACCGGTATGGAATATTCGAGATTTTATTGCCCGTACAGCAGATTTTTGATACTTTATAGAATGCTGGCCCCTTGGTGGTGGTGACTCAAATGAGCTGAACTGATTTTGCTTTTCTTGAAAGTTTGTTTATGCTTAGCATTTTTGTTTAAATAAGATTTAATTTTTTGCTAATAAATCGTACTTATGCTGCCGTTTAGATAAATATTTTATGTACAGTAAAATGCACGTAATACGGAATGCTGTCAAGACTGTAGGACATTCGAAAACAGGATAAAATAGTTAAACAAGTACTTCAGTATTTTTAATTTTCAAAACCAGGATAAAATGGTTAAATCGATATACTTTAGCATTTTTGATTTTCAAAACCAGGATAAAATAGTTAAACCGGTGCATCAGTATTTTTAATTTTCAAAACCAGGATAAAATAGTTAAACCGGGGCTTCCGTATTTTTAATTTTTAAAACTAGGATAAAATAGTTATTTTTCCGATATTTTTGGATTTTAAAATGAAAATACAAATTTCTTACTGGAAAAATTTGAGAAAATTTATGGGAAAACACCAATATACTGTAATACAATTAAAAAATATATTTTTTCTAACTAAGTAAACATAAACGCACAACGAGCAACGATGAAAAATTTGTTTTTTTAAAGTAATAAGATTATTCGTAGTCAACTCATCTGTCAGATAAATTAAACATAAAACATAAGTCAATAATTACGTGCTTTTGTGTCTTAGTTTAAAGATTTTTATCTGACGAACAAGAATTGCTCCAAAACCACTAACTTCACAAATTTTATAATGTAATATTTTTGTTGATTTTAACTTTAAACGCTCTCACAGAGGGCCATCGAAATTGTTTTGTCCCATGTTTGCACGATGGCATAGGCTTCTATATTTTACGCTCCTACTTGAATCAATTTAACATGGGCAAGTTGTGCAAAGTATAATAAGCAGATTTACACATCTCCCCGTGGCGACCTTGTTTGGTTTACGCCACTATACAAGGGAGGGAAACAGGAGGGTTATCTGCCATCCAGCGAGACCATGGCCAGGAGAGCCAGGGTCGGCGGAACCATTCACTGGGCAAGGCCAGAAGATTCACGCCGAGACTCGACCCCAGTCGCCGACGGATTTGGTAACAGGCCACAAAGACACTGTTCTTCTCCGCCACCTGGAAGCGTCTGCATTAAGGACCACAAGTGCAAGCACCCGGGTCTACCACAGATTAGTTTACTCATCCCCCCCCCTCCCCAGGTCAGGACGACCAGAGCTATAAGAAGCTAAGATCCGTACACTACCCTGTTAGTGTGGGCCCCCTGGGGGAGCGTATAATAAGTAGAAAGTCGTTCGGCTGGTGTTTACGTTTGCTTTGTTTTATTGATCTTTTCTTTATTATTATTATTTTTCAACTTGTCGTTACTGGCCTGTCACTCTGCTTGATAATAAAGTGAACCCACAAATCTATCATAGAGTTCAAGGGTGTCAAAATGTAAAACCATAAGAAAACGTTACTATTTTGCAGCATAAACCGATTTTTGTGTAATGGGCACTATGGACTAGTTCGTTATCTTACGGAAATTTTAGTTCCCTTCTCTAAAAATTTTTGCAACATGTGTTTAGTTAATTTTGGAGTAATGAAGCGTATGATTCTGAGTTCACATATGTATTAATAAACAAACTATCAGTTTTTCTATTAAATCCGTTCTAAGCCAATGCTAAGCTTTCAAGCTGTTGAAATGTTGATTGAACGTCTAGGTGGAATCTCGAGGTGCACGATTTTCCTGTACATGGGGAAATCACGGAATCATTCACGGTCTAATAAATTTAGGGGCAAATCAGTAAAGCTTCACCGTTCAAAGGAATAGAAATGCCAAAAATTAATAAATCCAAACATGTCCTTTTCATCTTCGCACAACAAAAACTATAGCATACAAAAATATGAAATTTGGTTAGATCGAAGAACACGCTGAAAGGAATCGTTTTTCGATCTGAGCTTAAGAGATATTTATAATGACAAATTCAAAGAAAAAATATTCTGAGCTGCGAGTTTCAGTCCTGGATAGACAAACAATAGTAGTACCACACATTTCTGAAGACATGTACCTACATAATAGAATTTTTGCGTGAAGGAGGCTGTTTATACTTTCCCTGTATACGTAGAACGTTGTTGAGGTGGTGTGTGTATGTGTACCCGTAAGTTTGTGGATACGATATCTTACTAACGAATGGAGCGTTTCAAAGTAGTTTAGTACGATTTTTACCTCATTACACATTCAATAATGTTTAATAATCATTTTGTACCTATTTATTTTATTTCATGAACTAATGGCGTAAACTTTAGAAGGCTAGCTTGAACATTTCTAGAGATATTGCACGATTTTCAAATAAATGTATCTAAAAAAAATAGATAACAAGGAAGATCAATCATGCTTAAAGCATTGATTATGAAACACTTTCCAACTTCAATGCAATTTTATTTAAACATCTCTAATATGCAATACATTCCTAAGTAATATTTTAAAACTTATCACAATGCTACATTAATTTATTATATTTGAAAACTTAAACCTTCATCGAAAAAAATGAACTTCATTCAAATGACGGCATTGAAATATAAATTGCCTGGTTTAAAGATCTCTAAAATGCGATACATTCCTAGGTAATATTTTTAAAATCATCATAATACTACAATAATTTATTATATTTGAAAACTTCATCGAAAACAACTGACATTCATTCAAATGACGTCATAGAAAAAATAACACGTCTGGCTCTCTTTATAAAAGCAGCAATTCATCATAACATTTCCCCAATCATTTCATTCATCACAGTACTAAAATAATTTATTTTATTTAAAAACTTAAGACCATGGAGCTACAAATAATTAAACTCTATGCTTAAAATTCACCGAAAAAAATCGTCCTTCTCTCTGTAAAATCAATGAATATTTCATTCATATCAGCTATGCAGACTCCATGAACTAAATACTTTTGCGTTAAAAAAAATACAGCAATTCTTATAAAACTCATCCTATATATTTTGCTGTTTACATTTTACATAAGTGAAAAATAGGCTTCGTTGTAGAAATAATCAAATTTGGATGATCATTTAAACTCAAATATATTGTCATTACGTTGTTTCAGTATGTAGATGCACAGAATTTAAACAAAAATAGAGCGATTTTAGGACGAATACAACACTCAATATGAATTAAAAAGAACTTTAAAAATCACGATTTTGGGACAAGATGGATGCCATATTATATTTTGAAGTGGGTCACGTGATCTTTTCATATCATGGTCACATGATAGCTTCATATAAGAGGTGTAATTATTATTTTAATTTTTATTTGAAAAACCACTAAATATATTTTGCTGAATTTTTTTTTATATATTTTATGGAAGAATTTGAATATTACCTAAAATTTTCGAAGCAATTTGTGAATTTTAAATCCGCTTAAAAAATGTTTGAAAAATTAGGTCCCATAGGGTTCAATGTATTTCATTTTTTCAACCCGGGTTCAATCCAAAACTAATTGGGTGATATTATTCATTTATATTCCCATAGGTCCTACAGACCGTCTGAACAACATACTAAAATTTCATTTTTACGGCAGTTATCGTGCTAACGGACAGACAGACAGAATGAACAAAGTCATAAGCACTTTTCAACTTTGTTGTAAAGTGTTAAAAATGAACAATAGTAAATATCATCAAATATGTAACACTTGGCGAGAAATGTGGCCGCATTAACTGATATAAATACCATCAGGATAGTTTTACTTCCCCTAGGGGAAGTATTGGAATTATACCGAAAATCGTAAGTCGAGTTTCCGACGGATCTACCCATTTAAGGTACTTTATAACACGAAGATTCTACTTTTAGCGTGGCGTCTGAGTATGTGTGTCTGTCTGTCTGCCCGTCTGTACAATGATTGTATCCATTCTAGCTCAATTATTCGATAAAATTTTATAAAATTTGGAAGATAAGTCATTTGTGGGTTGCTCTGTTGTCGATTAGATTTTGATACTATTCGGATAAAAAGAACATTTATTTATTTATTTATTTATTTATTTATTCGCAAAATGGTCCGCGAATGGTCCGCAACGACAAAAGCGAATAAAATCAACCTCGTTACTGTAAGTTATACCATTTCCCAGTTATAAAAGTCTTTAGAATTTTCAGCAGCGTAGTTAAAAAACTATACAATGAAATTTCTTAAAATTTAGTAGTCAAGTAAGTCCCTTGTGGATTTCTCTGGCGGCTCTGATTAAATTTTGGTACGATTCGAAAAAATATTAACTAGCCTTTTTTTTCGAAAGGACTCTTAAAATCATCCCAATCTGAAATAAAAGACTTAACTATGCTTAAATGTATTCATTAAATGCTTGTTTTATACGTAAATTTTAATGATGAAACGAATAGGACCAACTCCACCACTTTAGGAAGGAACTTTTTTCTAGGTATTTTAAGTTTTCTTGAAATTTTGAGTAAATGGTGACGTTTTAAACTGCATTAAGTTGCCTAATGAAAAATAAGACGTATTAAAACTGCAAACTGGATATAATATCAAGTAGCTATCCCCGTTAATTTGATCCATTAAACTGAATGGAATGGATTTTAAATTTGAGTCTGTATGGAAAGTCTTATGCTGCCCACATCAGATTTTTTTATTTAAATAATGCTACCATGGAAGCATTCTATGTTAATATATTTGAAAATTTTGGATTATAGATTGGGAGGGGGTCCAAACTTTTTAGTGCTTCCAGCTTTATCTGGCTCTGCGCAAATACAATTCAAATACAAGACACACGCGTCCAATCTGGAGAAGGAAAATGCTCAGATTTACGCGAAAACAAGAGGGGTATCAGCGATCTAGAATGGGTGGACGTGACCCTTTTCCTTGGCCCAGGTGTTGGGGCCGAACTCAGCATTTTGTGATAAACGGCCCCTGGGATGGGGAGCAAAATGGCCGGCCATTACGATGCGTAACCAAATGGTGGAACGGCGTTCCATAAAAATCACTGGAAGAAAAAAAGCAACGTTGCAAAAGAGTTATGCGATCATGGCACGAGTGGTAATTAAATTAGTTCTGTGTAAATCACATGTGTATTGGTTATGGGCGTCGGGAGTTCACATTTCACTTGGAATATGAGAATTGTTGGAATGGTGACTATCGGCCATATTTCGGGAAAATACCCTTTATTTCTTTTCCCACACTATTGAAATGAAATAGTTTTTTTTTTATATTTCATAATGGTATTTATATTTTTTTTTACTTTGTTAAAATATTTTGATAGTGGGAAAAGTAAGAATTATATAAAGCATACTTAAGCTATAAAATGTTTTATAATGCTAGTCCTCTTTAGGGGAGATAAAAAGAAAACTAGAATTTTTTACTTTTTAAAAAATGTATGTGATAAGGCCTACGTTATAGACTCATGTCATAATACTCAACACAAAATACTGAATCCTTTGCTCTAATGTACAATATCCAATTTTGCTTGTGTAATTTGAAGCAACTTGTACCGAAAACATTAAATTGAAAACTCTTCCCCCACACACGTTAAAACGATGCATTTGTGAAATGCAGATATAAATTTTTCAGTACTCTTGTTTCTTTATAATCATTGCTCTCTCACATGATTGATTAGTACATATAATGGAGGAATTCCAAAATTAGCTCCATTACTATAGTTTTGGGTTACATTCCCAATATATATGATATCAAATAATATCGCTCAATACGTGGTATTGGAAATAACTGGTCTTTGCAATATGATGACGACCAGGCCGAAATAAAATAAGCACAACCAATGAAGTTCTTGTGAAATGCAGTCTTGTGAAATGGTAGTCTTTGTGAAATGGTTAAAGTCTATGGTGGTGTTCTTTGTGAAATGATGATGGTCTTTGTGAAAAGGTGATGGTCTTTGTGAAATGGTGGTCTTTGTGAAATGACATAATCTATTGTGAAAATGTACAGTCTTATGAAATGCAAATATAAAATTTTCAATGCTCTGTATCTTTATAATCATTGCTCCCTTACGTGATTGGTCAGTATAATGGAGGAATTTCGAAATGAGTTCCATTACTACAGTCCTTGGTTCAATCTCAATATATATGATACTAAATAATATCGCTCAATACGCTATATTGGAAACAGTCGGTCTTTACAATACGATAACGAACAGGCTGAAATGAATTAAGTACCAATGGAATTCTATTTAATTCTGTTGTGGTTGTTGCTTATAACCTCCTGTTTCGGTGGAACCACAAACAGGACCAGTGATGCCAGAAGACGGACAAAGAATGACACAAGACAAGATCACAAAGTTTATTAACACAAACAACATCACTGAAGAAGGTCAAGGGGGGTGCAGCTTCTCATTTAGCGAGGACCCAGAGGGCGGAAGACTGTCTTCATCCTCAAGAAAACAACCATGCCTTACTCGGGATTCGAACCCAAGCCCACTAGACAGCTGTCGGAGACGCTATCCACTTCACCGCCTGGGCGGCATTTAATTCTGTTAGATACTTTATCAACTACTGAAAACATATATGCCATTTTATTAGTGAATTTGAAAATAAATAAAAGCAAAATATGTCACCCCTTACCAGGATGGAATATATTAAATTTCTTCCCAGTGAACAAAAGCGGGGCATATCACTCTTAGCGGGGGATTTCGGACGTCTGCGAATACGTACGAGGACTGAATGCGTCTAGCATACCTTATAATCATCGGACTTTGCGTATAAATTAGAGGTCATTATGTGCCTGTATTTGAGATTTTTACCCTGCCCGACAGTAACAGACTCGAGCTCAAAGACATTTCAGAATATAAAATCTAATTAAGCCTGAAGGCCCTTGTGTCTCAGACTGACCTGGCCATATGTGTCAGAAACACGAATATATATCATTCTTATATTCATAATTTATGTAAATGTTGCTTTTTTTAATACACGTATCTTTCTTTACATAGTTGAAATCAACAAAGCAATTCTTGCACTTAATTAAATTTCATATAATATATTATATAATTATATAATTCTTTCACTTAATTAAATTTGGAGATATTTCAGCAATTGAATATTTTCACCCAGTTTTTTAAAGCTGGGTCCGGTCTGCCTCAAAACAGTGTCATAAGGAATCCAGCCCGAACCTGTGCAAAACCTCTGGTTTAGATATCAACAATATACAAAAAACCGGAGGCGATTTACATACACGGGTAATATTTAGACCCTTTCAAATGTAGCCATATTTCTAAATTTTGGAATATTTTTAGAAACTACTCGTACTTTAAAATCAGTGACAAATACCTCCTATAAATCCTTAACTTCTTCCTTATTGTAGCAACACAAACTAAAAACCCTACTGAAAGAATTGGGAGGGGGGGGGGGGGTAGCATCACCACGTGACGTGCTTGCTAATCATTTGGAGGTCTCTTAGAATAAGTGTTATGGTAGATTTATGAGGAAGCATAAGGGGTATACGAGAATCCAATGGCCCTCGGTGAGGGATCCCAGTAATGGGAGACAATTCTTTACATTATCTCATTTTCAGAAGTACACGGGATAGAATGGCCATAAATAAAGCAATAGCTGAGAATTTACACTTTTCATCCAACGATTTGCGAAGGAGGGGGCACTAGTTTATTCTGCAGTTGCTCTCGTTAGGTGAATAATGAGGCTTTATGTGGCAGGGGTGCAACAAATGCATGCATTAATGCTAGATGCGTTCTTGGTACACATGTTTTGTTTCTACTTTACGTTACAAATTTTAACATTTGAGTGTTTTTATGCAAAGTATATTTTATTAAATACGAAAGCAATTTCTTAAGAAAATTATTAATGATTACTGCAATTCCAATTTACTATGAGCAAAGCACCTATTAATAAAAATGGTTAAATCTATTGAACAGTTATACCGGATACATTAGCTTTAGGCTTAAGGCATGAAATAGAACACAATCGAACAAAGATAATTTTGGAAATAACTATTTGCCTTGAGCCGTTATCAAGCCCAATCTCAAAGAAAATAGTTCCAGGCAATTTCTAGAGCTGACCAATATATATTTTTATAAATTGAAGTAAATTAATAGCCAATTAATGGACGATTGCCTGTCAAATCAATTTCCACATTCAATGGACATAAAAAATGGATAAACCCTGCATATATCGACTAACAATCGAATATACCTCTATTCATATTCGATTTAAAAATGATATTGTATGCACTGCATATAAAGGTATGCTAACTTCCACCGACGCAATGAAAATACTTATAATTGTGATAATCAATTGGACAAGTAATCTTGAAGATGAATGTTTAAAAAAAAAATGTTCAAAAAATGGAAGACTACAATGCATATCTGAATAATATATAATCACTATACTGCTTTATCCGTTCAAATATAATTAACAATTAGTAATTCAACATTCCAATAAGTAGTCTGTTAATGAGCTGGGACAGAACCGATTTTAGATGTCATCATCTTCGAACAACAGATGTGACTAAACGTATAACTGTTGAATATATTTTGGACTACTGAAATATTCGAGATAAACAGGTAGATTAGTCAATTGTAAATTTCTATACTAAAAGAACTTTGAAATAATTTTCTAATCAGCTGCAATAATATAAATAATATTTAAATTAATCTGGCACAGGCACTGGCTACTTGAACACTGTAGTTCATTTTTTGGATTCCATCTTTAATTAGCAATATATACACACATATATAGTAGTATATATGTATATTCGCATCCTCTTTAGCATACTTTTTTCATATATTTCAACAATCATTGATAATTTATTCTGTCAGTTTATAAAAATATAAGATTTTGTAAGCATCCATTTATACATAAGAATGGACGGGTTTTAAGAGTATGCCAATTCCATGTAGCTCCTGCCTCACTGTGTCCGATTATGGTCAGGAAACTTAACTTTTGCAATCAACTTATTTTAGCTTTCTACAATCGTAATCATCAGATTGCCCTGAGCAATTTTCGTCCAGGAAGTAATCAACCTACCTATGAGTCCATCATAGTATAAGCATGCTTAGTGCCTGGCTCTGTTAATGGTATCCTTATCACTGTTATTCTACGTCGTAGCCTGTCTTCTGGCGATAAAGTAAACTACTCATTGAAGGACAAAGCAGCATCCTGCATGACCTACTCTTCAGGTTCAAATCGGGAATCTTAAAATCCCGCTGTTTATGACAACGATAACGCGGGTTACCAGAGGCATCCTCTATCTGTCCCCACCATTTCCACTATCAAGCTCAAGCGATTCAGGTCCCCCAGATCTTGTTCGGAATTTTATGCGGGCTAGAAAACTCACGCGTTAAAGAAGAATTTCAGTTATTCACTGGATTCTTATAAGAAGAGACAGAGTACGTCTTTGAAAATAATTGGAAAAAAACCTGTTTCAATTTCAACATCACATTTTTCTGCAAAATATACTCTAAAAATATAAAAATAGTTACTCCCCAGTTGAGGGAAAGAAATAAAAAATAAAATCCTAAAATATTAGATATGCTCAGTAGTGTCAAATCAATGAATTCCTTGTAATCACTTCTCTAAAAGCACAGAGTCAGTATGTCAGAGCACCAAATGCAACCCAGAGGGCTGAATAAGCTCATGTATACTAATTTGATCATGCTGACTCCAAATTTGAAACCTTTTTTCAAATTAACCCTTGGATCTGAAGAAATAGACTCTCAAAGTTTGGCCTCTTTTGCTATTATTGTGTTTGTAATCTCAGGCCGAAGGCGTTGGCATAACAAGATGCAATGGCATGGTCATGAAACTAAAAAGAAAACTATATTCAGCTCATGGAGTTTAGAGATGAGACCGTCTCCATGGTCATACGACTCAATGGAAAATTAGTATATTCATTTCATGGAGTTAGAGATGAGACCACCTCCATGGTCATGAGACTAAACGGAAACTATATTCGACTCATGGAGTTAGAAATGAGACCATCTCCATGGTCCATAAGACTAAATGGAAAACTATGTTCAGCTCATGGAGTTAAAGTTAAAGCCCACCTCCATGGCCATGAGACTAAAGAGAAACCTATATTCAGCTGATGGAGTTAGAGATGAGACCATTTCCATGGCCATGAGACTAAATGGAAAACTATGTTCAGCTCGTGAAGTTAGAGATGAGGTCACCTCCATGGTCATGAGACTAAATGGAGATCTATGTTAAGCTCATGGAGTTAACGTTAAGCCCACTTCTATGGCTATGAGACTAAAGAGAAAACTATATTCAGCTCATAGAGTTAGAAATGAGACCATATCCATGGTCTATAAGACTAAATGGAAAACTATGTTCAGCTCGTGGAGTTAGAGATGAGGCCACCTCCATGGTCATCAGACAAAAACGAAAGGAAAACTATATTCAGCTCATAGAGTTAGAAATGAGACCATATCCATGGTCCATAAGACTAAATGGAAAACTATGTTCAGCTCGTGGAGTTAGAGATGAGGCCCCCCCCCCCCATGATTCAGCTGAATAAGAAAGTTAATATTGAGAGGTCATTCCAATTTAAAAATTCAGAACCATGGTGTTAGAGAGACTTGCTTCCTCTTTTGTCTCCAAATTCATGTTTTAAACAATGCAAATGTCGTGACGGCATTTGTCACTCCTTTGTAAATTACATAACTTCTGTACTTTTAAACTTTTATTTAATTAATCTGTATCCTGGAACCCTCTTGTCATTGTATATATTTTATTATCGTAATGTATCTGATTCTGTGCAGAACTGTGGCCATTTTTATTCAATAATAATTCTCGCACACTCGGGGAACGTCGCCTGTTAGTCTGGCTTGCTGGCGGAGACAGATGTCTTCTTGTAAATTACATAACTTCTGTACTTTTAAACTTTTATTTAATTAATCTGTATCCTGGAACCCTCTTGTCATTGTATATATTTTATTATCGTAATGTATCTGATTCTGTGCAGAACTGTGGCCATTTTTATTCAATAATAATTCTCGCACACTCGGGGAACGTCGCCTGTTAGTCTGGCTTGCTGGCGGAGACAGATGTCTTCTTGTAAATTACATAACTTCTGTACTTTTAAACTTTTATTTAATTAATCTGTATCCTGGAACCCTCTTGTCATTGTATATATTTTATTATCGTAATGTATCTGATTCTGTGCAGAACTGTGGCCATTTTTATTCAATAATAATTCTCGCACACTCGGGGAACGTCGCCTGTTAGTCTGGCTTGCTGGCGGAGACAGATGTCTTCTTGTAAATTACATAACTTCTGTACTTTTAAACTTTTATTTAATTAATCTGTATCCTGGAACCCTCTTGTCATTGTATATATTTTATTATCGTAATGTATCTGATTCTGTGCAGAACTGTGGCCATTTTTATTCAATAATAATTCTCGCACACTCGGGGAACGTCGCCTGTTAGTCTGGCTTGCTGGCGGAGACAGATGTCTTCTTGTAAATTACATAACTTCTGTACTTTTAAACTTTTATTTAATTAATCTGTATCCTGGAACCCTCTTGTCATTGTATATATTTTATTATCGTAATGTATCTGATTCTGTGCAGAACTGTGGCCATTTTTATTCAATAATAATTCTCGCACACTCGGGGAACGTCGCCTGTTAGTCTGGCTTGCTGGCGGAGACAGATGTCTTCTTGTAAATTACATAACTTCTGTACTTTTAAACTTTTATTTAATTAATCTGTATCCTGGAACCCTCTTGTCATTGTATATATTTTATTATCGTAATGTATCTGATTCTGTGCAGAACTGTGGCCATTTTTATTCAATAATAATTCTCGCACACTCGGGGAACGTCGCCTGTTAGTCTGGCTTGCTGGCGGAGACAGATGTCTTCTTGTAAATTACATAACTTCTGTACTTTTAAACTTTTATTTAATTAATCTGTATCCTGGAACCCTCTTGTCATTGTATATATTTTATTATCGTAATGTATCTGATTCTGTGCAGAACTGTGGCCATTTTTATTCAATAATAATTCTCGCACACTCGGGGAACGTCGCCTGTTAGTCTGGCTTGCTGGCGGAGACAGATGTCTTCTTGTAAATTACATAACTTCTGTACTTTTAAACTTTTATTTAATTAATCTGTATCCTGGAACCCTCTTGTCATTGTATATATTTTATTATCGTAATGTATCTGATTCTGTGCAGAACTGTGGCCATTTTTATTCAATAATAATTCTCGCACACTCGGGGAACGTCGCCTGTTAGTCTGGCTTGCTGGCGGAGACAGATGTCTTCTTGTAAATTACATAACTTCTGTACTTTTAAACTTTTATTTAATTAATCTGTATCCTGGAACCCTCTTGTCATTGTATATATTTTATTATCGTAATGTATCTGATTCTGTGCAGAACTGTGGCCATTTTTATTCAATAATAATTCTCGCACACTCGGGGAACGTCGCCTGTTAGTCTGGCTTGCTGGCGGAGACAGATGTCTTCTTGTAAATTACATAACTTCTGTACTTTTAAACTTTTATTTAATTAATCTGTATCCTGGAACCCTCTTGTCATTGTATATATTTTATTATCGTAATGTATCTGATTCTGTGCAGAACTGTGGCCATTTTTATTCAATAATAATTCTCGCACACTCGGGGAACGTCGCCTGTTAGTCTGGCTTGCTGGCGGAGACAGATGTCTTCTTGTAAATTACATAACTTCTGTACTTTTAAACTTTTATTTAATTAATCTGTATCCTGGAACCCTCTTGTCATTGTATATATTTTATTATCGTAATGTATCTGATTCTGTGCAGAACTGTGGCCATTTTTATTCAATAATAATTCTCGCACACTCGGGGAACGTCGCCTGTTAGTCTGGCTTGCTGGCGGAGACAGATGTCTTCTTGTAAATTACATAACTTCTGTACTTTTAAACTTTTATTTAATTAATCTGTATCCTGGAACCCTCTTGTCATTGTATATATTTTATTATCGTAATGTATCTGATTCTGTGCAGAACTGTGGCCATTTTTATTCAATAATAATTCTCGCACACTCGGGGAACGTCGCCTGTTAGTCTGGCTTGCTGGCGGAGACAGATGTCTTCTTGTAAATTACATAACTTCTGTACTTTTAAACTTTTATTTAATTAATCTGTATCCTGGAACCCTCTTGTCATTGTATATATTTTATTATCGTAATGTATCTGATTCTGTGCAGAACTGTGGCCATTTTTATTCAATAATAATTCTCGCACACTCGGGGAACGTCGCCTGTTAGTCTGGCTTGCTGGCGGAGACAGATGTCTTCTTGTAAATTACATAACTTCTGTACTTTTAAACTTTTATTTAATTAATCTGTATCCTGGAACCCTCTTGTCATTGTATATATTTTATTATCGTAATGTATCTGATTCTGTGCAGAACTGTGGCCATTTTTATTCAATAATAATTCTCGCACACTCGGGGAACGTCGCCTGTTAGTCTGGCTTGCTGGCGGAGACAGATGTCTTCTTGTAAATTACATAACTTCTGTACTTTTAAACTTTTATTTAATTAATCTGTATCCTGGAACCCTCTTGTCATTGTATATATTTTATTATCGTAATGTATCTGATTCTGTGCAGAACTGTGGCCATTTTTATTCAATAATAATTCTCGCACACTCGGGGAACGTCGCCTGTTAGTCTGGCTTGCTGGCGGAGACAGATGTCTTCTTGTGTCACGCGGCAGATACGCGTGCTTTTGAATCTTCCGTTGTGGGGCGGAACTGTGGATGATTTTGATTTGGAAGTAATTTTGGATTTGTGGAGAGGAGATGATGTGAGCCCATGTGATTTTGTATTGGACGGCTCCTGGTTCTCCTGCTCTCTACCCCCTTTTTCTTGCCGCCACTCTCACATAGATGGCAGCACTAGCTTTGCTCCTCTTTGCATTTCTATCATATCTGTGCAGCTCATGAATTTCAAGAATATCATACAAGAGTTTACCATACCGGAGGTTTAGGTCTTATCGACTCGGCACTCCATTCAACAACCCACATTGCGTACGGACGGACTCGGGGCTCTCTCCCTGGAAACATCTTCGAACTCACGTCGACGCGGGACTTAGCCCTCAGGCGGAGTTACCGTGTTGTGAGGGTCGGGAGAGATGCCACTGCTGCCACCGTCGCCACTGCTGAGACCTGCTGATGCCTTGCCCTCGCCGACCGTCGACCGCCGTGTAATCGTTGGAGATGATGCCTCATTTTCCTTGGTCGAGTACCGGGACCAGAAAAGGCAAATATGAAGCTGTTCCCTGGACTGACCTGATCCGGTATCATTCCGGAAACTGCGGTTCGACCGTTCCTGTTGGAGCGGGGCAATGTTTGCCCCGAGGGAAACTACCAGCGGATGCCTGTGCTCTTTCTGCCATGAGTCCTTCCAAGAATATCTTGAGGTAAGACTTTAACACTTAGACTGCCGTTGGGCTGTTGACTGGACTTGTGCATCGACCACTGCAGAACTTTTCATCCATAGGATCTTCTGCCAGCATTATACATATATATTCTAACTACAGTCTCTTTCTTCATAATGAAGCATTATCTAAGCTATAGTACTTTAAATTGAATTATTACTGTTTTGAAATACAGTTAATACTTAAGCCTTTAACGTTCCCCGTGTGTGTGCATTCTCTCTGACCATACTTTTATTTTGCTAAATTGGAATATATGAAATTTATGTGTAAATAATTGATTTATAGAATTAATATTTAAGTTCCGGCAAAGAGCCGATGATTTTTAGTTGAAGTGTGGTCCAGTGGTTTAGTAGCTGAATGTGAATCAGCATTTGTATTTTCTGTGATAACTCCTTAACTTTTGGCATTTAAATAAACTTGGAAGTTAAACGAAATTATGTGTTCTTATTTGTGTAGAAATTGTATTGAATTTAAGTGTTTTCAGCTTCTGGAGAAATCTTGAAGGTAAAGGTAATTTCTTTTGTATTTGTTGGGTTTCCTTCACAGGTCATCAATTGGAATTCTTCCAATTGACGGGAGGAGTGTTTCGAACCTGGGTTACAAATTTGGTGAGAGTTAGACTCTCGGTCTGCCGTGTCGAGCGGGAATTCGTTGTGACTTTAGAAGCCCTCGGAACCCGCTATGACACAAATAAGGCTTATAGATAAATTGGTTTGAACTGAATTGTATGACGCATAAAGTTAGAGATTGTTTAGTTCTTTTTTCCCATTGTGTAACCAGGAATTAAAAATTGAGCTAAATCGTTTAAGGTATTAAACTTGATAAATTGGTTTGTTATGGGTCTAGGGAAACTCTAATTGCGTTATGTTAGGGGATAGCATAGTATGTATGTTTTAATAAGAAGCCGTGTAAGATTAACAATTTCTATTCTCGACTTCTTAATTTTCAAGCAGTGTCTTGTCTTCCTCGGGGAAAGAAGAATTTAAATTTAAATAGCAGCCGCGCAGGTTGCGGACGGTAGAAGGTGTTGGCAACCAGGTTATAAAAAAGGCGAAGTGCGAAGCACGAGATGATACGCGATGGTTCGACGTGGTACTTGGAGCGTGGCGTGTGTGGATGCAGACGATGGTAGAAAGGGTGTACCATATACATTCTGATTTGTTATTTGTAATTTACGTTAATGGAGTTTATTTTATGATTTTTACAGTTTAAGAATAAACTTGGTTGTTTTTATCAAAAGATGCCCAAGTGTTCATTCCGACACCTTTACAGCCGTATCATAAATAGCAATATTAAATGCAAGAGGTGCATGGCTCGCATGTGTCTATGGATATCAGCAGCGAATGAGAAGGTTGACGGGAGTTCATGTCTGCCGGTTCCTGAAGCGTACGGACTTTGCTAGTTACATATAAAAAACTAAAGCACTCGTTATTACATAACGCAATTGTTATTACGAATCGTTCTTGATATATTGAAAATTTTACTTTTCCAGTTAGTGTCGAAAGTCCAGACCGTCCGGCTCATCCTAAGACATAGAGCAGTAAAATGGGCGGCCAGTTAGAGTGTGTTATATCTCTTGAACAAACGAAGTCAACGGAAAGCAAAACCGTTATCTATATAAATAAAATTGAAAATCTGTCTGTCTGTCTGTCTGTCTGTTTGTCCCATCATCACGGGAGAACGGCTGAACCGAATTTGATGAAATTTTGTGGGTAGTCTAGAAATAGCCCTACTTAAAATTTAGTCCAGGTTTGGAGTTTCCACAACCAGTGGTTCTCGAGATATTAGTGAAAAACGAATATTTCGTTTGTCTCATCATCACGAGAGAACGGCTGTATCGAATTTAATGAAATTCTGTGAGTAGCCTTAAAATGGCCCCCCATAAATTTTGCCCAAGTTTCGAGTTTCTAATACCAGGGGTTGTCGAGATATTAATGAAAAACGGAACTTTATCCTAGGATATCTACTCGCTAACTCCGTGGTTTATCCAAACGGAAAGGATGAAAATCGTTTGTTTAAAACATCAACGTGAATTAAAACTTCATTTCTGAGCTTAGTGCAGGATTTTTGCATTAATTAGTCACTATCTGAAAGCATGAATTGTTTGAAACATGAATTTAAATGGAAAATCTAACTCCATGGTCAAGCATTTACTAAACAATGGAAAGTATAAAGAAATCAAAATGATTATTCTTTTTGCATTTTATGGAGAAGATATCAAAATGGTTATTTAATTTCGCAGTTTATGAGGAAGATTCTTTATTATATTATGTTGCTCAGCAACGCAATTGAATTAAATGTATTTCTTAATATTTGATATTATTTTTTCTATTTGAATAATAAATAAATAGATGTAAAAATATATTTTGTAAATGAACGGTTTGATTTTTCTCTTAATTATATTAATTACGGACTGCATACATCACTTTCATTTATTTTGACAAAGAGTTTTTAAGCTTTTATATTGTGTTTAGCTAATAAACTCATATTGTGTTTACCAATAAATTCATTTATCCGATTGTTGAAACAGAAAAAGAGTAGAAAGGGTATATCTTCTAATACAATTTTAGTGTTTGCATTTAGTATATACAAACGGGATCAGGATGTTTTGTCTTCAGATCTGCAATTTCAGAGCTACGAATTTGGCGGAATATCGCTAACTTGGCAACTTTTCTTAAACTTTGCCAAATTGACGGAAATGTCGCCAAATTGCTAAAAACTACGAAAATCAATGAAATTAAATTCGTTTTTTTAGAAGACAGTACTGAAATTATGTTTCGGTAGCATTTGTGTGTCAGTCTATCCATCCTACTTAGTAACACATTTATCGAATTTTTAAAATATCAACAAATTGATAAAAATGTTTGTAAATTTATAAAAATGTCATGAAATTGATAAAATTGGGCTTAATAAATGAAATTAATTGTGTTTTGTTAGGGGATAATATTATGATGATGTTTCGTCAATTTGTCGAAAAACGGGACTATCAGTTTCACAGTCCCACTTGGCGATAAATTTGGCGATTTTTTAAGTTATCGCTAAATTGAAGAAAATATCGCCAAACCTTTCATGGAGATAGCATTATTCAGACGATATGATTTCCATCAATTTATTTGAAGCACCTGATATCATGTCGTTTAGCAATGGATGTAAATCCAATGTGTTATGTGGCATACGATTTTAATTAAATCTTTTCCGATTTGAAAAATAAAGATAAGTATATAAAATAAATTTCATTGGCATTGCATTTTTGACTGGATAATATCGATTACGGTCTTCAGGTTACACATTATTATTATTGATATTTTCGGGGATTATTGATTCAGGGATTATTGATATTTTCAAATTATTATAACATTGTTTTATTATGACAAAAACTGTTGAAACTCGCATATTGTACGTTGTGCGAGTAATCTACATAAATAAAAATGAAAATCTGTCTGTCTGTCTGTCTGTCTGTCTGTCTGTCTGTCTGTCTGTTTGTCACACCATCACGGGAGAACGGCTGAACCGAATTTGATGAAATTTTGTGGGTAGCCCAGAAATAGCCCCACTTAAAATTATATCCGTGTTTTGAGTTTCTACGGCCAGTGGTTCTCGAGATATTAGTAAAAAACGAAATTTTCGTTTGTCTCATCATCACGGAAAAACGGCTGAACCGAATTTAATGAAATTTGGTGAATAACCTTGAAATATCCCCCCATAAATTTTGTCCAAGTTTCGAGTTTCTAAGACCTGGGGTTGTCGAGATATTAATGAAAAACGGAACTTTTTCCTAGGAGTTCTACTCCCTAACTCCGTGGTTTATCCAAACGAAAAGCTTGAAAATCGTTTGAAAGTGAATTAAAATTTAATCTCTGAGTTTGATGGGAGATTTTTTGCGTTAATTAGTCACTTTCTGAAAACATGAATTGTTTGAAACATGATTTAAAGGGGAAATCTATCTCCATGGTTCATGGTTTATTTAAAACAAGCTTTTACGGAACAATGAGAAGTATAGAGAAATCAAAATCGTTATTTAATTTCGCAGTTTATGTTATAAGACATGACATATTTAACATGTTATAAGATTCTATCTTATATCATGTTACTCAGAAACGCAATTAAATTAAATCTGTCTGTTAATTTTAATAATTATTTTTTCGATTTGAATAATAAATAAATGGATATAAAAATATATTTTAGAAAAGAACGATTTGATTTTTCTTATAGCATTTTCGACTGGATAATATCAATTACGGTCTTCAGATTTAAAAATTATTATTATTTATATTTTCGGGTATTATTGATTCAAGGATTATTGATATTTTCAAGTTATTATGCAATTATTTTATTATGACAAAAATTGTTTAAACTCATATATTGTATGTTGTACGAATCTTCTACAAATACACGTGTATATCTTTTAATCTACGAGAATATAAGTAGTACAGGTATATTGACATATGTTTTGATATATATTGGCATATATTGGAATCAATTACGACCTTCTGGTATAAAGAGTACGGATATTATTGATGTTTTCAATTTATTACGTCATCTCTTTTATTTCGGCAAATATTTTTGAGACGCATATTGTAATACGGGTAATCTTCTACTAACACATTGGCATATTTTCTGATCTGCGACAATATAATTAGTACGGGGTTGCATATATTCATTCAATTCCTATTTTTTCTTCTGTAAATTTGCTTACAAAAGGGCCAGAATGTTTTATTCTTCAGATCTGATCCTGAAGATAATTTTGCATAGTGAGAACATATATTTTTAAACTTCTCTTTAGGAGCAATAAATTTAATATTTTAACAGAATTTGCACATGATTGCGAACTTTAAGTTTCTTTAAATTATACACTCCGTACGAATAACGGGTGTGCTGTTAGTGGTTAATAAATTTTAACATTTTAGGAGGATATATCATGTTGCTCGGCATCGCAATTAAATTAAATGTGTTTGTTAATGTTTTTATTATTTTTTTTCGATTTAAATAATAAATAAATGGATAAATGGATATAAAAGTATATCTTATGAATGGACGGTTTGATTTTTCTTTTAATTATATTAATTGCTGACTGCGATCAATTTCATTTATTTTGGCAAAGAGTTTTCAAGCTTATATCGTATTTAGCTACTAAACTCATATATTGTGTTTAGCCAATAAATTCATATAGCCGATTTTTGAAACAGAAAAAGAGTAGAGCGGGTATATCTTCTAATACAATTGTAGTGTTTTCATTTAGTATATTGAAACGGGATAAGAATGTTTCATTCAGATCTGCAAATTCAAAGCTACGAATTTGGAGGGATATCGCTAATTTGACAACTTTTCTTAAACTTTGCCAAATTGGCGGAAATGTCGCCAAATTGATATAAACGACACACAAACAGCTGCCATAAACCTTCGGGTTGGTCGTGTGGCTTGGGTCTTCTACATATCAATGAAATTTTTTTTTGTTTTGTTAGAAGAGAGTACTGAAATGATGTTTGGTTAGCATTTATCTGTCAGATCAACCATCCTACTTAGTAATACATTTAGCGAATTTTTAAAATGTCACCAAATTGATAAAAATGTTTTCAAATCTATAAAAATATCTTGAAATTGATAAAATTGCGCTACATAAATGATATTAATTGTTTTTTGTTAGGGGATAGTATTGTGATGATATTTCGTCAATTTGTCGCAAAGTGGAACTGTCAGTTCTACAGTCCCACTCGGCGATAAATTTGGCGATTTTTTAAAATGTCGCTAATTTGACGAAACTCTCGCCAAATGTTCCATAGAAATATAACTATTTAGACGATATTTTTTCTACCAATTTATTTTAAGCAAATGATATCATGTCGCTTAGCAACGGATTTAAATCCAATGTGTTTATGCGGCAGACGATTTTTATTAAATCCTTTCCGATTTGAATAATGAAGATATGTATATAAAATAAATTTCATTGCCATTTCATTTTGGACTGGATAATATCAATTATACTCTTCAGGTTCAAACATTATTATTATTGATATTTTCCGGAATTATTGAATCAGGGATTATTGATATTTTTAAGTTATTACGCCATTGTTTTATTGCGGCAAAAATTGCTGACACACGCATATTGTACGTTGTACGAGTAATCTTCTAGGAATGCACGGGTATATCTTCTAACCTACGAGAATATACGTAGTACAGGTATATTGGCATATATTTTGACATATATTGGCATATATATTGGAATCAAGTACAGTCTTCTGGTATGAAGATTAAGGGGATTAATTATATATTCAATTTTTTACGTCGTCTGTTGTATTTTACCAAAAAACATTTGTGACTCATATTGCAAAACGGGTAATCTTCTACTAATAATCGGACATTATAAGTAGTACGTGTATATCTTCCCATATAATTTTAGCACTTTAATTTTGACATATATTGGAATTAATGACTGTCTTCAGATTTAAAGATTACGGGTTTATTGGTATTTTCAATTTATACATGTAATCTACTAATACAGTTTATATATTCTAATATTCGCGTATATAATTAGTACGGGTCCCATACAATTTTAACGCTTTTATTTTGCATATATTGATTCAATTCCATATTTTTTTTTATATTTGCTTACATAAGGGGTCCAAGATGTTTTATTCTTCAGATATGTCCATAAAGATAATTTTATATAGCAAGAACAGAGATTCTTAATCTTCTTTTTAGGAGCATTATATTAAATATTTTAACAGAATATTTTGATTAAACATGTCATTTAGTATACTATAAGAATTTGGGCATGATTATGAATTTCAAGTTTCTTTATATTATATACTCCGTACGAAGAACGGGTATGCTGCTAGTCTATATAAATAAAAATGAAAATCTGTCTGTCTGTCTGTCTGTCTGTCTGTCTGTCTGTCTGTTTGTCACACCATCACGGGAGAACGGCTGAACCGAATTTGATGAAATTTTGTGGGTAGCCCAGAAATAGCCCCACTTAAAATTATATCCGTGTTTTGAGTTTCTACGACCAGTGGTTCTCGAGATATTAGTAAAAAACGAAATTTTCGTTTGTCTCATCATCACGGAAAAACGGATGAACCGAATTTAATGAAATTTGGTGAATAGCCTTGAAATATCCCCCCATAAATTTTGTCCAAGTTTCGAGTTTCTAAGACCTGGGGTTGTCGAGATATTAATGAAAAACGGAACTTTTTCCTAGGAGTTCTACTCCCTAACTCCGTGGTTTATCCAAACGAAAAGCTTGAATATCGTTTGAAAGTGAATTAAAATTTAATCTCTGAGTTTGATGGGAGATTTTTTGCGTTAATTAGTCACTTTCTGAAGACATGAATTGTTTGAAACATGATTTAAAGGGGAAATCTATCTCCATGGTTCATGGTTTATTTAAAACAAGCTTTTACGGAACAATGAGAAGTATAGAGAAATCAAAATCGTTATTTAATTTCGCAGTTTATGTTATAAGACATGACATATTTAACATGTTATAAGATTCTATCTTATATGATGTTACTCAGAAACGCAATTAAATTAAATCTGTCTGTTAATTTTAATAATTATTCTTTCGATTTGAATAATAAATAAATGGATATAAAAATATATTTTAGAAAAGAACGATTTGATTTTTCTTATAGCATTTTTGACTGGATAATATCAATTACGGTCTTCAGGTTTAAAAATTATTATTATTTATATTTTCGGGGATTATTGATTCAAGGATTATTGATATTTTCAAGTTATTATGCAATTATTTTATTATGACAAAAATTGTTTAAACTCATATATTGTATGTTGTACGAATCTTCTACAAATACACGTGTATATCTTTTAATCTACGAGAATATAAGTAGTACAGGTATATTGACATATGTTTTGATATATATTGGCATATATTGGAATCAATTACGACCTTCTGGTATAAAGAGTGCGGATATTATTGATGTTTTCAATTTATTACGTCATCTCTTTTATTTTGGCAAATAACGGGTAATCTTCTACTAACACATTGGCATATTTTCTGATCTGCGACAATATAATTAGCACGGGGTTGCATATATTCATTCAATTCCTATTTTTTCTTCTGTAAATTTGCTTACAAAAGGGGGCAGGATGTTTTATTCTTCAGATCTGATCGTGAAGATAATTTTGCATAGTGAGAACATATATTCTTAAACTTCTCTTTAGGAGCAATAAATTTAATATTTTAACAGAATTTGCACATGATTGCGAACTTTAAGTTTCTTTAAATTATACACTCCGTACGAATAACGGGTGTGCTGTTAGTGGTTGATAAATTTTAACATTTTAGGAGGATATATCATGTTGCTCGGCATCGCAATTAAATTAAATGTGTTTGTTAATGTTTTTATTATTTTTTTTCGATTTAAATAATAAATAAATGGATAAATGGATATAAAAGTATATCTTATGAATGGACGGTTTGATTTTTCTTTTAATTATATTAATTGCTGACCGCGTACATCAATTTCATTTATTTTGGCAAAGAGTTTTCAAGCTTATATCGTATTTAGCTACTAAACTCATATATTGTGTTTAGCCAATAAATTCATATAGCCGATTGTTGAAACAGAAAAAGAGTAGAGCGGGTATATCTTCTAATACAATTGTAGTGTTTTCATTTAGTATATTGAAACGGGATAAGAATGTTTCATTCAGATCTGCAAATTCAAAGCTACGAATTTGGAGGGATATCGCTAATTTGACAACTTTTCTTAAACTTTGCCAAATTGACGGAAATGTCGCCAAATTGATATAAACGACACACAAACAGCTGCCATAAACCTTCGGGTTGATCGTGTGGCTTGGGTCTTCTACATATCAATGAAATTTTTTTTTGTTTTGTTAGAAGAGAGTACTGAAATGATGTTTGGTTAGCATTTATCTGTCAGACCAACCATCCTACTTAGTAATACATTTAGCGAATTTTTAAAATGTCACCAAATTGATAAAAATGTTTTCAAATCTATAAAAATATCTTGAAATTGATAAAATTGCGCTACATAAATGATTTTAATTGTTTTTTGTTAGGGGATAGTATTGTGATGATATTTCGTCAATTTGTCGTAAAGTGGAACTGTCAGTTCTACAGTCCCACTTGGCGATAAATTTGGCGATTTTTTAAAATGTCGCTAATTTGACGAAACTGTCGCCAAATGTTCCATAGAAATATAACTATTTAGACGATATTTTTTCTACCAATTTATTTGAAGCAAATGATATCATGTCGCTTAGCAACGGATTTAAATCCAATGTGTTTATGCGGCAGGCGATTTTTATTAAATCCTTTCCGATTTGAATAATGAAGATATGTATCTATATAAATAAAATCGAAAATCTGTCTGTCTGTCTGTCTGTCTGTCTGTCTGTCTGTTTGTCCCATCATCACGAGAGAACGGCTGAACCGAATTTGATGAAATTTGGTGGGTAGCCTAGAAATAGCCCCACTTAAAATTTAGTCCATGTTTGGAGTTTCTACGACCAGTGGTTCTCAAGATATTGAAACGAAGTAAAAAACGAAATTTTCGTTTGTCTCATCATCACCGAAAAACGGCTGAACCGAATTCAGTGAAATTTTGCGGATAGCCTTGAAATAGCCCCCCATGCATTTAGTCCAAGTTTCGAGTTTCTAAGACCAGGGGTTGTCGAGATATTAATGAAAAACGGAACTTTTTCCTATGAGTTATACTCTCCAACTCCGTGGTTTATTCAAACGGAAAGGATCAAAATCGTTTGTTTAAAACGTCGAAAGGAAATAAAACTTTATTTCCGAGTTTGGTGCAGGATTTTTGCGTTAAATAATCACTATCGGAAAACACGAATTGTTTGAAACATGAATTTAAATGGAAAAATCTACCTCCATGGTTATCTTTCACAAGTTATTACTTAACGATGAAAAGTATAAAGAAATAAAAATGGCTATTTAATTTTGCATTTTATGAGGAAGATTCTATCTTATATCATGTTGCTCGGCAACGGAATGAAATTAAATGTGTTGTTAATATTTATTATTATTTTTTCTATTTGAATAATAAATAAATGGATGTAAAAATATATTTTTTAAATGAAAGGTTTGGTTGTTCTTTTAATTATATAAATTGCGGACTGCGTACATCACTTTCATTTATTTTTGCAAAGAGGTTTCCAGCTCATATATTGTGTTTAGCTAATAAACTCATATATTGTGTTTACCCAATAAATTCATTTAGCCGATTGTTGAAGCAGAAAAAGAGAAACGGCTATATCTCATAATACAATTTTAGTGTTTTTATTTAGTATATACAAACGGGATCAGGATATTTTATTCTTCAGATCTGCAAATTTAGAGCTACGAGTTTAGCGGAATATTTCGAAATAACTTGACAAATTTTCTTAAACTTTACCAAATTAGCGGAAATGTTTCCAAATTTATAAAAATGACGCAAATCAATGATTTGTTTTTTTAGAATAGAGTATTGAAATGATGTTTCGGTAGCATTTGTCGGTCAGTCCATCCATCCTACTTAGTAACACATTTAAAGAATTTTTTTAATATCACCAAATTGATAAAAATATTTGTAAATCCATAAAAATATCATGGAATTGATAAAATTGCGCTTAATAAATGAAATTAACTATGTTTTGTTAGGGGATAGTATTGCGTGATGATGTTCCGTCAATTTGTCGCAAAATGGGTCTATCAGTTCTATAGTCCCACTTGGCGATAAATTTGGCGATTTTTTATGTTATCGCTAAACTGACAAAAATATCGCCAAACATTCCATGGAGATAGCATTATTCAGACGATACGATTTCCATCAATTTATTTTAAGCAAATGATATCATGTCGCTTAGCAACGGATCCAATGCGTTACGTGCTATATACGATTTTTATTAAATCTTTTCCGATTTCAATAATAAAGATATGTATATAAGATAAATTTCATTGACATTGCATTTTTGACTGGATAATATCAATTACGGTCTTCAGGTTTAAACATTATTATCATTGATATTTTCGGGGACTGTTGATTCAGGGATTATTGATATTTTCAAGTTATTATGCCATTGTTTATTTTATGACGAAAATTGATGAAACTCATATATAGTACGTTGTACGAGTAATCTACAAATGCACGGATATATCTTCTAATCTACGAGAATATAAGTAGTACAGGTATATTGGTATATATTTTGATATATATTGGCATATATTGGAATCAATTACGACCTTCTGGTATAAAGATTATGGGGATTAGTGATATTTTCAATTTATTTCGTCATCTCTTTTGTTTTGGCAAATATTTTTGAGACTCATATTGTAATACGGGTAATCTTCTACTAACACACTGGCATATTTTCTAATCTGCGACAATATAAGTAGTACGAGGTTACATATATTGATTCAATTCCTTTTTTTTGGAAATATGCTTACAAAAGGGGCCAGGATGTTTTATTCTTCAGATCTGCCCGTGAATATAATTTTGCATAGTGAGAACAGATATTCTTAAACTTCTCTTTAGGAGCAATAAATTTAATATTTTAACGGAATTTGCACATGATTGCGAATTATAAGTTTCTTTATATTATATATTCCGTACGAAGAACGGGTATGCTGCTAGTATAAAATAAATTTCATTGCCATTTCATTTTGGACTGGATAATATCAATTATACTCTTCAGGTTTAAACATTATTATTATTGATATTTTCCGGAATTATTGATTCAGGGATTATTGATATTTTTAAGTTATTACGCCATTGTTTTATTGCGGCAAAAATTGCTGACACACGCATATTGTACGTTGTACGAGTAATCTTCTAGGAATGCACGGGTATATCTTCTAACCTACGAGAATATAAGTAGTACAGGTATATTGGCATATATTTTGACATATATTGCCATATATATTGGAATCAAGAACAGTCTTTTGGTATGAAGATTAAGGGGATTAATTATATATTCAATTTATTACGTCGTCTGTTGTATTTTACCAAAAAACATTTGAGACTCATATTGCAATATGTGGGTAATCTTCTACTAATAATCGGACATTATAAGTAGTACGTGTATATCTTCCCATATAATTTTAGCACTTTAATTTTGACATATATTGGAATAAATGACTGTCTTCAGATTTAAAGATTACGGGTTTATTGGTATTTTCAATTTATACATGTTATCTACTAATACAGGTTATATTTTCTAATATTCGCGTATATAATTAGTACGGGTCCCATACAATTTTAACGCTTTTATTTTGCATATATTGTTTCAATTCCATATTTTTTTTTATATTTGCTTACATAAGGGGTCCAAGATGTTTTATTCTTCAGATATGTCCATGAAGATAATTTTATATAGCGAGAACAGAGATTCTTAAACTTCTTTTTAGGAGCATTATATTAAATATTTTAACAGAATATTTTGATTAAACATGTCATTTAGTATACTATAAGAATTTGGGCATGATTATGAATTTCAAGTTTCTTTATATTATATACTCCGTACGAAGAACGGGTATGCTGCTAGTGATAAATATAATTATGATAAATGTTGTTACAGAAAGTTATTTTATATGCAATTTGCTATTTAAATGGGAAGTACATCATTTATAGAACTGTGGCACGCGCCGTTCTCGAGATATTGCACATTTATTAAAATCTTAAATGGGACATAAAATAAAATCTCTTATCAAATGCATTTCATGCTTATACATAATTTTAACCAGAAATAAATGGTTACTCTTTTCAGAGTCATTTTTCCGAATGTGTCTTAAAACGTTCTTTCTGTAAAAAATATCGAATTAAAAAAAAATTCGGTAAAATAGTCTTTTTTTTTTTTTTTTACACAGTAACGTGAGAAAGAAAAAACGCCTTTTCCATGAACAGATATACCGCGAGATTTAAAAAATAATTTTTATATCCCATATTTTAACTGTGGTATTATTAGATTTATTCCGCCTTATACACTTTGAAAAAGTTTACCCACTTGGGTGTAATTCCGATATGCCCCCCTTCCGGACGATTCAACGGGGTGGGGGAAACCCCAGATATTGCCCACAATGCCTAGAGGGAGTGAGGGAAGTAGCGGATTCCCATTCATACGCTTATTTAAATTTAAATGGCCGCACTTTCAACTTTTTGAGGTCATTCCAAGATTTGTTTAGGCGAGAAATTACACGCGTATATATCCAGGAATACTCCGGTCCTTTCACGGGAAAACCTGGAAGTGGATTCTTTAGAAAATAATCTGTTCTGGAATTCAAGAATGTCGAGGTTGTGGAGGGAATTTGTTCGGGATGCTTTTGCAATAAATGAGCCTGCGATTTTACAATAGAAATAGAGAAGAGAAAAAAAAATGCTTGTATGTGCTACGCTTTAAGAATGTTCTGAGTTTGGACTATTTTTTCTACTTTTTTTTTTTTTTTTTGCATCTGCTTTTAGATCTGTGAAATACCTGCAAACTCCTGTATTTAATCCTGCAAATATATGCAGAAGATAAATAAAGAAAATTATTGATGGAATTAAAGAAGTTAAAGCCAGATATAAAGTTTAGTGAAAATCCGATAAGATTTGTAGCAGCCCTCGTGTATGCAAGAAATCGACCGCAAACATACAGATAGACGGACATCACTCCAAAAATAGTCAAAACGTGTTCAGGAAGTCTTAAAACATATATTGGTATCAAATCCTCGAAATCTAAAATTTTCATGAAAACAATACTTTCTCAATACTATACGTATAAGGAAGTAAAAATAATGTGTCAAAATTAATTATTGTGAGAAACACTATCTTTACAAGATCGCTTAGGGAACTTATTCCTTTAAATTAGTTATTGGCTGAACTGAAGAACTTAAAAGCCTTTATTAGGGTAAGTTAAGTGTGCCTAGTACTAAGATATTTATTTGTTCGATTACTTTTTAGGTCACTGTAGTAAAAGACATGTGCTGCCTACATCAAGTTATTTTTATTTCGTGGATTCGAGACACTTTTTGCATCGACAATAATTTTGTTGTGGGTCCCTGGAACCCCTAAAGTTTTTGTGCATATTTAGTGCGTAAAATGTATGCATACATGCATGCATTTTGTTTTTGTTTTTATCAATTTTTCAAGTTTTTCATCATTGGTTCCCTATTTGCTATATACACTATACGATCAAAAGTATCCGGACATTTTGGATGTTGGAATGGTTTTCGAATTTCTAAACAAATATTTGGCGAAGTGTTCTGTAACTTTGGTGATGTAAAGAACACGCTTGAGCGTACAGTTTTCAGTAAGGTTTCTGTGATTTGTGCATTTAGGGGACCACTAAGATATTGAAAAAGGGGAAAATTATATTTGTTCACCCTGTATCATAAAAAGCTGGAAATGATTTGCAACTTTCACAAAATAGTTAACTAGCTATATACACTATATGATCAAAAGTATCCGGACATTTTGGATGTTGGAATGGTTTTCGATTTCTAAACAAATATTTGGCGAAGTGTTCTGTAACTTTGGTGATGTAAAGAACAAGCTTGAGCGTACAGTTTTCAGTAAGGTTTCTGTGACTTGTGCATTTAGGGGACCACTAAGATATTGAAAAAGGGGAAAATTATATTTGATCACCCTGTATCATAAAAAGCTGGAAATGATTTGCAATTTTCACAAAATAGTTAACTAGCTTTGCTCAATGTATATAAGCAATTCCGTAAAACAAAAACGTATATTCATGAAGATATAAAAGTTTCTTTAAAAAAAAAAAAAAATTTTGTTACTTGTTTTTTGCTTACAATATCCATAGGTTTCAATCAAATTTCACGAAACTTACAGAACATTTGCCAACGTCCAAGAAAAACATTATACTTCAATTGAAAATTAAAGCATTGAATATACGATGAGATATAAGCATTTGAAGAAACTAAGATTTTACTGCGCAGGCGCGAAACATAGCAATAGTTTTCTTTCATGATTTTGTAGTGAATACTATAGGACAACTTCTATAAAAAAAATCCACTGAAATATCGTAGAAATTCACAAAGATATCGACGATGTACTGATCAGTTTTCTCCGACTCTCTGAAAGTACCTGGATGATAAGGGGGTTTCCACAAATTGACATTTTACAAATTCATCGGACACCCCTGTTCTGAAAATGAAGTAGTCCAATTTTATGCAAATAATGATCAGAGGTGTCCGGAGACTTTTAATCCGGACACCCCTGACTTTTAATCCGGATACCCCCTGACTTTTAATCTGGGGTGTCCGGCGACCGTTTCTTCAAATGCTTATATCTATCATCGTATATTCATTGCTTTAATTTTCAATTGAAGCATGATGTTTCGTGAAATTTGATTGAAACCTATGGATATTGCAAACAAAAAACATGTAACAAAAAAAAAATTTTTTTTTTTTTTTTTAAGAAACGTTTATATCTTCATGAATATACGTTTTTGCTTTACGAAAATGGTTATACACATTGAACAGAGCTAGTTAACTATTTTGTGAAAGTTACACATAATTTTCAGCTTTTTATGATACAGGGTGATCAAATATATTTTCCCCCTTTTTCAATATCTTGGTGGTCCCCTAAATTCACAAATCACCGAAACTTTACTGGAAAGCGTGCGTTCAAGCATGTTCTTCCCATCGCCAAAGTTACAGAACACTTCGCCAAATATTTGTTTAGAAATCCGAAAAATATTCTAACATCCAAAGTATCCGGATACTTTTGATCATATAGTGTATATATAAAGTCGTATAGAATTTTCCCCCTCTCAGTGTTTACTGTATTTCAAATACAAGATTTTAACTCAGAAATGATTTAAAGAATAATTTGTCGACATTTCTAACATTGGTAAAAATACCTAAAATTAAATTTAACATTTTTTTGTTATTGTTAACACTTTCCAACATAGTTGAAAAGTGTTTGACTTTGTTCATTCTGTCTGTCTGTCCGTTCGCACAATAACAATAGTAAAAACGACTCTATCAAAATGAAATTTTAGTATGTTGTTGAGACGGTCTGTGGGGCATATGGGAATGTAAATGAATAATATCACCCAAATAGTTTTGGATTCAACCCAGGTTGAAAAAGTGAAATACGTTGGACCTAATTTTTCAAGCATTTTTTGAACGAAGTCAAAATTCACAAATTGCTTCGAAAATTTTAGGAAATATTCAAATTATCCCATTAAATATATAAAATAAAATTCAGCAAAATATGTTCGGTAGATTTTTAAATAAAAATGAAAATAATAATTACACCCATATTATATGAAGAGATTGCGTGACTCGCTTTAAAATAAAATATGGCGTCCATCTTTTTTCCCAGTATAAAATCATGACTTTAAAGTTCTTTTACATTTATATTTAGTATTGCATCGGTCCTCAAACCGCTTTATTTTTGCGTATTTTATGTGCATCTATAATCTGCGCTAACGCAATTACAATATTTTTAAGTTTAAATGATCATCATACTTTGATTATTTCTACAACAAAGCCTAATTTTAATGGATGCAGAATGTAAACAAGTCATTGCAAGATGAGTTGTATAATAATTGCTGAATTTTTTTTCACGCAAAATCATTTAGCTCTGGAGTCTGGAATAAAAGTGATATAAATGAAATATTCATTGCTTTTACATAGAGAGCCAGACGATTTATATTTGGATGACGTCATTTGAATAAAGTTCATTTTTTTCGATGAAGTTTTAAGTTTTCAAATATAATAATATATCAGCGCTGAATGTATCGCATTTTTAGAGATTTTTAAATAAAATTGTATTTCAATTGGAAAATGTTTCATAATCAATGCTTTATGCATGATTGATCTATCTTGTTATAAAAATAAGCGAGTTGGAAGTTCAATTGTATTATAATAATGTTGCGCCTACAAAAGCAAAATAAATGAAATAAATAATTACCTAGAGAAAAAAAATATGTTTCTGTACTTAACTGTAATTGGTTCATTTTAGCATTTCAGACGGCTTATTGTGCCAGATAATCAATCTGACTAAATAAGATTTAAATTAGACTTACATCCTTTTGAAAAATGCAGTTGTCATTCGATTTAAAATTTTCGGAACCTCCAATTACTTTTCAAGTCGGTGCTTATGCACAGATTCTATGTATTTTAAGATATAGCGTTACTTTCAATCAGTAATAAGCAATCGCGTAAGAAAGGTAAGTGAACCTTTTACCATCTTTCAACAGTCCTGAGAGGGTATGTGCCGATTTCCTTACCACGCCCCAAAAATTGTCACGAAGCACCCAAACGTGAAATTTAAGATACGGGTGATAAATTACTTTTCATCCAAACTTGTGAGAAATACTTATAAATTGTCGGTCATGCAAGGGGAAACTCTATTGTATAATTCCAATCTATTTTCATTTGCTTTCAAAACTAGAAGCGCACTCAATGATAAATTGGGAATCGCTTTACAACTTCCATCAGTTCTACAGCTTGGCTCTGGTTCGATAAAAAGGGCTTCTTCCAATACTGCAAAGGAACTCTCACGTACAAATACGCAAAAAAAATATCCATTGTTGACAACAAAGGGAACAAAAGCACGTAGCAAACCCTTTTCTATATCTATGTCTTGCCTTTTGAACGCTTCAAAATTTCAAGCAATTCTTCTACAACACTTGGAACAATTCCTCCAGAAAAAAATAATTTACGGTCAAGTGATTCTCTATTGTGATGCCATAATGTCGTCCAATGGGAGTTGTTTGAGGGTGGCACCCGAGTCATAATAAAGTTGAATGGTTTGTTTTGTTGGATGTAACTAGAGTTGTTGATAGCTTTTATCGTAATTACAAAACTGTGAATAAAATTAAGATTTATTTCCTGTGCGCCATTTTCAAATTATGCTTCCCCTAACAGATGATCTCCGAGTATGTTCAGTATGGTATAGCTTATTAGCACGGATTCATGATTAGAAAGTTCACAAATTCTATTGAGCAATAGTAATGATTCGTAGGGATGCATGAAAAACAGCAGCAATGTAGAAGTAAATGTTCAATTTTTCTGGTACCACTTGTAGTGAACAGTTTTATAACACTAACTTACATACGTGCAGCGCATAACAAATAAATATCTTGTTTACTTTATTACGGGCCACGGCCCATTCCTCGATTACTTATACTTTTTTAAACACAAAACAACCTCATGCTGTACTTGCGGATCCTATGGTGACGCAGACCACTATGTTTTCACTTGTCCCCTTACAAAATCTTTCCACCTTTGTAAACCTTCTGCTGGAAACTCCGCGGCCTGGTTCTCGAGTGTCTGCTCCAACAAAACTTCTATTAACAAGATCAAAAACTGTGTTCTCATAGCGAGAGAAATTTCTAATAAAATTACATAATCAGCCTGGGAGCCTCTTCTGCTTTTAACATTTTCTCTGCTCTCTGGACCCCCCTGAGGTGTCGCTTTTTTGGTGGAGGTTTTTGCTTTGTTTTTGTAGTTGGTTTTGTTTATGTGGTTTGTTTTGTTGTGCTGTTTATATTGTATTGTACTGTATAGTTTTTATGTTTTGTTTTGTTGCCATTCTTTTATTTGTCTTGTTGTAACTGTGTTGTGATTCAATTTTAACCTGTCTTGTAATGTTTTGAATCTAAAATAAAGTTCCCGGCCACACACTTAGCTACAGTAAACCTTCGGGTCTGTCGTGTGGTCTGGGTTTTCAACACTTCAACATACGTGCAGCGGTTTTACAAAAAAAATTACTTTCCTCGGGACAAAATTATTTTGTCCCGAGGTAACTACCTCTTTTAGGACACGCCCGGTTAGAGCGCGAAGAAGGAAAAGGCCGTGTGTATATACAAACATTAATTTATTTACACTATATAAATATTTGCACAATATTGATTTAAATTATTTAAAACACAACTTCCCATATTCCAAATGGGATGAATACCAATTTAAGATAAACAAATACAAAAGTATATATAGTCTCACAGACCAAAATGTGAAAAGATGGTAATTAAAATTAAAATTCACTATCCCTAAGTTGTATTTAATCATCATAAAAACGGAGAGAGAGGTCGAACAAATACAAAATAGGCAAAAGGTTCCAAATGGGTAACTCACCAACATCGCTGACCGAGTTGCGGGCTTTCATCCTTCAGAATGAAACGCACTTAAAAAAAAAGGGCTACTTCTCGCCCTCGAGTCCCAGATCATTCTCCTCGCTCCTTTTTCAAATTTCTGAAAACTCTCTCTCCAAGATTTAAAAACACGTCCCTGAGGCGCACACAACTATCTCATTGGATTCTGGGTCTTAACCCCTTGACCCCAAAGCATCGCCATTGACTTTAGGCCTCCAGAAGCAAAAAAGCCCCTTCTCAAACCCCTGCGAAACTGATATGCTTTCGGCCACTAATTCAAACAACCCGCCAGACCTATGATCCGTCCGAAACGGACACACATTAAATCTTTCGGTAAAAATGTGATATGCAAAAGAACACTCCCCGACATCCCGTCTTCTATTTCGAGTGCAGCTGGCCAAACGAAAAGGCTGACCCCCAAAATAAATATGTAAACTGTAGATCGCACCCCCGAAAATATTGGATCATGGGTTTACCATGCGACAAGTAGGGCAACATAAGCCCGGTTAAATGATGGAAAGAAAACGTAACAAGAAAGTTGTAAGAAAAAAAAACATTTATTTGTGCATCGTTTGTACAGACTTACAAGAGGTGCTCGAAATGCCGACCATTTACTGAGTACATGCCTCACAACGACGTTGCATGGACAACCGGACTTTCTGGAATATGCCCGGCATTTCTCGGATGTTTGCGGCGGCAACCGATATGCGTGATACAAGGTCCATAGCACTGGCAACAGGGGTCTCGTACACCATGTTTTTCATCGCACCCCATAAAAAGAAGTCGATTGGAGATAAATCCGGTGACCGTGGTGGCCAACAAACCGGTCCACCGCCACCAGTTCATTGAGCTCCAAATTTTCTGGTCAGATAACCACGCACATCATTTGCGAAATGTACTGGAGCGCCGTCATGCTGGAACCACACGTCAAACAGCTTTGCACTTGAATGGGAGTTGTGGACACAAAGCGTCCTCTACGCCGTCATGCGTTCGTTTGCGCCCATGCTTTCCTATGTGAAATAAATAGTCTTCTTATTCGATTCCCTACCTCCCCACCAAATATTGATGATGAATTCAGATACACCCTGTATGTGCCAACGTGACTTTCGACAATACCGTAAAAATGACGATACTGAAACGACTAATAAATATGTGATACTGCAATTTTGTGACAACGTCATCAGATGCATAGGACAGCTACAAAATTCCAAATTACTGATATTGCAGCATAATTACAAAATAGCCCCGAATGCAATACGATGGGCAACGTTGCTGCGACGTTTATCATCCGCATGTATAGCATGGGAAAGCATTTGCAGAACAGTAAGCAAAAACAGTGATGCTAATTATGTAGTTAAAGAGTCTTTTTATGTAGTTAAAGAGTCCTAAAGGGCCCAAAGTTTTATGGATAATAGGTAGAACGTCAATCAATATACCTAGCTGTTACTGGCTGAAAGTAAATGTTTAAAATTTCCACCAAAAATTCCTAGAATCGTTTTCTTTGTTTGGATCATTAATACCTCTCCATCTACTCCTGTGAGGGCATATAAAAAATCATTAATATAATTTTTTTTTTCGTTACATTTCAATATTTTAGTACAGTCTTACTTTTTCTCAATTTATTCCAATCACAAAACCCAATCTGTAGTTGAAATTACTTAAAAAAATAATCATGTTGACGCCTGAAGAGTTTGCTTGTTGAGATATTAGTTCATATTGACATGGTTGAATAATTGTTAAAAATTGACTGTTAGTGAAAAGGTTATTAGGTGCCAGTTGCGTGTTCATACAGTTGGATTAAGTTATGTAGGAGTAAGTAGATTGTACAATTTGTTATAATTTTAATTTCTTAAACTTAAGCTGCTGATAGGGCTGTGGATCTTTTGTTACTAAAAACTTAATTATTATTATTACTGTGCAATTAACACTTCTATTCAATGGTGTCTGTCTAAATCTAGACACAATATTGCTCAAACAAATTGAGCAGATCGATAGAAGCAGACTCAAAATATATGTAACTGTTCATTTAAAAGTAAATGACATCATTTACATAATGTTAGCATGTTGAAGGCCCAGACCGTCCGACTCATCCAAAGGACTCGAGCAACCATTTGGATGGCCGGGAAAGATAATGTTAGCATGTGTCATTATCACGAAATTGCTTGTTTTTGAACTAAATTGAAAAAAAAAATATCCTAAAAAAATTAATATGTTCATAATTTTCAAATAAATGATTGCATTTTGAGTACTTTAAATGAGAAATAAATGAACAGAAATGATGTTTAGAAATTATCACCAATCGTCTTCAAGATATTATAAATTTTACTTTTTAAAAGGGCGGCATATCTCTCAAATAGAAAATCAAACAATTATTATAAAATTCGGGACGATTATTTTAGTTGGTAAAAACAACAACCCTTCAGTGTTCTGTAACTGATTTTACAAAACATTGAAATTGCTAAATTTGTAGTAAATATTATATGTTGAACACATCATTTTTTCCCTTTGAACTTGCATTTAATCAGTATAAAAATTATCCAATTTAACCGTCTATGGGAAAAAAATAACTCAGAAACTCCAAACGGCTGAAACTCAGCTCAACTAAATAAAAGCGATATTTTTTTATTACTACATAGAAGATCATTAATCAAACAGAACTTTCTACTGTTCCATTTTGACCTGAGTTTCATTAATTTTGAGCGCGAGCCTCTTTTTAATTATACTTTAAATTAACATTTGAAAAGGAAAGTCGACGCAGGATGGAATCAACTCCACTCCTTTCCATTTTTTATTTTCTTCTATCGGCTTAATTTATGAAGCCGGTTTTTAAAAAGGTCGTGTTACTGAAAAGTAAGTGATGAATGTATTTGTCACTACTGCGTGGCTTTTTAAACAATTTGTTTTATTTTGATAATCTTTGAATAAGGCCAGCGCTGATTGTAATTTGGTGGTTGACAGGGAATGTTTCGGTTTAGTTTCGTTCTCTTCTTTACTTTTCGAGTCTTGTTGAAGAAATAGAAATAGTTCTCTAAGCTCGTTTAATTATTAGTCTAAACCAAATTGTAAAACATCCACAAACATGTTAATGAAAGCTTTAGGGAAATCGGCTGTCCATTCCTGATAGTTATATATATATATATATATATATATATATATATATATATATATATATATATATAATTGAAGAGTTTTAATTTACTTGTATTATTTATACCATAGATTGATCATATATTGAAATAGTTCTGTATAGCAAAAATGAAAATAAGATGATCTGAAGTGAATATTTAATACCAATAATGACTATACGATAAGCTTGTGAAAACGTTAAAGAGAACATTATAAATAAAACAGGTACGAAATTGGTATAAAATACCCCTTTTTTCCTTGTTCTATATATAAGTTAAGGAATTGAAAACGAATTACATGTAGTAAGGATTGGTAATTATATTCTCTTAACTACATCCTTAGATTAAATGTTTGTTATAAATCATATATGTAATACAGATACTTGGGTACTAATCCCCTTGTTCCCTTCAAAAAAATACATGATGCAAAAACATGAATAGTGTATAAGGTGAAATGTTGCAAAACGGAAAAAAAAATTTTTGCGCGTGGAGTTAGGCCTTTCTTGCTCCCAAAATTTTTTTTGAAAATGAATGAATTGAAAAAACTGAAAAGCATTTCCGAAACCATGTACGTTATCAAGGGCCATACCTGGTTCCTTAATGCTGATTCTAAGTTTCTGTGTGCATTACTGTATATATATATATATATATATATATATATATATATATATATATATATATATATATATATTAGTAAATCCAATGTTAGAATGTATGTAGTAACTCATAATACACTATTCCAAAATTTTCTACAAAATACAAAGAAATAAAAGAAATTAAGACATAAAGAGGAAATAATAAAGCGCAATGCAGGTCATAAAGACAAAGACAATCAACAAATTTCAAAAATGAGGAATGAAATTAGGAAAACAAAAAAATCAAGCAAAAAAGCTTGCACATGGAAGAGGCTTAAGATAAGTTCATTTCGAAAAAATTCTCTTCAGGTCCATATATCCCTTCGAAATGAACACAAAAATGCTTGTTTATATACTCGCACATAACGCTTCGGCAGACAATAATTAGTTAAATATTTTGGAAATGCAGCTGGAATTTTCATGAACGCCTGTAATGGCGGCTTTTCTGATAGTTTGCCGAAATTGTTAACAAAGCAGCCGAAAAATATCTGATGTGGGCAGCACATGACTTTCCCTGCAGATTCAAATTAATTTTCTCTGTATTTCTTTAATTATTCCTTAAATTGCGTTTAATGTCACAAAATAGCAAGCATAATTATTTGAAATGCCACTGGATTTGTACTTTTAATTCAATTTTCGTTTTTATTTGGTAACTGAACGTATTTTCAAAGGCGGCGTAGCAACATTGTGAAAAAACTAAAATATCTCGAGAACGACTGGGCCTATAACAATGGGGTTGGTCTTATTCTTTTTCAGCGTATAAAACAAGCATTTAAATGATACATTTGAGGATACGTAATCTTTTATATTTTAATGAATTTTGTGGGCCATTTTGAAAAAAAAAAATTGTTTTCCCGAATCGTACCATCAGCCACAAGTGACTTATCTGCCAAAGTTTGTAAAATTTGATAAATTAGTTTTTGTGCTAGAATGGATACATGCGATTTTTTGGGGGGTCATTTCGCAAAAAAAGATGGATCCTTTTATCCCAAATCATACCAAAATCTTATCAGCAACAGGATCGCTCACAAGTAACGTACCTACCAAATTTTATAAAATTTTATCTATTAATTTTTCAGCTAGAGTGGATGCATGCAATTTTTGCGGGCCATTTCACAAAAAGGCGGGTTCTTTTATCCCAAATTGCACCAAAATTTAATTAGCACCTGACTCACCTACCAGGGACTTACCTACCAAATTTTTATGAAATTTGGTCAATTAGATTTTAGTTAGAATGGATGCATACATTGCACAGACAGACACACAGATGCACACACATTACGCTAAAAATGGTTTCTTCGTATTCTAGAGGTCTCAAAACGTGTAGATCCATCGAAAACTCGAATTGCCATTTTCAGTATGATTCCAATACTTTCCCTATACATTGCCATGTATTGCAAGGAAAGTAAATCTGATGTGAGCAGCACATGACTTTCCCTGCAGATTTATATTCATGTTCTCTTTATTTCTCCAATAAATCATTAAATTGGGTTTAATTGTACAAAATAACAGTCTTAATTATTTTTTATTGCACTGAATTTACACTTTTAATTCAATTTTAATTGTCATTTCGTAACTGGACTTATTTTCAAAAGTGGTGTAGCGAAAATGCAAGAAAACTAAAATATCTCGAGAACGACTATATCTAGTGTAATGGTGTTGGTCTTATTCTTTTCATCGTTAAACATTGCATATAAAACAATCATTTAATTGATATCTTTCAGCATACATAGTTTTTTATTTTAGATTTTGACGATTTTTATGGGCCATTTCGCAAAAAGAGCAGCTAATTTTTTTCCGAATAATACTAAAATCTAATCAGCATCAGGGTAACCCACAAGTGCTTATCTGCCGAATTTTGTAAAATTGGTCCATTAGCTTTTCAGCTAGAGTGAGCAATTTCTGCGGGCTATTTCGTAAAAAGGAAACTGGTTCTTTTATCCCGAATCGTACAAAAACTAATCAGCACCAGGATCACACCCACGTGACTTACCTACCAAACTTTATGAAATTCGGTGCATTAGTTTTTGAATTAAAGTGGATACAAAATCTGCACAGACAGGCAGACAGACAGACACACACACACACAAACTTTACGCTAAAAATGGTTTTATCGCACTCTAGAGGTGTCGAAACGTGTAGATCCGTCGAAAACTCGAGTTAGATTTTCGGCATGATTCCAATACTTTCCCTATACATTACCATGTATTGCAGGGAAAGTAAAAAGTATGGGTAAAACCATACAAAAAACTGGGTTTAATGCCACTAGAATGACAATTTTAAACAGATAAATTCAATTACACACTTAAAAAGGTAACTACATATCTACATGAATGCGTTAATCTTCTCTTTTATATAAGAGTTGGCCGAAATAATGAGTGTATTTCATTTTATGCTAAAAGACAGTTTTTAACAGATTATTTTATTTTATTTGAATTCGTTGAGCATTTAATTACTGTTTTATTGCACCCTGATGTTTGTTTTGTGACTTCGGCAGATAGCTGAAACGTTGTCTCTATTTTGTTCTTGTTTATGTTTATTGTTGCTTCTATGCTGGCATCAGAAGCTTTAGGCTTTCTAAAGTATGAAATCTGTGAACAATTAAAACTCACTCGCGCCATTTTCTTTGTAAGCAATAAAGCAGACGTTTATCGGGAATTTTACAGCAACCATATTTGGTTTGATCTCTTGGTAATTAACTGATATACAAGTGCATTTAGAAATGAGTATAATTCATTGAAATCTTGAAATATTCTATCATGTTTAAACACCCAGGGCCGCTACACAGGGTAGAACAAAAGGATGTCATACACAGAAGCTAGGAAAGTTTAGGGGCAAAGGCAGTATGAGAAAAAGGCCAATAACTTATAAAATAGGGGGTATAATAGATAGCCCCTATTTTATAAGTTTAGGGGGTACCTATTATACCCCCTAATGTATATTATAAGGGATATAATAGGTACCCCCTGTAGCGCGTATTTGCTGTATAGGGTCCCAAAAATTATATCAGTAATACTGTAAACTCGGCGTTATTTTACTTATATCAAGTATATAATATATTACTTATATCAAACATATATCAAGTTCATTCACAAACTCAATGTAATTTAATATTTAGATAAGCAGTTAAATAAAAGTTTATATTACCTCAGTCTAAAATATAACTTTCCTTACAAAGAGTATTCTGTATGGGACAATGTATGGTAACGGAGTTGAAAATTTGAAGTCGAGTTTAGACTATGCCTTAAAATTTGGTTTCAACAGTAAATAACCCACACCCCGATAGGATTTTTGCGCTACACACAACACAGTCAGATAATATTCTTTTATTATTTCAAATAATTTATGAATCAATAATTATAAAAACTATAATAAAAAGCTAATAATTTACTATGAAATTCTAAATCTATTTGTGTTTAAAAAAACTATATTAAAACACATCTTTTTCGAAATTGTTCGAAATACACTCTATAATAAAAAAATCCACGCACCAAGAAGGAGTTGTCCGATTGTGATAAAAACTGGTGAATCTGAAGAACATACATAGAAAAAGAAACGATTAAAATTTCAGAACAATTTAATGATTTGGAGTTTGACCGTATACAAAGAAAGGAAGTCAATAAGGCGTTGGTCCACCTCTGGCCTGGATGCAAGATGTTACCCGGCGTGGCATAGACTGATAAAGTTCACGAATGGTGTCCTGCGGAATGTCTTGCCAAATTGTCTCCAACTGTCGGGCTAAATTGTCAACATTCCGGGATGCTTTCAATCGCCTTCCCATAAAGTCCCAAATGTGCTCTATGGGAGAGAGATCAGGAGACCTAGCTGGCCAAGGAAGTGTTGGGCAAGCTTGAAGACTATTCATAGCAGCACTTACCGTGTGCAGCCGGGCATTATCTTGTTGAAAAGTAAGTCCGGGGTGTTGCAAAAGGAACAGTAACACAACCGGTCGTAGAATGTTGTCTACGTACCGCTGTGCTGTCAGTGTACCAGAAATGACTACCAAAGGGGTCCGGTTATCAAAGGAGATGGCGCCCCAGACCATACCCACCTGCAGATATACACCTGCCCAGATATACACCTGCTGAATGCGCAGTTCCGATGCGCTGGAGCTCCCACTATTTATTCATTGGATACCAAATTTTATTCATTTGCATGTTCGCTCAAAATGTCTTTGCATACGAAATTTCATTACAATCGGACAAGTCCTTCTTGGTGCGTCGATTTTTTTGGTATAGAGTATATATACAAGTGGTCGGTCTTTCTTCGTCGAAATTAGGATATTTCGACAAAACAATACACTTTATAAACAGTAGTACAAGGAAGTAAAAACTCCATCAGCAACTTCAAATAGATGTGTTTTACATATAGCATTCTTTAATTTTATTTAAATGTATAATATATCTAATTTTTAAAAAAATGATATGAGAAAGTTTTGCCTCTTGTCGATTCATTTAATAAGTTCAATCAATATTTAAAAATCAAAACACGCTTCCTACCAACTTGAATTAAAAACAAAAAACTGCGCCCATTGTAGAACAAAACTAAGTAATTTCTGGCAACCCTGTTTGGATTGTTCTTTACACCCCCAAGTCATGAACGAATCTGTTATTCTTTGTTCTTTCAAAACTACCGAGCCAAGTTTGACCCATGGCTTTGTTCTCTTTTTGTTCGAGTTATCCTTGCTAATTATTCACAACGGGAGCCATAATTAACAATATGACTAATTACTCTTTGCAGAAATGCTTATTTTTCACTCCATGACTAGTTCCTGATTCTTTTTTCCTTGCATTCATCTTGTAAAGTAATGTGCTATTCACAAAATGTAATATATCATGAAAATTATTATCTTTAGGAAGTTCTGGATTTTTCATTTGCTTCTTAATGAAAATCGTCTTATTTCTCTTTGCAACATTTTGCAGAGTTCACTTTGAAGATAAGAATTTGCAATTTTGCCCCAATAGCTCAACGGTAGAACGTCGGCTGGCCAGTTCAAAGATCCGTGATTCGATTCCCAGTTGGGAAAACATGGCTCTTTGCAATGGCGCGCAAGTAAATGAACCCCATTAGTGCAAATATGTCGAATGTCTAAAAGTGACCCTAGTGCGACTAGTACGGATTCAGTAGACTCTGAGATATCGAGCGCCGATTTCAAATCAGGAAGGCAACGATCACGTTGGAAGCTTACCTGGAGGATAAAAATGCCAGAAGAAGGCTAACCTAAGATAAATATAGCAGGAGGTGATTAGTCGGATTGTAAGTTGAATGTCAATCTGACATTAGAGAGTGGAGAATGCAGAGTTCACTTCAACGATAAAAGCTTGCTATTTTGTCACAGTAACTCCACGGTAGAAACATTGGCTGACCAGTGCGACAATCTCTGGTTCGATTTCCGGTTGGGGTAGTAATTTTCAAGTATTCGTTGAATGTAAAAATAATTTTCTACAGTACATATAAAATATATTCATTCTGCAATACATTTTCATACATGTGTACAATGCATATTCATAGAGTACAATGGATATTACATCATATATACACAATATTCCTCATATCATATATACGATCACTATTATCGATATATTTCTGATATCATACAGTTTTTCATTACTGTTTTCTGATATAGATTAATTTCGGTCACATTACTTTTCAGATACCTTTTGAATTTATTAAATTACGATAACATAAATTAAATGCATTTAGATATTTTCATGATTTTTATCTCTAATATAATTATTTAAATATATTTGTTTTGATATATTTATTTTCCTTTCCTTTTACCTACAATTTATTTTATGTATAAAGGGAAAATATCGGATCAAAATTCAGGCTCATATATTAATGGATTTGCATGGTTTGAGCAACTTTGAGTAAGAATCATAACCAGTATTTGAATGACTGTGTCTGTGAGCAGAACTTTTGAACAAATTTAATCAGTCAAATTAAATTGGGTACGATTATTTCAATCGTAAGTTTATGATATTTAATGATTTTCCAAGAGATGGCCAAAGAAAATGCTCTCAATTTTCGAACACTTTATATCGAAAATTGGAAAAACAACAGCATTAAAATGTTGTTTCCCTAGTTTGTGACATGCATTAAATCTGATTATGGTAAAAATATAAAATATAGAACGCCGTGGTGAAATAAAATGAACTCAAATGGAAAAGTACAATTTTTTTTTCTTTTACTACATTACATTAACGATCAATTTCATAAACAGAAACCACACATACATCATTCCCTGAAAATGGTGTACGAGATTCAAAATGCTCAAAATTTGTTAAAAATTCAAGTTTCAAATTTCCCATTTCGTTATAGTAATATATAATTTTTTTTATTTTAAATATACCGTATATTGCAAGAAATTTAATCAACGACACTTAATAAATTAATATAAAATGTTAACTATCAAAGAACATAACTAAATTTCAGTTATCATAACATTTATTAGAACATACTTTTAAACATCGTAATAGTATTTTTTTATAAATATTAAATATTAAATTATATTTTTTATAAATGTTTATTCATTTATCATGTAGAGATTAAACATACTGAAACAATATGTTGATAATGTTTTCGGTATTACAACATATTAACAAAAGCTGAGGGTATTTTCCAGCATTTCAAATTGGAAAAACTATACAATGAATATCCCCAATTTTGAATACTATTTTATGGATACGCTGTTAATGTATCAATACAAAATGACGTATCGCGAGGTGACGTATGTATCAATACAAAATGACGTATCGATGCATCCACTTAACTGTATATCGATATGTTCACCGCGTTTCTTTAACTATTTAAAGAAGTAGATTTATTAGAGTATAAGAAACAGCATTACAGGCATTCCAGCAATAGTTTTTAGAACACAGGTTTTTGCTACTCGTGTATTTCTATAACCAATATTCTTTACAGCAATTTCTTATACAATATAAACATAAAAAAGTGCAAAAATAATTTATTGCAGAGGGGAGAAACTGCTGTACGAAACTTCTCTATTTCTTTATGTATTTAATTTGCAGTTTTCGAATTTTAACTCATTTGCCTTATTTTTCAGGTGAGTGGAAAATTTTTATTCTGAAATGAACATCGGCCAATTCAACGTAAGTCTATAAATTATTTTTGTGCTAATTAATTCTTATTAAGTTTCAAAACAAATTGGACCCTGATGTACAAAATTTCAGCATTTTATCATAAAAAGTCCCAGAGCTATAAAAAGATAAAAATGCTGACTTAAACCACTTTTTGATGCATCGACATGGGTTCTCAGAAGGGAAAAATCATGTCAGCAGATCGCGTTTCAGGGGTCATACACAAATTACGAAATAAACAATGATTACATAAATAATAATTTTGCTATTTATTGGAACAAAAGTATCTACATTGTGTAGAAATAATAACTTTACACAAATATTACAAAGCTTGTTCAAAATGTTTTCCATCCATGCCAAATATCCATTAAAGATAAGAGGAAGACATTATTTGTCTATGATGCATTTCTGCGTTGCGTCATTTGCACTCTTGCTGTAAACATTTACTTTTAAATGTGTGATTAATCCCTCACCAAATTTGCTTAAACATATCTCTGGGACTTTATCATAAAAAGTGCTGAAATTTTGTACATCACCCTATTAGTGTATGGGGCACATTTTACTCATTGGAAATGTTTTTGCACGGGGGCCGTATAAAAATTTAAGTTTCGTATTTCTTAAAATTTAATTCCCTTCCTTGAAAATTTTAATCGATTTCATAAAATTGTGTACCTTTTTTTACGCAACTTTGTAATTTATTATATATGTCTAAGATCAATATTTAAGGAATAAAAGCAGAAGCCAATGTTTTTGGGACACCCTGTATATATATATATTATATATATATATATATATATATATAGAGAGAGAGAGAGAGAGAGAAAGCGTATAAAATAAGTATTGGCATTTAAATGATAAATGAAGGAAAATATATGTTTTCTGTATATGAATATAGCAAATAGGCGTCCTTCTATCATCGAGGCATCATCTATTAGTTCTGTATTCCTTGCTTACCATACCAATAGATCACTTTGCCTCACGCTACACTGACTGCTTTAGTTTTTACCCGATTTTTCGCATGGCCACCTGAGAAGTTATTAAAAAGGGGGAGGGATGACGGTCGGCCCCCTTTTGTCTGCGCCCTGTCGCCGGGGACCCAGCGCCCTCATTCATCAGCCAGGGCCCGCTCATAATTTTTCAGCCGCTTTATCGTCCCGATTTTGACATCTTTAGCACGGCCCAGCGGACAGGTGACCCGGCGAGCTCTCAAATATGGAAGGAGGAAGCCGACATTTTTGGTCCTATATCGATGCTAAAGAAATGCTGAATTTTTGAATACTCAACAGTAGAAAATGGATTGGTGTATCTGTAATGCAGGGGTATCTGATATAATTTCATGACATGCGGTTGAGTTGTTTTTGGTGGTCTCTTTTTCTCACGCGAGGGCTAATTTAATTAAGATCAACGATTGAAAATACATTACGAACCATTTAAAGCATCTCGTGGCTTTCTCTTCGTACTTGTACTTCGAACTGTGCATTCAGGATACAAGAATGAGTCCAAATTTCTGGATAACGAACACGTTTATTCACAAGCACAGCGTAAACAGGAACAATATAAAGTAAAACAAGGCATAAATGCTTCACTAATTTGACAAAATAACTGATACTATTCACAAAACATTGACAAAAATCTCAATTCAATGTAGTTCGTATCACGTTAATTACTTTCCGACTGAGAGATGATTTCTTTTATAGACTCTCCATAGAAACTTCTGGAAATCTCTAATATCTCTTAGAACATTGATTATTACGGGGGGCTTCTCGTACCTTCGAGAAGTCGCCAAATTGGGGATAAATCACCAAATATAGCAACCCTTATTCAACCTTCGATATTCTGGCAACCCTAATCTCACAACATGGGAAAAGGACGCCTGTACGAGTGTTTTCTCTGTCTGATAGTTGAAAGAGACGAAAGTAAGGAGGAAGAAATGGGATTACATTTTACAAGTTTGCAAAAATGTGAAATGCAGATCGATGACGTTTGGCCAACTGAGGGTGATTCTATGCCTAATAAGTGGCTTGGACAATATTGTAAAAAACTCCTGCTCCAGTATGGATTTACACAACTTATCTTCGGGCCTACTGATTAGATGACGCTCTATGCACTGAGGTGCTAAAGCCATTATATGTCCTTTAATATCGGAAGAGCATGCTACAACATATATTGAGTAAAACTGAAATAGCAACACATAGAACCGTTTGCTTGATTTGGCTGAAAATTTGCTTACAAGAACGTCGTGCCGATATATGCAAATGGTTACACAGTTTCGTAGCAATTCCGTAGAAGCGTTGTCTGATATAAGGCAAAAGCTGGCTATCTGTGACTTGGATCTTTATGGAACTACTTTTTAAAAAATAAATTTTAAATAAAAATTATTCCTGAATGACAATAAAATCATTCAAAATGCATAGAAATACGTATTTGCAAAGAATGCAACCAGTTAAGACTTTGAGAGAGAACAAATAATTGACTTTTACGGTGAGTGGTGGTCAACTAGCAAGTGGTCATATAGCCAACATGATGTAAGGGCACATATAATTCGAGATAACAAGTGTCAAGGCTGTAACACTAGTCAGCATGATGAACTTCTAAATCGTCTACAAGTTGTAGCTATTCTTACAGCCACTTTATCATCCGGCAAATGCTTGGTGATACCTACCATCAGTCAACTCATCACCCGTCGAATGCTTTTCAATCGTCTTTTGAAAATTGGATTGCATGCATGTCGTCCAATGCGCTACTTATCACTGACCTCAATTATTGTCGACAGTAGGCTCATCCCGAAGGTCAAACAGCCCAAACGACAGCTTGAGGCCTCATATTTGCAGAGGTAGTTTCAGGCTAAAGAATATTTTTATATCATAAACAAAGGTCCCTAAAATATTGTTGACCTGAAGGGCCCCCAATTTCTATGTCAGAGCTTAAATTTAAAAGACTAATGTAATGAACCTGTATTTATTTTCGAACTTGTAGAAACAACATAAATAAATTGTGTCGTATAATCAATTTTTCAGTTTGCCAATTTTCGGATTTGTGACGTTTTTCTATAATTATTTTTCGGAGGAGGTCTAATACTAATGTAATTAACCTGTATTTATTTTAGAATTTGTAGAAACATTATAAATTAATTGTTGTATAATCGATTTTTCGGTTTGCCAATTTTCGGATTTGAGGCTTTTTTCTACAATTATTTCTCGGATGGGGTTTAAGACTAATGTAATGAACCTGTATTTATTTTCGAACGTGTAGAAACAACATAAATAAATTGTCGTATAATCGATTTTTTCGAATTGCTAAGTTTCGGATTTATGACGTTTTTCTATAATTATTTTTCAGATGGGATCTACGACTAATGTAATGAATCTGTATTTATTTTCGAACTTGTAGGAACCAACGTAAATAAATTGTCGTATAATCGATTTTTCGGATCACCAATTTTCGGATTTGAGTCGTTTCTCCATAATTATTTTTCATATGGGATCTAAGACTATTATCTAATGAACCTGTATTTATTTTCGTATAACCTAAGCACACTATTTTTTGAAAAAATCTAAAGCAAACTGCCTGGTAAGAATAACTTGTTAGCTTCCATAGAGGTTCGCTAAATTGTATCAAATAGCAAGATTTCTTGCTGCCATTGCAGGTATCGGCTATTCCATGCTGATGAGCGCATAAAATGCGCTAAACCGGTCCATAGATATTTTTTATATGCAGTGGCAACACTATCATGACTTGGGAACTATAGGCGAGTTCTTTGAACATGAATTGTTGGATATATTTATTTTTCATATAATTTTACTCATCTTTAAAATGATTCAATAAATTGGTACTATCTCCCGTTCGATCTCATTGAAAATTAATAGGTTTCGTCTGTTTTCTCATTACAATAATTATGCCAAATTTCATTTGAATGTCTCACTTTGTACAAAAGTTATGCCCTCAGACTTACGGTAACACGTTATTAAAAATTGGTTTGTTTGTGCTCATGGATGCTCAAGATGTAGTATAAAGATGCGTCAGATGGCATTGATAAGCTGCAAGTAAGATGTTTTTGCAAATTTCCTAGAATGTAACAATTTCGGCGAAATTTCCTTTAAGAATTTCTTCCCCAAAAGACGACTTCGGCAACATGTCTAAAACTTTTACCTAGAAATGCTCCTTTCTTTAATAAATCTTCGAAGACAAGGAAAATTGTATGCCATTAACTGCATATCAAGCTCCTTTTTTTTTTATAGAGAAATATGTACTCTACTGCTATACATGGTATCCCGCTCACAAACCACTTCGTCACCCCCACCCCCCTCAAACTAACCAACATAATCTATGACCGATAAAGTTGTAAGCAGGCTAAATAAGTTTTGAATGATGGTAGTTAGAGCTATACGGAAGTGAGGTAATATAACAGTGTCCAAACGCTACCAGATGGGATTAACAACAGCGCTCCTTGAGGCAAAATTTAGAAGTTAGCACTTATATCTCGGACAGTATGAGAGATACCGAAAAAAAGTCAATTAGAAAATTGAAGAGCATCACCAAATATATTACTAGGAAACGTTATTTTATTTAATGCAAAAGCACTATTTACATAAGGTACAGTTTAACTTAGTTTGTTCAATATGTCCACCACCTGCTACAGTACAAGTTTGCAAGTTGGAAAGAAATGTTCACCAGCATAACGAGTGAACGTAAAGTGGTAGGAAATCGTAAGGCATACTGGTAGTGCAGCTTCCATAGCTTTTCATCTGAATTCGTCGTATAGCAGTACCATATCGCAATACGATATGTATCAATAATACTGTACTGCAATACTGTGTGTATCGCATTTGCATACGATACACACAGTAATGCTTAAAGCTTTTTATTTTTCCAGAATATCATTTCTTGCTAATTCAATGATGATCCCCAACTTCTAATTGACATTTCTTCTGTATCTCTCATACTTTCCAATGTATGATAGCTAACGTCCAAATTTTGCCGCCAATCTAATCTGGTAGCATACATTCGCTTTACTATACCGATAACTTTCATAACTCAAACTACCATTGTTCAAAACTTATTTGGGCCCCACAAGTGAGTATACTTTAGTTCAAAATAAATGATAACACGAAAGATCAATCATGCATAAAGCATTGATTATGAAACACTCTCCAACTTCATTGCAATTTCATTTAAACATCTCTAAAATGCGATGCATTCCTCGGTAATATTTTTAAAATTATCACAATACTACATTAATTTATTATATTTGAAAACTTGATCGAAAACAAATGAACTCTATTCAAATGACGTCATCGAAATATAAATCGCCTGGCTTTCTCTATAAAAGCAGCATTTCATTCATAAACGTTTTTCCCCATTCCTTTCATTCATCACAATACTATAATAATTTATTTTATTTAAAAACTTAAGACCATGGAGCTACAAGTAATTAAACTCTATGCTTAGAACTTCATCGAAAAAAAATCTTCCTTCTCTGTGTAAAATCAATGAATATTTCATTCATATCAGCTATGCAGACTCCATGATCTAAATACTTTTGCGTTAAAAAAAGAAAGCAATTCGTATACAACTCATTCTACATCTTTTGGTATTTACATTCTCCATAAGTGAAAATTAGGCTTCGTTGTAGAAATAATCAAAGTTGGATGATCATTTAAACTCAAATATGTTGTAATTACGTTATTTCAGTATGTAAATGCACAGAATTTAAGCAAAAATAAAGCGGTTTTAGGACGGATGCAACACTAAATGTGAATTAAAAAGAACTTTAAAAATCACGATTTTGACACAAGATAGATACTATATCTTATTTTGAAGTAGGTCACGTGATTTCTTCATATAATGGTCACGTGATCTCTTCTAAAAGGGTGTAATTATTTTTATTTTAATTTTAAAAACTACTAAATATATTTTGCTGAATTTTTTTTTTATATATTTTATGAGATAATTTGAATATTTACTAAAACTTTCAAAGCGATTTGTGAATTTTAGATTTGTTTAAAAAATGTTTGAAAAATTAGGTCCCATAGGGTTCAGTGTATTTCATATTTTCAACCCAGGTTCAATCCCAAACTAATTGGGTGATATTATTCATTTATATTCCCATAGGCCATAGATTCCACAAACCGTCTGAACAATATACTAAAATTTCATTTTGATAAAGTCATTTTTACTGCAGTTATCGTGCTAACGGACAGACAGACAGACAGAATGAACAAAGTCATAAACACTTTTCAACTATGTTGTAAAGTGATAAAAAAGTGTCTTATCTGACCTGCTTTATCAATTCAGAAGTGTTTCACCTCCCTCACCTACTTACCCTACTTGCAGAAAATAAATCAACAGAGAAATTAATTAAAAAGACATAATATATTTCAAAATCTTATGGACAAAACCAAATCATTTTAGGAATGTTTTATCTATGGAAATGAAATAGATAATACCAAAAATTTCAAAACGATATGTGAAAAATTCACAAAGTAAAATTACGAGAAAAAACAAATTTGCAATAAATTATATTCTAAGAGCTGTGATTCCGACATCACGGCAAAAGAAAAATTCGTCGTCGCCTTCTTGCACTAACCACTCAGAGTTCATCTTCAACGTTAAGGAGACTAAGCAGGTAAACTATATACGTATAAGTTTTAAATACTGAACTCAAACTAATGCAAAAGTTCAAAACAAAAATTTAAACTTCGTTAAGTGTAATAATTAATTGATGAAAGATATCAACCGTCAAAAAACAGACTTCCACAAGATGAAAATACAGAGCCGCTATCTCAAAGTAAATGAGGATTTTGTCTCCAAAGAATGACACATGTGTCCCAGGTAGTATGTTATTGCCATCCAAATAAAATATAGTTCAAAGTATTTTTTTTAATTTACTTTGACTTCTATTTTTCTGGATGGCAATATCATACTGCTTGTGTATTTCTCTGTCGGCAGAAACCGCTCTTACTTTGGTTGAGCAGGCTGCTTTTTTCTTTCATTCTTAAGAAAAAGTATGTTTATTGCCTCTGAATCTGTTTGATACCTTTTAACAATTAATTGTTGTACTTACCGAAGCTTTATTTTTCACGACATATGAAATATTTTGTGACCAAAAATGTCCGAAGGCCATTTTGTGATTTCCGACCTCTGTCTCGCCGCGTCTTGGAGTACATCCATAACGGAGCTGTCCTCTTCTTCATTTGCCGGGCCTCCCTCCCACTTTTTGCTTCGATTCAAGCTGTCGGTAAGCGAGGCCGATAAGACCGAAAGCTGTTTTCGAATCCAAAGAGCGTAACAAATGTTGTCTTACGGAGCTATGCTGGTACTTTCGCTGCATGAACCTCGAAATGAGAGGGTAAGTGGATTGCCTAGTGGATGCCACAGTTATGTTTGTTTTTATATGAGAAATGTTATAGTTCTTCGTTAAAGTTGCTTTATGCGTGTGTGGAGTGCATAAATAAAAATATTCGTAGTGTCGCATCCCTACGTAATCCCTATGCGTAGCGTACACATATAGATTTGGGTGATTGTCCTTTAAATTCTTATAAAAGCACTTAAAAGTTCCGATGTAAAGGGGAATGAATGGACATGACTTCCCTACATACGGCAATACATTTACTTTTAAACAGCCTAACAATCACGCGGAACGTCAGTAAAATAATTCTATTAAATCATTATCTCTCTTAAATCATTAGAAGTTGAAATTCCGATCTTTTGTTGGCAACGCCTATAGCACTAAATTCCGTAGTCTTGTATCTTTATAGTTGACTTCATTCAAGCCAATTGTTTTGCAGTCTCTAGCTGCTCGTTTCACATTTTCACATCTCCTTGATAATTTTTGCTTTTTCCTTAAAGCAAAACGTCAGTAAAATAACGCGGAACGTCAGTAAAATAATTCTATTAAATCATTATCTCTCTTAAATCATTAGAAGTTGAAATTCCGATCTTTTGTTGGCAACGCCTATAGCACTAAATTCCGTAGTCTTGTATCTTTATAGTTGACTTCATTCAAGCCAATTGTTTTGCAGTCTCTAGCTGCTCGTTTCACATTTTCACATCTCCTTGATAATTTTTGCTTTTTCCTTAAAGCAAAACGTCAGTAAAATAACGCGGAACGTCAGTAAAATAATTCTATTAAATCATTATCTCTCTTAAATCATTAGAAGTTGAAATTCCGATCTTTTGTTGGCAACGCCTATAGCACTAAATTCCGTAGTCTTGTATCTTTATAGTTGACTTCATTCAAGCCAATTGTTTTGCAGTCTCTAGCTGCTCGTTTCACATTTTCACATCTCCTTGATAATTTTTACTTTTTCCTTATTGGCAACGCTTATCTTTAGGGTGACGTCAGCATTACTCTATTGAAGGGAAATAACAAGCAAACAAAGACCAAATTTCGGGATCCCCACTTTTTATTTCAAAATACACCAAAAAAGGGGGGGGGGGGGATCTCATATTTGAATCCCATATAATAATATTAAATCCATCATTTTGTAATTGACATTTTCTTCTATCTCACTGGGTTTCTGTTCCTAATTTCTTCAATTCTCCGCTAGTGGCGCTGCAATTAGTTTTGTTCTCTGAGGCATAGTCACTTTACTATTGATAGACTGAAGTGATTGTGGGTGGCCCTGTATACTACAATCATTGTTCAGAAAGAATAACTTTTTCCCCTATGAAATAATGCATTGGAAATCTTAAAATTTATAGAATTTGAGCTCTAATGATGAAAACTACTAAAACTTGTTTTCCCATAATGTACATACACATAAAATTTTGTAGGTATATTCGTTCTTGTTATTATATCTGCATTTCATACACATGCTTGCACACACACACACACACACACACACACATATATATATAATTTATATTTTATAGGCTTGTTAGAAAGATAGGTTTTTTGAGTTACAGCTTCTCACTTTTCTTTCATTGGACTTTCAAATTATTATTATTATTATACACACATATATATATATATATATATATATATATATATATATATATATATATATATATATATATATATATATATATATATATATATATATATATATATATAGAAAAATTGAAATATACAAAGTGAAAAAAACATGTAAAAAGGAAGGAAGGCTCGGCAAAAAGCTTACATTATGGCGGTAAGGGGTTGTGACCTTACTCCCCAGTTCAACGAGCTCGTCAAAAACGCCGCGGCATTTTCACTTCTGGTCGCCAGCCCTGCCCCAAGCCAACCTCCGGAGTGACTTTGAAATCATCACGAGACCTGGATAGAGAAGTGCACGAGAGTCATATCACCTCAAATAAAGCCAACTGAATTGCCGACTCAAATGAAATGTAGTGCCAGCTGCGGTCCTGTGATCACAGTGCGGTCCTGTCATATGGAGGGTTCGATGATTTTGTCTCTAATTGAACTCAAAAAAGACTTAAGTCTTACACCATATGCAAAATTGGTTCTGTATAAATTATCAATATTTTTACGCATAAAGGAAATTGGATATTTATTAAAAAATGCTTGTTTTAAAAATTCTTGATCAAAATTGATACGTAAATGTTCCTCTTTGATAGTTATTTTTATTCTGATTAAACCTCCCAAGAATACATTGCGAAACACATTCAAATGTATGTTGGAGTTCCAATGTATAATTCCAATAATGGGTAGTTTAAATTGTTTTCTTTTATCATAGATGGTGAATATGAGAGGGATTTGACAATAGTTGATATTCAAATCCAAAAATTCGACCTCGTTGTTATTTCTAAGAGGGTTTTCCTTCAAGATTAGGTTTGGTGGATAAAAATCAAAGTTCATTGTGTAGTTTTCATTCTCATATCCAATAATTACGTCATCCACATAACGTAGGTATATGATTTCGTTGTTTATATGTGATCTTCTTTCATAAAAACTAAGATATATATCAGCCAATATGGAAGAACATCCCCCCCCCCATGCGGATGCCCTTAATTTGTTGATAAATAGATAATCCGTTGTAAAGGTAATTTTCTTTAATAACTAATGTAAGTCTTTAATAACTAATGTAACATAATGTAAGCTTTTTGCCGAGCCTTCCTTCTTTTTTACATGTTTTTTTCACTTTGTATATTTCAATTTTTCTATATATAATCAAAATAGTTATTAAAGAAAATTACCTTTACAACGGATTATCTATTTATCAACAAATTAAGGGCATCCCCATGGGGGGGGGGATGTTCTTCCATATTGGCTGATATATATCTTAGTTTTTATGAAAGAAGATCACATATAAACAACGAAATCATATACCTACGTTATGTGGATGACGTAATTATTGGATATGAGAATGAAAACTACACAATGAACTTTGATTTTTATCCACCAAACCTAATCTTGAAGGAAAACCCTTTTAGAAATAACAACGAGGTCGAATTTTTGGATTTGAATATCAACTATTGTCAAATCCCTCTCATATTCACCATCTATGATAAAAGAAAACAATTTAAACTACCCATTATTGGAATTATACATTGGAACTCCAACATACATTTGAATGTGTTTCGCAATGTATTCTTGGGAGGTTTAATCAGAATAAAAATAACTATCAAAGAGGAACATTTACGTATCAATTTTGATCAAGAATTTTTAAAACAAGCATTTTTTAATAAATATCCAATTTCCTTTATGCGTAAAAATATTGATAATTTATACAGAACCAATTTTGCATATGGTGTAAGACTTAAGTCTTTTTTGAGTTCAATTAGAGACAAAATCATCGAACCCTCCATATGACAGGACCGCACTGTGATCACAGGACCGCAGCTGGCACTACATTTCATTTGAGTCGGCAATTCAGTTGGCTTTATTTGAGGTGATATGACTCTCGTGCACTTCTCTATCCAGATCTCGTGATGATTTCAAAGTCACTCCGGAGGTTGGCTTGGGACAGGGCTGGCGACCAGGAGTGAAAATGCCGCGGCGTTTTTGACGAGCTCGTTGAACTGGGGAGTAAGGTCACAACCCCTTACCGCCATAATGTAAGCTTTTTGCCGAGCCTTCCTTCCTTTTTACATGTTTTTTTCACTTTGTATATTTCAATTTTTCTATATATATATAGTGTTTGGTACCCTCATGCTGCCTTGCGCAAAAGTTACTAAAACATTTTTATTTCCGATTTTTCAATTTCTATATATTTATATCTTATATATATATATATATATATACATATATACCCACACACACATATATATACATAAATTATTTCATAAATACCGTAGCTTGCTAAAAATATGAAGGATACTATGCAAATAAGAATATGTAAAGAAATTAAAGATATTAAGTAAAAAGAATGACAATGCAAAATACATTTAATTTATTGCGCAAATGCAGCTTATAAATAAAATGATTTTAATAGTGATAATAGTTTGAAAGTCCAATGTAAGAAAAGTGAGAAGCTGCAACTCGAAAAACCTAACTTTCTAAAACACCCACAAAATAAAAGTATAAAACAGCAAATCTTCAATCAAATGGAAAAAAAATACAAATTACGAGTCATCAAGTTAAAGAAAATCAACAAATTTCAATGGTATGGAAACAATAATAGAAAAACATAAAAAATCAAGCATTATTGCTATACAAGTGGACAAAAGCTAGGCCTTAAACAATGGACTTGTTCACTTCGCAAAACTCTTCTTCGGGTCCAAGTATTTTGACGAAGCAAACACAAAATATGTATGTTTCTGAAGAAATAGATAGACTATATCTATAAACTATTTCTGTTTGGACAACATATATAAAGAAGAAAAAATAAAAGGAAACAAGAATACCTGGAAAATAACACTGCAAATGCACAAACCTGTCGAACCTGGGAATCCAGAATGAAGGGACCCGTGTTGCCATTCGCAAAGGAAAAAGAAATGATCTACTGTTGCCATTCGTAAGAAATAAATAACAATAATGCAAAAAGGTAAGAATAAGTGATAATATACAAACAGAGCTACTGAAAAGAGGGGCTAATAATGTTTAAGTGGATGTAAAAATAAAAATATTATTAATGCAAGAGAATGGAGATGTCAGGCTAATATAAAAAACCTGAATAGAATTCATGAAAATCCAGCTAATCTAAATTTTTTAAAGTTAGGTTTTTCGAGTTGCAGCTTCTCACTTTTTTTACATTGGACTTTCAAGCTGTTATCATTATATATAAATTCAAAAGACTAAAATTAAAAAAGAATCAAGATGAAAAGGATAAACATACGGCAAGGTGCAAAGAGAGGGCCAATGAGGGTTTGTGACCTCATTTAAATCCCGGTTATCAGCCATAAATTTACGAATAAAACTTGCACAGAAGCCAAATCAAACGATTTAATAGTGCTACTTATGAAAACAGTCTGGAAATCCTGAATTTTCAAGAACACAGCTTTGGCAGCGTTGTAGTTTCTATCATTGATATAGTTATAAAACTGAACGATCGAATATGGTGGGAAAACCGACACATAGAGCAATTTCAGACTTATTTTCCATATAGGCTCATTACAATTAAATTTAATTGTCAATACAATCTTGGTTATTATGTGAACGGTAAGGCTGGGATTACATTTAGAGAAAAAAGTAAAACAAATAAAAGAGGAAAACGTGGTAGAAGGGTAAAGAAATCTACATATACTTCATACGAAAAATGTTTTATCGAATTTATAACGAATGTTTTGGGACAACCTAGATATTGTGAAAAATTGATTAAAAACCGTATAATGAGTATACGAAAATTTTTTTTATTACGCATAGAGATTATGGAGTGAATGGTCTGCTTTGGATGGCGGTAAAGGACATGTAATGTATGGAGAGGCAAACACGTCTTTTATTTACAATTGCTTAAAAGTTAGAGCTCTGTTTTTAAACATCGACTCAGAATGCAATAATGAGAAATAACTAAAAAAAAATTTTGTATGATTACATTTCAAAACAAGACTTTCGATTACATTCCAATGAATCGTATTTTTAATAGTTGTAACAAGTTTTTGCCATTCAAAAACTTTAAAGTCGCTACGACTTATAGGTATATAAAAACGAATGGCAGAAACGTTTTTAACTACAATTAATTTGGCAAGAATATATAGGACAACAAAATAGGGGAATGTAATTGTCATACGAGTGAATATAAAGACTCTATACACGGTCATATTATTAGTGGAAATATAGATTTTTTAAAGAAATGGAAATTACAGGAATACTTCAAATTGGGAGCAAAATACAGAAAACAGAATTTTCATAATATAGGTAATTCTTTTGCTAAGGAAATAGAACAATTTATTAAGATGGCTGTAAAAAATAGCATACCCTTACAGGTATTTGATGAATGGCGTTCAGTAATTTTGAACAGATTTAATGATTATTATGACCTTGTTTATAAGGACAATAAAAGCGTAAAAAGATTAATCTGGATTACCAGAATCTCAAAGCGTTCCAGGGGAATTTTGTTATTACATATTTGGACAAGGTTTATACAAATTTTGCTTTTACTTGTCGTGTTTTATATTTTCAGCTTATAAGAAGAGCATTATCAGAATGAATAAATGTATAAAACAACTCAGATTCCCTAAATTTGCAATTGATAATAAAATTAGGGCATTATATAAGAGATTGGGTATAAAGATGGAAATTTTTAGATATCCATATATTGTTATGATTCCTAAGTTACATAAGGACCCGATTAAATTCCGACCTGTGACTGTGGGTTTTAAAACTTACCTTACAAGAGCAAATGCTATGCTATTGCGGATTCTGCAACCTATTATTAAGAAGATCAGGATGATGGGTAATTGCATAATCAATAACAATCAAGAAGTGGTGAATATTTAAACCTATTATTAAGAAGAAAAACTAGAATTTGATATCTACGACAAACGTACTACATTCAAGTTTGAAATTAACAGCTTAATGCCTTGGGAATCAAATCTACACAAGAATATTTTTCGAAATATTATAGTTAATAGTATTAGGAGACATCAACGTATTATTGGAAATGAAAATATACGAAAAATACGAGACAAGGCATTTATTGAACATGCCATAAAAAACGGATACCCAAGGAATTTTCTAAGAAGACATGTATACAATACATGTAGATATCCTGTTAAATCTCATCTAAACGAGATATTTGGTATTATCTAATTGTATTAGAATTAACTGTTTTGCATATGGCAACACGTTATTATAAAGAAGAACTGTATAACGAAGTATCTATCTAATATGGGTTCTTTTACCTTTGCACGTAGAGAGAAATGGAATGACACTGCTTGAGTGATTTTATCGAGATGGTTTAGACGTAGTGTTTAATGACGTAGTGATTTTAATGTTAAGTGTTTTTATATTTATACGTAATTTATGGTGTTTTAAGGGTTTTTATATGGTACAGGTTTTAACTATTTAAAGTTTTATCTTTAATTTGGGATTTTAGAGTGTGAGAGAGAATGTATTACGGGTGTGTAGTTTTAGTTTTTGTTTATATATTCAGTGTTTAGTAATAATTGTTCGGGTCTTTCATGTTCGGTACTTGTGGTTGCATTGGAGTTTACTGCGGATGCGTGTAGGCTTCCGGGAGTGGCTGTCGAGACCATGTAGATGGTTGAAACCGGGATTTAAATGAGGTCACAATCCCTCATTGTCCCCTCCCCCTTCTTTTTTTTTTTTGCACCTTGCCCGTATGTTTACCCTTTTCATCTTGATTCTTTTTTAATATTTGTGTTTTAAATTTATATTTACTAACGTGGGGAGAAGTTGCAGAAAATGCGCAAATTCTTCACGTTATATATTGTTTATAGTCTTTTATATGTTCTTTTTTTCTTAAATGTAATTTTTGAACTATATATATATATATATATATATATATATATATATCCACTTATAGAAGGCCATATTTTCAAAAATCTTTGAAATGGGTTTAGGAGGTCTTGAAACGTTTTTATTCGTCAAAATCTTGAATTTGAAAATTTTAATAAAGATAAACAGTATTTCATACAATAATACGAGAAAGTAAAAATGATGCAAGTATTGTGTATTCAAAATTGCATTAACTTATTAAAAATGCAACGGCAACATTATTTCCCGTTAATTCATTTTTTTTTTCATAAATAACTGCAACACCACTATTTCCTGTTACTTCATATCTTCACAAGTAACTGCAGCGGCAACATTATTTCCCGTTATTTCATTTTTTCACAAGTAACTGTAACGGTATTTTAGTTGTTCATGAAGTCTTTCCCTAACCCTGGTTTCTATTGTAATGAAAAAAGAGTAAAATATCTAAATGCCCGGGCTGTGCAGACTTAACTTCAGCCTGCAATGACTTCAAACGTGGATCTCCGCAGATTTATTCTACCTGAAAAGCGAAGCAGAGGATCCTGTGGCGTGTGCTCAGTTTTTCAACACTCCTTGTACTGCACTGCCCTCTATCGGTGATCATCGCATTCTTTTGGAGCCGATTGAAGAGAATGTTTCTCCCCTCCTATCGTATTGTAGCGCGCGTGATTTCTCTCCGAATCAACACAATTCAAAATGACGCTTATCGAAATTTAATTCTTAGACCTCAAAATGTAAAGTTAAGTTTGTAACGAATAAATATTTTACTATCTGTATATAAAAACTTAAATGTTTGTTTCGTATACAAATTTACGAATTTCTATTACTAATGCCCAGATATTAATAAAAAACGCAAAATTAAATTCCGTAGAAATATTATTATTATGCAGACAATTTTTTTAAAAAAATTTTTTTACGAAAATTATATGTTGCTTGGCAACGGAATTAAATCGATTGGGTTTATGCGGTAGAAGATTTTCATTTAAGTTATATATATGGTTAAATAATAAAAAATCTGATGTGGGCAGCACATGACTTTCCTTATATAATGCAATGAATTTACTACTTTTACAGTAAAAAATAGATTATTTTTATAGTAGTTATTTGTATTCTTTCCAAGATATTGAATTTTCGTCAATGAGTCGTCACTTTCCATGCCGTTATTAACAATGAGTAGTCATTGATTTAGCGTCATTTTTATCCATTTGGCGAGTTTTTCGTTAATTTAGCAACATTTAAAAAAAGTCGCCAAGTTGGCGACATTCCACCAAATTCGCTGCCAAAATCTCGCCAAGCGTTATGGACGAAGAAATAAGTTATTCTTACAGCAGATAAATGACTATTGGCGTTCAAATACAAAAGTATTACTCAAAGTATCTTTTTTCATGAATGGAACGAGCTAGATCCACGAGAATGATGTCACCCAATTTATCGCGTGGTATTACATATGAAAAGTGAACATATTTCTCAATGGGAAATTTTTTTTTTATTTTGTATAACTTTTTGATAATTTTTTTGAAAAATTTGCAATATCTCGAGAACGGTTCATGTTAGCGTTCAAAAATTTATGCCAATCGTTTTCTAATTTTCGTCTTCTAAATCGTCTCTAAAATTTACATAAGAAATGTCTATTTGCTTAACTTTATTCGTGGTTTTGATTTTTTGACGATTTTTTCAAAATTTCACTCGAAAATTTAGGGAGGTTCTGAACATTCGATTGCGTATAAAAACAATAGGCTTCCAGTGTTTACGGATTGTGATTTTTGTACCAAATTTTGTTCGAATCGGTCCAAGTTATCGTCTCCACAGAATCATTGACACACACATACACACACACACACATACACACACACACACACACACACACACACACACATACACACACACACACACACAGACATCACTTCAAAAATGTTTGATTCGCGATCAGGGATGCTTGAAACGTGCTCTCCCGTCGAAAACTCGATTTCGAATTTTCGACCCCGTCACAATACTTTCCTTATACATTATGTATATAAGGAAAGTAATAAATGGGTATAAAAATATATTTTATAAATAAATTATACTGTATTTTTTAATTTAGTTATATCAATTATGGTCTTAGATCAGTTATAATCTTTCCCATAATTTTATATGGGATATAAGATTACGGGGATTATATTGTCCATTTCTTAAGTTATCTGTTCCATTTTGGCCAAAATTTTTTAAACTCATATAGTTTCCTTTGTGTATAACCAATGGTTGAAAGAGGATACAAGTGGCGGAAGTGTGTCATTTTAGCTACTTTACATTAACGTATGTTGATCAAACTTAATATTTTTTGTAAATCTGAAAGCGGGACCAGTATGTTTCTTCCGATCTACCTGTGAAGATAATTTTGTATAACACGAACAGAAATTTTTATTTTCATTTTTAGGGGAATTTAATTAGTTTTATTGTTTAAACACTATACCATTTAGAATACTACTGGAATTTGCACATATTTTAACTCACGAGCAGCGCCGGTATACCTGCTAGCCCAATATGCGATTTCAATGAAATATAATTTCAAGGAAAATTTCAAGACCCAATGGATTATAATGAATATTTTCTCAGAGTCCTAGAAATATTCTGATGTAAGCTTTATAACCCTGCCGCGAAGTGCAGAATAAAGAAAATTAAAAATCTGACTCAAAGATTGAAAACTCGAGTTTCGATTTTCAACACAATTCCAATACTTTCTCTATACATTACCATGTATTATAAGGAGAGTAAAAAGATCAGATATCTATTTGTAGTTAATCAACGAGCGTTTCGGTACAATATTTTTACTTGCTCATACTATGTAATATAGTATAGAGAAAATATTGGTTCCACGAAATTTTTCGATTTCGAGATTTTATTGCCAATATCTGTTTTAGGACCTCCTGAACACGTTTTGACTATTTTGGGCGTGATGTTCGTCTCTATGCATGCGTCTGTCTGCGGTCGAAATTTTGTGTACCCTATAGTGGCCACAAATATTAATGGATTTTCACGAAATTTTATATCTGGCTTTTTTTTATCAAAAAATCTAAAACTAGATAGAATTTTTTCAAATTCGAACGAAAACTTCGAAATTTTATCATTTTTAACATGGCAATATATGAAAATAATCACGCATAAAAGGGTTTATTTATGACTCATTGATTGCGAGAGTTAATAGTGTCGATCATAGTTGTAAAAGATAGCAACGAAATAATTTTTGTTTGTTTGTGACGTCATTAGGCCCCTCGGGGGAAGTACTCGAATTTTCAAAATTTTTCATGCAATATTTGAAAAAAAAAAGCCTTACTTTCTCTATACATTACCATGTATTGCAGGGAAAGTATTAGAATCGTGCCGAAAATCGCAACTCCAGTTTTTGACGGATCTACACGTTTCGGGACCTCTAGAATACAAAAAAACTATTTTTAGCGTGACGTCTGTGTGTGTATCTGTCTGTCAGTGCAATGTATGTATCCACTCTAACTCTAAAACTAATGGACCGAATTTCATAAAATTTGATAGGTAAGTCACTTGTATATGATCCTGGTGCTGAGTTTTGGGTACGATTCCATATAAAACAACCCGCCCTTTTTTTTTGCGAAATGGCCTGCAAAAATTGCCTATATCCACTCTAATTGAAAAACTAATTGATCAAATTTTACAAAGTTTGGTAGACAAGTCATTTGTGGGTGGTCCTGGTGCTGATTAGATTTTGATACGATTCGAAAAAGAAGAATTCGCATTTTTTTTTTAAATGACCTGCAAAAATTGCATATATCCACTCTAGCTCAGCTAATCGATTAAATTTCATAAAATTTGGTGGGTAAGTCACTTGAGTGGGACCCTGGTGCTGATTAGCTATTGGTATGATTTGGAAGGAAAGAACCCGCCAATTTTTGCAAAATGGCTCTCAAAAATTGTGTTTCCACTCTAACTGACAAACTAATTGATCAAATTACACAAAATTTGGTAGATAAGTCGCTCGTATAATACCGTGATGCTGGTTAGATTTTGATATGATTCGAAAAAAAAAGAATCTTCCTTTTTTTTGCGAAATGACCCGCAAATATAATATATTCGATCTAAAATAAAATAATACATGTGCAAGATAGTAAAACTCTGCAATAAATGACTAAAATTGATGAAATATATTGATTAAAAGTACTTGTGTTACATGTAAAATTTAACAACTAAGCGAATAAATCTGACCCTATGACGGTAGGATAAACCGTTGTCGAGATATTGTAGTTTTTGTGATTTTATTGATCTGAAGAATTTAAAGTGAATTAAGTTGCCAAATGAAACGAATATGCAATGAAAAAAAAAACGAATTGGATATAATATCAGAAAATTTTCCATATCATTTTCTGCATTTAACCTCAATTTAATGGATAATAAAATAAGAAATTACAAAATGAATTTGAATCTGCAGAGAAAGTCATGTGCTGCTCACATCAGATTTTTACTTTCCCTGCAATACATGACAATGTATAGGGAAAGTATTGGAATCATGTCGAAAATCACAACTCGAGTTTTCGACGGATTTACACGTTTCGGGATCTCTAGGATGCCAAAAAATTATTTTTAGCGTGACTTCTGTGTGAGTGTGTGTCTGTCTGTCTGTCTGTCTGTCTGTGCAATGTATGTATCCATTCTAATTCAAAAACTAATGGACCGAATTTCATAAAATTTGGTATGTAAGTCACTTGTGTGTGACCCTGGTGCTAATTAGTTTTTAATACGATTCGGGATAAAATAGCCCACCTTTTTTGTGCGAAATGACCCGCAAAAATTGCCTGTATTCACTCTAGCTGAAAAACTAATAGTTCAAATTTCACAAAATTTGGTAGATTCACTTGTAGAGTATCCTGGTGCTGATTAGATTTTGGTACGATTCGGAAAAAATTAACCTGCCTTTTTTTGCGAAATGGCCCTCAAAAATCATCAAAATCTAAAATAAAAACCTACGCATGCTCAAATATATCAATTAAATGCTTGTTTTATACGTAATTTTTAACAATGAAAAAGTTATGATCAACCCCATTACACTAGGACTAGCCGTTCTTGAGATATTTTAGTTTTTCGCATTTACGCTGGGCCACCGTGGAAAAAAAGTCCAGTTACCAACTAATAACGGAAATTGAATTAAAAGTGCCAATTTTGTGTCATTTTATATAATTGTGGGCGTTATTTTGTGCAATTAAACTTAATATAATGAGTTATTGAAGAAATAGGGAAAGTAAATATGAGTCTGCAGGGAAAGTCATGTGCTGCCCACATCAGATTCTTTTTAGCAATACACTATTGGTCAAGTGGACCCTATCACTCCATATTTGTTTTTCAGGAAATAAGATAAAACAATATACTAAATAAATTAGTCCCGTAAACGTTCAAAAGAGTCGTCAAGATATTTTAGGGCCACGATAAGAAAGGTGAAAAGCCTGCTCCCCACTAAAAAATAACCATCTACCGTATCTGGCCATTTGTTAGGGGTTCCCTGGCCCATAAAAGGGGCGTAGTACCCCCCTATCGAAATGCCTAGCCTCGGCTCCGTAGTCTATTGCCGGGGAAATAAACATAATGGCGGAGATGAACTGTATCAGTTACCAATTTAGACCGGAGAGCTAAGGCTTTGCAGGAAGGACGGAGTTCTCTCGACAAGAGTGGTGTAAGTGCTAGATCGTATAATGCAGGGATGGGCGAATAACACTTTTCTCGAATTCGAATATTAATCAGATTTCGAATATTCGAGTACCCCGAATAGTTATTTTAAATTGTTAATAAATAATATTTACATTTATTAAATATTACAATTAATAATTAGTAAATGAATTAATAAAAAATATTTACATTTGCAAAATATTAATTATTAGTAAATGAAATAATAAAAATTTTTTACATTTACTTAATATTATTAATAATTAGTAAATGAATTAATAAAATATATTTATATTTATTAATTATCAATAAATGAATTAATAAAAATATTTACATTTGTAAAATATTATTAATTAGTAAATAAATTAATAAAATATATTTACATTTATTACATATTATTAATTATTAGTAAATGGATTGATAACTAATATTTACATTTATTAAATATTCTTAATAGCTAGTAAATGAATTAATGAAATATATTTACATTTATTAAATATTATTAAATATTAGTAAATTAATAATTAAAATAAAATCTATGTAGATAAAATTGAAAATCTGTCTGTCTGTCCCATCATCACGGGAGAACGGCTGAACCGAATTCGATAAAATTTTGTGGGTAGCCTAGAAATAGCCCCACTTAAAATTTAGTCCATGTATGTTTTGAGCTCCTACGACCAGTGGTTCTTGAGATATTAGTAAAAAACGAAATTGTCGTTTGCCTCATTATCACGGGAAAACAGCTGAACCGAATTTGATGAAATTTTGTGAATAGCATTGAAATAGTCCACCCATAAATTTAGTCCAAGTTTCGAGTTTCTAACACCAGGGGTTGTCGAGATATTAATGAAAAACGGAACTTTTTCCTAGGAGTTCTACTCTCCAACTCCGTGGTTTATCCAAACGGAAAGGATAAAAATCGTTTGTGTAAAACATCAAAATGAAATAAAACTTTATTTCCGAGCTTGGTGCAGGATTTTTGCATTAATTAGTCACTATAGGAAAACATGAATTGTTTGAAACATGAATTTAAATGGAAAAATCTACCTCCATGGTTCATCTTTCACAAGCTTTTACTCAACGATAAAAAGTATAAAGAAATCAAAATGGCTATTTAATTTCGCTTTTTATGAGGAAGATTCTATCTTATATCATGTTGCTCGGCAACGGAATGAAATTAAATGTGTTGTTAATATTTATTATTATTTTTTCTATTTGAATAATAAATAAATGGATGTAAAATTATATTTTATAAATGAACGGTTTGATTGTTCTTTTAATTATATAAATTGCGGGCTGCGTACATCACTTTAATTTATTTTAGCAAAGAGGTTTCAAGCTCATATATTGTGTTTAGCTAATAAACTCATATATTGTGTTTACCCAATAAATTCATTTGGCCGATTGTTGAAGCAGAAAAAGAGTAGAACGAGTGTATGTATCTTCTAATACAATTTTAGTATTTTCATTTAGTATATGTCCCATGTTTGTCCCATTATATACAAACGGGATCGGAATACTTTATTCTTCAGATCTGCAAATTCAGAGCCACGAATTTAGCGGAATATCTCTAAATAACTTGGTAACTTTTCTTAAACGTTACCAAATTAGCGGAAATGTCCCCAAATTGATAAAAATGATGCAAATCAATGAAATTAAAGTTTTTTTAGAATAGAGTACTGAAATGATGTTTCTGTAGCATTTGTCGGTCAGTCCATCCATCCTACTTATTAAAAAAATTCGTTAAATATGTTACTATCACCAAATTGATAAAAATATTTCTAAATCCATAAAAATATCTTGGAATTGATAAAATCGCGCTTAATAAATGAAATTAATTGTGTTTTGTTAGGGGATAGTATTGTGATGATGTTTCGTCAATTTGTCGCAAAATGGGACTATCAATTCAATACTCCCACTTGGCGATAAATTTGGCGATTTTTTAAGTTATCCCTAAATTGACGAAAATGTCGATAAACCTTCCATGGAGATCGCATTATTCAGACGATATGATTTCCAGCAATTTATTTGAAGCAAATGATATCATGTCGCTTAGCAACGGATCCAATGTGTTATGCTCCATACGATTTTTATTAAATCTTTTCAGATTTGAATAATAAAAATATGTATATAAAATAAATTTCATTGACATTGCATTTTTGACTGGATAATATCAATTACGGTCTACAGGTTTAAACATCATTATTATTGATACTTTCGGGGAATGTTGATTCAGGGATTATTGATATCTTCAAATTATTATGCTATTGTTTCATTATGACGAAAATTGCTGAAACTCGTATATAGTACGCTGTACGAGTAATCTTCCACAAATGCACGGGTATATCTTCCAATCTACGAGAATATAAGTAGTACAGGTATATTGGCATATATTTTGATATATATTGGCATATATTGGAATCAATTATGACCTTCTGGTATTAAGATTGCGGGGATTTTTGATACTTTCAATTTATTACGTCATCTCTTTTATTTTGGCAAATGTTTTTGAGACTCATATTGCAATACGGGTAAGCTTCTACTAACACACTGGCATATTTTCTAATCTGCGACAATATAAGTAGTACGGAGTTGCATATATTGATTCAATTCCTTTTTTTTTTTGTAAATTTGCTTACAAAAGGGGCCAGGATGTTTTATTCTTCAAATCTGCCCGTGAAGATAATTTCGCATAGTGAGAACGGATATTCTTAAACGTCTCTTTAGGAGCAATAAATTTAATATTTTAACAGAATTTGCACATGATTGCGAATTATAAGTTTTTTTTATATTATATACTCCGTACGAAGAACGGATATGCTGCTAGTAAAAAATAAAAATGTGTCATAAAACTACATTAGCTTTGGAAATGAAACTTTTTCATTTAAATTTTAATTATTTTTACACAAGTTTTTTTCATTATTATTTTAGGTGCTTTTAATTACGATAATTGGATATTTGAAAAGGTTTCATTCTTACTGCAGAGTTTTATTTAAGATAACAAACATATATTCAAACACGTTCAGGATTTATATTCTGCTTATTTTTCTTTGTTGCAAATTAAACCGGAAGTGCTCAGGAATCGCTCTTAAAACTGTTGACGGGCACGTCAATAAATGCTTCAACAATAATTCCTTCAAGCGAGGATGCAGAGTCTTATTTTTTAAGTAGTCGGAAATATTTTCAAGCAAACTTTGTTATATGGGTACTTTCGAATTTCTTCTTCTGAAAAAGCATGACTTTTTATTTCAGAACCTGCTGTTAATTATGGAACGATATGCAATGATATTTCTTCTCGTGACGTCATATTCAAGATTTCGAATCTCTGATACTTTATACAGTACTTTACGTATTTGCCTACCTCAAGTATAATGTAGTGATTTACTGTTTAAGCGTTGTTCTTGAAATGAACGAATTAATATTTATTTTTTTAAATATCTAGATAGTGAGTCTTCAATCAGCTTTTATAACTATATGAACTGACTAACTGATGCAAGCGGCATTATTCGTAATTTAACCTTCTGCTTACGGGTGGGACAGCGCCAGTCCCAAACGAAGAACCTCTCAAAAAGACAGGTATTTGAAATACCCTATCCCAAACACTTCGATCCCCCTTTGCAGACATTGGCGTCCATGCAAAATTGGCGTCCTGCAAAGGGGGATCGAGCTGTTTCGGATAGGGTATGTTAAATACCTGTCTTTTTGAGAGGTTCTTCGTTTGGAATGGACGCTGTCCCACCCGTAAACAAATGGTTAAAACATGTGTAAATTTTAAGCGCATTCATATTGCTTTCTAAAAACAAATAATTCATTCAAATATTGAAGTTAATTCCTCAATAAAAAATTAAAAATATGAGCTTATCTACTCTCGCTATGAAAAAGCATTTGCATGGGCAAATCTGAAAAATAAAATATCCTGGGACCGTTTATAAGCAAATGTGTAAAACTGTGAAGTTCGGTAAACATAAGCCAAAATGAAGACCCTGAAAAAGTAGCAGAAATTATTCCCTAAACGCGACGCGTGAATTTTTTTTATTTAGTGTTTTATGCGATAACAAATCACACGACCGGAAAGAGCAGACAATTGTGAGCAAAAATATATCAATTTCAAATCTCAGGGACAAATTCTAATATTTTTTAAAGATTTTAAAACAAAAGTCACTTTCGGCTCAAAAAAACGAACTTTCGTTTTTAAATCCTCGCATCTGGAAAAGTTCCGACAATTTGAACTAATAATTTACATTTTTAGAAAGCTCAAACATCAGGCATTCTTACAAACCCAATCTGGTCAAGAAATAATTATAAATAGCCGCCCGATCCGGATTTTAAAGAAGTAATGATTTTAAATTTCTCCGCGATTTCTCGTCGAAGTTCCGGTTTTCTCCCACATGTACGCGCAGACGCACGGGAGGTGGAGGGGGACGTCACGGTGTTTTCATGGAGAAAAAAATAAATGAAAAGAAAGTTAATTTACCATGTCAATCAATCTTAAAGGTATTCGAAATATACATAAGGGATAAAGTAATTTTTCAGTCCATTATTTTTACTTTATGTAATATAGTATAGAGAAAGTATTGATTTCATGAATTTTCGAATTCGACAATTTGATGCCAATATATGTTTTAAGACCTACTAAAGATGTTTTGATTATTCTTGGAATGAAGTCCATTTATTTGTCTGTATGTGTGTCTGCCGTCGATTTCTTGTGTTCCAGATTGCAGACACAAATATTAAGGGATTTTCACAAAACTTTATGGCGACCAGCCTGTTCGCTACCCTTCAAAATTCTGACCGTGGAAAACTCGCTGGCGCGACCTATCAGAAAGGTGTAAGGTAACTATTTGGACGGCCAGAAATTGCCACCCAATTTAGACCGGAACCCAGTGGGAGAGGCATCCACAGGGGCTGTACCCTCCTTCCCCTACCACCAACCTCTCGGAAGGACTTACGGACCCACATATTTAACGTGATCGTACTCCGCGTGTAAAAGATCTTTGAATGAATCCATAGGGCAATTTCTTCATATTTGTTTATTTATTTCTAAATGCATCGCAATATGCATGTTTTATTTTCTTGCATGTTTTATTTTCTTATATCGCAGCATCCGAAAAGGAAGATTACCACAGTTCTATAATGTGGCAGAAATATGGGCGGTTTGTATCTTTGCGTTGTAATAACATTTTTTAATTACTATATTTTCTTATTTTCTGTTAATTTCCAACCCAAACCTTAAAATTCGATTTTCGATACAGCAAGCAAAGGTCTTCCTTTTACCGTTTCGACGGTTGCTATGCAGTGGGCTGGACGTTGCCATGGGTTGAAGTGAATGTTTGTACACTAAAGGATTTGAATGTTGAAACTAAAGGATTTGAACTCAAACGAAAGGAAGAGATATTTTTTATTTAAAACAGGCGATTTGGAAATTGGGTGGTGTTATCTGTATCTGTATTATTTAAGTGGCGAGCGCTTATTTGGGACCCGAGTAATCAGTCAAAAGTATTTTTATTAGATTTTGTGTATGCATGCTGTTCAGTGGGTATATTATTTTTTAAAAAAATAGGATAATAACTTTATCTTGTTATCACGTGGACGGACACAAAAATTTGAAACCCCCCCAAAAAAGATATCTAAAGAACTGCCAAACTGGGGGAAATTGCAGCATACACAAATGCACTTTTTATCACTGTATACTTAACGTCCAATTTCGATGCGGGTTGCTTTAAATTATTGCTTAAAATGCAGTATATATTTTTAATTAAATGGGACAAATCAATTTTTAAAGTTAAAAACTACTTCCTCTCCTTCACCAGAAAACATTCTTCGGTCGCTTATTGCATCTCTTGAATTGGACATGATTGGATTATTTTAATGCTTTACTGTTTTTGCGTGCAGTGAACGCGAGAGCTACTTTAATCAGAAGCTACAGTTTATAATATATTCCGAAACACTAAGTATGTATGCATATAAAGGGCTATCCACCTGTACTAAGGATTCAACTCGGCTCCTGTGGATTTGAAGGCCAAGAGGGTTAAGTTACAGATGAACCTTGCCGCCTCACGAATATCCTCTATTTATAGTCTGTGCTTGCTACTCTGAGGCGGACCTTACACGTACAGTTTGGCCTTCCAATTGTCCTGAGTAGTTCAAGACCGAAGTGGTATGTGTGTGTGTAAACGGCGTGTCTGCCAACTGTTAGACTGTAGGAATTCCCGTAGGTCTATCGACCGGCCGTGTGGTCGAAGACGTGGTTTTTCGACAGAGTATGCAGAGGTTTGCATGCATTGCTCAACGTCGTCTGTCCACTCACAAGATGTCATGGCAGACTGAAGATAATGGATAAACAGTTCGATCTCTTTGTGTCAAGGAGAGTGGGGTGAGACAAACAGGCATAATTGCCACAGTTTGGCTTGTCAGTACTAATTAAGGGCCAAACTGTACGTGCATGGCGGACTTAAGCAATCGATCATTCAACTCCAACAGATTTGAGTTTCCTATAAGAAAACAATTGAATTTTCTTAAGGTTTCATTTTCTGTAAATAGATCTTAAGACATTTTTACAGCTGGAAAACTGTGAATTATAGTCGAATTTATAACCAACTTTCTTCATTTCTCATACCACTCTCCTTGTGCCACTTTAACTCTCCCTGAAGTTCTCCCTTACCTATTTGGGATATCTGAGTGGGAACAAAACTTAAAGTGATCATTATTACAAAGATGGGGGGGGGAGCTTCCTCTCCCCGCTCGCAGCAGATCCCCTAAACGACTCCTCGGGTTCCCTTCCCTTGTTGCGTCTCAGTGCGACTTGATAATACTCATCCTTATTTAAGGCCCAGTAACGGCTGCGACACGCTAATAGCCAGAGTGCTCCCCGGAAAGCCTTTTGTTCAAGGCAATTGTTGAAAGATGGTAATCGTGTTTGAATGACGACTATGTCACTGCCTCTTTCGTAATATTGCTTTTATTGAGTACTTGTGTAGTAATCTCAGAGATTATTGTGTATATTACTTGCAAATTCTCTAATTGAATGATAATAACTATAATAATGAAGGGGCTTGCATTTCTACTCCGAGCCAAATTCCGTCTCTAGTCTTCATCAGCATGCATGGCATATAAAGAGTCAGCGAATGGTGGAGTATGCGGATGAGTGACGTTTTTCTTTGCATATGAAATGAAGGTGTGTGTTTGCGCGTGTCGTCTGTATTGGAAAATCTATGCGTCGGATAGCGACATGATTTAGCACAAAGGTACTTCAGGACCCAGTACGATGCACCTCGGTGGGATTTTTTTTTACATTCTAATTAGTTTTTTAGTTATGTTATGTTTTAGCAGGGGCGATTTAAAAAAAAATCAAGATGTATTCTTTACAACGATATTTAAATCGGAACTTGTAGGATGATTTCTTCATATTTATTTATTTATTTGTTTTTAAACACCTCGAAATTTTCACTAGGTTATCTGATACTTATTTCGCACCCGAAAATATATGATTAGCACAATTCTATAGTTTGTCAAAAAAATATTGTGTGTATATCTTTTTATTCTAACAAATAAAAATGTTTTTAATTACTTCATCATTTTATTTTTTTTATTTCATTTTTACCTAATTTATCAGCTCAGAACTCATAACCTTTTTTTTTATCATTTGCAAGTTGGTTGTAATAATTTGCTTATTTATTTAATGAAAGTGTACAGAACAAATTACAATGAAGGAACCTAAATCTCTCATTGTATCTATATATACTGACACTAAGAATTCAAACAGAAACAACGTAATGCTACAATAAAAAAAACTCATCGCAGAAAGACAATACACATGAAATAATCAGATCGCATAAGGAAATGCCTTAAACAAGATTCACACACACTCTTGAAAATGTAAATAGTGAAAAAATATATCTAAATCATTATAACAAGTATTATATAATCTATAAAGTTTAATCGCAACAAAATTACTAGTACTATTTAACTTACACAGATATTCCCCAAATACCTACGTCTTAAACACACATTTGAAGCATTAAAAGAAATAGTAATTAAAATCTGTGGGCAATTGATAAGATTATTAACTAATTTATAAAACAAAATTATGATAGCTTTCTTTTGATATTTAAGGGAACAATACCAAACAAGTTTCTTAAATCAGCACTAGAAAAGCCATAAAAATCACGATAACCGATTATTTTTCCAACTTACGATGTATTTTGAAATTCGATGGTGTGCACCAAAACGTTTCTGAAGTACACTACGTGTCAATGAAAATAAGACACCAAGAAGAAGTGGACAGAAAAATATGCAAATTGCAGGGTAGACACAGCTCACCGAGTTATGTAAATGATGCGAAATGCGCAGTTGATCCGCGCAGGTTGAGTGAGGTATAAGAGAAGGAACCTGCAGAATCGGAGAAGTCGCACCGCTCCTGCCAGGGAAATCATTTTGCAATTTTTTTTTTGTCTCAGAGGAAACGTGTACTTGCCGAGAATGTCAGGCTGCCGCCAACCGAGGGAATTCCAGCAGACAGATGATTTCACGAAGGGTATGATGATCGGACTCAGAAGGGCAAGTTGGTCCATAAGTCAAATCTCAGTGGACAGTCACCTACACGGGTCCACGGTACACCGGCTGAGGTGAAGATGGTTGGAACAAGAGAATGTAGCACGTTTGAGGGGTGCCGGTACGGCTAGAGCGACGTCAGCACATGTGGACCAACGCATCCGCCGGCAAGCGTTGGCGGCCCCGCAGGCCACTTCCGTCGTCCTTTTGCAGCATGTGCAGGACACCCTTGATGCTCCCATATCGACCAGGACCATTATCCGCCGATTGGTCGCAGGCGACCTGCACTCATGGCGCCCGTTAAGAAGACTGCCATTGACCCAACAACACGGACGCCTCCATTTGCAATGGTGTCGGGATCGAGCCACGTGGACGGCTGAATGGCATAGGGTCATGTTCTCAGACAACTCACGCTTCTGTTTTAGCAATGACAGTCGCCGAGTACGAGTCTTACGCCGAAATGGTGACAGGTCCAATCCGGCAGCATCTGTGGAGCGCCACTCCGCGCGACAACGCGGCATCATGGTTTGGGGCGTCATTGCTTACTATAGCAGGTCACCTCTGGTCCGTATTGAGGGCACTATGGCGGCTCAACGATACGTGGATAACGTGCAGCGGCCGGTTACACTACCCTTCCTTCATGGGGTGTGCAATGCCGTTTACCAGCAGGATAACGACCGACCCCACGCGGCACGCATCAGCGAACATGCCCTGCAAGATACCCAGGTTCTTCCCTGGCCATCAGTCTCCCTTGATCTCTCACCAATCAAACACGTCTGGGACTTGATTGGACGTCGTTTGCCTGCTCTGCGTTTAGAAGACGAACTCTGTCAAATGGTTGACAGGGAATGAGCAGTCATTCCTTAGGACACCGTCCACACGCTCATTGACTCTGTACTTAGATGTATTGCTGTCTGTATACCCCCCCCCCCCCGCGGTGTTCCTACAACCTACTGATCAGACGGTGTTATCGCTCAGTGTATAGGTGTATTATGTTGCAATAAACATCACTTATTGTTCGTTGCTGTTTCTCTCTGTTTGCCGATTTTCATCACTTTCTGCCCACCCCTTCTTGGTGTCTCATTTTTACTGTCACTTAGTGTATTTTAAAAGATTGTATATCAAGGTGTCGTAAGAAAGTCGTACTTACATTTGATCAGCGGAATTGTGTTGAAGTGGTATTGAAAGTTGAAAATTTCCTACAGTTCAGAAACAGTTTAGGAGTACATATTATACTGAACCACCAACAGTCTTGCAATTTCACGTATTCGTTATAAGGGATGCCACTGTGTAAAATGTACACACTGGTCTGAGAGATCTTTTATGCCTATGAGACGCATTGGTGATTCATTGTGGTACGCCCCGCTAAACTATTCCTGTGCTTTGTGGAAATTTTCTGACTTCCAATACCACTTCAACGTAAATATCCGTTATTCAAATGTAAGTCTGGTATTTTCCATTATTTACACCAACTTGCCAGTGAGAAAGTGGAAAACACTACTGAATTAAATGTATATGCATTTTTGGGGTATAATTAGACTTCTTTTGTAGCAATTCCATGCATAAAAAATCTTCAGTTGTCGCAAACTGAAAATTAACTTACCCTCTTATGCTTCAAATTGAAATTCTGAGAAACTTGCAAAAGATATTTTATGAAAATTACTTACAAGAAAGATCACGAGTTAACAGTATAAAACTAAGGGGAGGGGGGAGGATTATATCATCATAAAGTGAACCTATACCGGTGTAAGAAAATCGGATTTGTTTCAATCGAGGGTTATTTTCTACAGACACAAAAATTTCGAAATGTAAATGTTTATCTCAGGAGATTTTTGTTTTCGACAATGTAGAATAATTTTTGTCTCTGGGAAGATACTATTAACGACGCTAATAAACCCTGTTTCAATTCATTATTCCTTTCCATAGATTGCCATGAACATAACACATATTTACCAACCCCTGCCACTCCAACTGCTACTGTAAGCTCTAGGGCCAGTCGAGTGGTCTGGGTTTTCGTCACATTTACCAACACATATTACACACATTAAATGCATATATTTTATACCTGTCAAAACAACGTTGTCGGTAAAAAACAACCTTCGATGAAACTAAATGAAATGATTTTGGTACATTGTTTTAGGCCCTCTTCATGATGGCATAATTCCCCCCTGACTTTCAGGCTATCAACTCGTGACCTTGCATTATTGTTACTTCTTCAAAGGCCAAGAAAGCACAAGGTCAAAAAGCAATTAGCACGATCTAGGCACAAATTGCAGCCCATGGCAATTTTTATTGTTACTAGTGTAGTTATCAATTATTTCATACTGGAATGGCAAAAAGCACAAAACATCCGTTTTGTGCTTTTGTATGTTGCTACCACAGATGCAAGTTGCTACTCTTGAAGCTTAATTCGTATGTTTGAGAAGTGCCTTTATGATATATAAAATATCATAATAATTTCGAAAATCAATTCAGAGCTTTTTTAATTTCGTCGGGGAAAATACATATTAATCCATGTAATTGCATGTGAATACGTTATGGATTATGTGTTATATCATCCACTCTGCCAATTTTAAACGCCATCCCTCCATCTTTAATCTATCCCCCTGCCTGGCATAGTTTCCGAATTTTCTTTTTTCATTCCATTGTTTTTTGCCTGACCTTATTCGGGAGGAGGGTGAAAAACCTCTTTATCCTCCGGGGGGTTATTAAAACATATCGTCCCCTTGACATCCGGGCACTTAATGGAGTTGCTGCAACGTCATGACAGTTCCCTAAGCTCCAAAGTTTGAGAATTTCCTCCGGAGAATTTCGTCTGACAACCTGCTCCACCCCGCTTTTCCGAATCATCGTTGGGCAGATATTAGTTGTGGAAGGGGGGGGGGGGGATTTATTTTTTGATGGGATTCCAGAAACATCGATGAAACAGTTGGAAGAAGGGCACAGCATAAATAAAAAATATTGCTTTGATATGAAACTTGAAATAAGCCTTGATGGAAGGAATTGTTTTTCAGATAACCTCCAGGTTTTGTAACTCAATGAAATCGCAAGTATCGTGTAAGAATATTTCATTAAATGCCATTGCAGATGTAATGTAAGATAAATCGTTTAAAACTTGAACAATTCCATTATAAAAAAATGTATTTGTAAGGTACTTTCTACAGCACTGGAAGCTCAGATGATAGGGATCTAGTTTCAATTACGAGAATCAAATTTCGATATTTTCTTTGGTCAAAATCCCATACTGATGCACAAGCGTTGCTGTCAACTCTGGCATCTGTATAATATCACTGAGCTGACTGACTCTGTGAGTGAGGGGTTGATGAATCAAAAATTTTGAGCACTTCTTGAAAGTTCTACTTAGAATCTTGATTTTGGTGTCATTCGATCAATCTCAGCTTCGAGAGTAAGAAAAAACTCTTAAAATTTCAAAAATTCGAATTAGAGGTGATAGTGCAAAGGAATAATAATAATAAAAAGAAACCTCAAAACCACTTTGCTTAATAATCGAGCATTTCCACTCTATCTAGAATCTTAGTTTTTGTCTTATTCGAACCGTCTTGGCTTTCAGGTCAAAGATAAAAATCAAACATTTCAAAAATTCGAATTAGGGGTGGCGATACAAAGGAATTTTTAAAACACTTAGCCGGTTTGCTTCGTAAAAGTGGGTACCATTCCAATTTTATATTAAAATTTTAAACGACTTTTTATATTCAGAACTTTTATTAACTGTGTAGGTGTCATTTAATTACCACTAGCCATAGAGAACACTCGAAGCGCGAGTAAAATGGTTAGTACGAGATAAAAGTTGTGTGGCTAAAAGAATGAACAAATTGTAATAGAGAAGGATAAAAGGATGGATTTGTTGAGATTTCAGAGTGCAAGGGTGGAATGTTGCAATTCAATGTTTTAATACCTGAAGTAAAATTTGCAGTTAATTAAAATTATTTTCAAATAATTAAATAACAGGTCACGTGACATCTGTGGTAAAATTTATAGTGCATTGTTCACCAGTAACTGCAAATACACAAATAACATAATTGCTAGAAACGCGAAATTTTGTAACACAAAAACATGTATTTTAAGGCATTAAATTAATTTATCGAGAAAAAAAATGATATGTTGTTGCAAAAAAAGTTTGCCAAAATAATTATGCAGATATAGCAAACATTTGGTCTGTTGTTAATCAACTACATCCATTTAATGTAAGTTAAAAGATGTTCACTTGATAATTAGAGCATAAAATTAAGGATGCATGCTTTTCATATATAATTTTCCCCAATAATAAATTATTTTGAAGATTTGACATATATTAAAAGTCAAGTGGTCTGTTATAAAGCATCGTAATATAATTATAAACATTGAATTATGTCAGACACCAATACATTTCTCCAAAAACTCAAAAGTTACTAATTTTGAAGCTGTTACGACTTACAAATCTCTTCTTAATTCAGGGCTATCCAAATGGAACTGAAAGCTGAGCCAAAACACCAAATAATCTCCCTCTATCACGTAGGACTTAGTTTTTTTACTTGCTCGTCTATTTTGTTTGAGCCTTGCCTCGCAAATAAATGAGGGCCTTCGCATCCTCAGCAACGTGATCTCATTTTACTTCCAGGACCAAAGATGTGACGTCACACGCGGACACGTTTGCACGTCCACCTACGGGACTAGGCATACAAATGGCGGAGGAAAAAGGGACCCTTTTTTTCTCTTTTGTCTCATCCAGAAACACGTGATAATCGGCACGTGACGCGCGGTGACGAGTTGTGCTGTTCTTGTTCTTCTGGCACGTTTTTCAGTGTTGTGATTGGAATAATTTGGCCATAGGATGCAAAGAAATGTGACCAGTTGAAGATCCTGAGTGGAAGCTTTTGCTTTTCAATTCGCATCAGCTGCAAACAATGATGGCTACTCAACGAATTTAGGTCTTTAAAGCAGGTGTTATTTGGAAATAGAAATTGCTTATATTGACATACAGGGCTTTTCTTTCTCAATTGCAAATGATTTCCTACCTGGTGAAAAGGCACATTTAAGGAAATATAAAGACAATTGCAAACCAAGTTATGCTTGATGCTTGTCTTTTACTATTTAATATGTTGTAGTCATTTTGTTCCTGCACCAGATCGATCAACTGATATTTCGAATGTACCGTTATCATAAACTCTTGCTACATCACAACTGATGAATAATTCTGTTAAAGAATATTAATAATAAATATTTTCTGGTCGAAGCACAGAAAGGAATTGCAAGGTTGAGTGTATACAAGTATGTGTGGAAACTGAAGGAATACAAAAGTATGACATGCACACAGAGTTCATACTGGCTTTTGAATGTTGATACATATATACTCCCTATCTATACAAGATGAGTGACTTTTAAATGCATACTCATAGACAAGTTGTTTTAGATTAATGTAAGTTACGTGACGTGTCTGTGAGTTAAGAAGCCAGCCGCGCATCTGTGGACTGGAATGACTGAGAAAGCACGGTATCACAGTTATGAGGTATGAAGTATTTTCCGTATCAAAACATGCAAATACGTAAATGAGACACTCTTCTTTAAAGTATTCAAACTCTTTCAAAACTTCAATTCTGTTTAGACAGATAATAGCAATACCATGCCAACATAATTTTGGGCTGAAGTGTTTACGTCATCTCATATGGAGTAACGAATACTACTTTTACTTTATAAGCCTGCAGTCTTATGCAATCAGCAAACTCATTGGCCATTACATTGCAGTACCACAGAACAAATGATGTTTTTAAAGAAATTCGTCAGTTGTGAAAAGTTTTGAGTTATGACGTCATTGAAATTATTTGCAACAAACTTTTTGTTTTGTTTGGCTTCTACAGTGTAAGATACCCACGCGCGTTAATGTTATGAAAATCTCAAATTTTGAATACTTCGAGTTCTAACATTTCAAATTAAAATTATATCTAATGTATATATACATTAAATTTGTAAGAAGTTTACGTGTATTCATTCGTGAGTTATCCTGTCTACTCTTACAGACATATACGGAAATATCAAGATGGACATGTTCGAAGTTCAAGGATCTTGAAACTAACTTTTCCATCAAAGTCTCGAATTTGAAAATTATGAGAAATTAATTAATTATCCTTTTTTGAATCATTACTAATGAGATGTTTCCAAACTAAAATAAAATAAAATAAAAGTAAATTTAAGGGTTTTCAATATATTTAATACATACGCAAAATGGGGTAGGCGTGCATGTTTATAAAAATCCGATCTTCTACTGTTTACAGTCAAAATATAAATGGCTATTTTTAAACAACTGCAAGCCTTTAATTCTTTTAAGGTGTTCCTCTCAAATATTTAGTAAAAAAATATTTATGAAGTGTCATGCCGGCTGCATGCTAGGACTGGATATTTATCGTCTCCATAGATATTCGCAAAACTGTAATGCACAGTAAGTTTCTTTGCTACCTTTGCAGTTATCAGCTGTTTCAAGACGAAGAGCCGTTAATAATCATAAAACCGGTTCATTAATTGTGTTATATGCAATGGGAACGTGATCCTAGCTTTCGGAACTTTACGAGCCGTGTTCTGTGAATAAGAATCAAGATCAAAAACTTCTAGCCCCCTACTGAAATTACTCGTAGAAAGAATTCACTATTTAAGATCAATCTCTCTAATTGGTTATGCAAATAAAAATGTTTGTGTAAAAGGGCGTGCGCAGATATGGCGAAGGTCTGAAAAGGGGTACAGAATATTGTGCTGAAAATAGGAAAACGCTGGTTTAAAAACAGCAGTGCATAAATTTGCACCAAATGTTTCCAATTTCGACATTGATAAAGAAGTTATGTTCGATTCGGCAGAGGCGTTCCTCAAGCGACCATTTGGGGCCACATGTTTGCAGCTCAAAATTTTGTACGTTACTTTTATTGGACTTCTCTTTCATTTCTTAAAAGACTCATTAGTGCTGAAGACCCAGACCGTCCGACTCGTCAAGACTCATTAGTGCATTATATCTAATCCAACGCTGTCCTGTATTTCATATAATTCTGCATTTTATCATTAGTCATTTGTGTATCTGTTTACGATTGTCTTTACAACGTTGTGGCTACTGTCTTTTTATCGGATTGTAGTTGAGCATGTTGAAATCATGATACTATAGTCCTCACAGGTGATCCATCCCTCAGTGTGATTTGGTGGTTTTAATGTAGGCTCCGTAGCATTTTATTTTTGATTTGGTTTTTTCGAGATTCGGTATTTTGTGAATTCAGGAGAGCTTAATAGACCTCGACCTATAAAGCATTCGCATAATCAGTGTCACTTCTTCTGCCTGAGTGAGCTATAATTATTGATAGGTGTTAAATAGAAAAACTATGGTTACATAACCAGGCCGAATTATGTATTGGAACCGAGTAGTTTCGGGACCGTTTTTTTTTTTATATCATGAAAACAAGCCCCCAAAATATAGTTGAACCGAAAACAAAAAATCTATGTTAGAAACTAAACTGAAACGACGAACGTAATAAATACGAATTTATTTTTGAACTTGGTAAAAACAATGTCATAAAAAATATTGTCGGATAATCAATTTTTCGGATTACCAATTTTCGGATTTATGACATTTTACTTTAATTATTGTTCAGATGAGGCCTTTTATTAAAGTTCGCTTGAGGGCCTCGGCAAAACCTCGAGACGCTGATGCGATTCAACCACTCCACCCAATCACTGGCTCGCGCCATCAGCTTGCTGAAATGCGGGAAATACTTTGGAAACGGTTCTATAAGATGATGGATAGCCGGGTGAACAGTTTTGTTTCTAAAGGCGGAGAACGTAAGGTAATTAAAATGATTTCTTAATAAATATTTGAGACGAACACCTTAAAAGAATAACTAAATTAATTTTAGATCGGTAAACAAGCCACGACTATTTTCAGACACGTATAAATAAAATCGGAATCGGGGACAGCCCATACTACCTCTGTGACTCTAGTGTAATTTTGAAGGCCGACCATCTTAAATACTTTAAAAGATTATCTGTTAATGCTAGAATAAGCTTTCCCACAAAATGGACTGCAAACTCATGTCTCTACTGGATGGCAAGGATATGACCTTCCGCCTTCTGGCACGGAATAAAAAAATCACTGCTAGAGTGTTATAACTGGTAGAACGTTAGGGTGAATTCCATTACCTCAGATTCAAACCTTTGTACAATTTAGCTCAAATTAAATCTAGAAGATACATTGGTTAACACAGCTCGATACGTAGTGGCAACGGGAACAAAACTACATAGAGCACTATGTAAAACAACAATAATAACGTTATACGCATCGTTATTGAGCACGTTTTTAGGTTAGTTGAATGTGAAAAGTATGTATTACTTTCTGAGTAATACAAAGTAAAATACAAAATTTAATAACTGTGAATAATGAAATATTAACTTTTCCTTAAAAGTTGAACAAATGCGAGTGCAGCGATACATTCAAACCGAAACGACCCATATGCCGAATATATTAAATTTAAAATTGGAATAAAATCCTCGCCAGCTTATAGAAGCCTTCGAATATTTCTTAAACTCCACCGGAATTCTGCCCACGTAGTCCTTAAGACCGAGAATAAATATTTGGCTTTCCGCACAGGTCGGTTAGAATTAGCATGCGGGTCGGACAACTCGTTAATGACACTGCGCATTCAGTAGCTGCTGGCCGTGGAAGAAGGTGAAAGCTCTCATTAAGTTAAATTCCAGAGAAGCGCCCCGTAATTTGCCCTCGAAGAGGTTGGATTTTTTATTATTATTATTATTATTTTTTTTTTACTTTTGCTTCTACGCAAAAATCTTGGATGCGACCTACTTCATTATTCCGAACGCACGACTCTTATAAAAACTTTCGTAAATGGTGAGATTAAAAAATAGGGTGCGAACAGAAACTGGGGGGGGGACAGAATGTACACATTACGTGTTGGGTTGTTGAATATGTTCATAATTGTTGAATATGGTGGTTTGGATAGCAAGAATTGTTTTGCTTATGACTCTACCTAGGATCTAGTAGTTACATTTGGCCATAGGTTATAGCCAGGGTCTCAGAAATATTAGAGTCACGATCGAATGGGGAATTTCATATCCCAATTTTATTTCAGCCTTTGGAGATCTAATAAAATTATCCCTCCACTTGTCCCCACTCAGGGTCTCAGGGTTTCTGCTTTCCTTATATACACAGTTAAAGGTATATAAGGGAATTATTGTGACGGGCTCGAATATTCGAATTAGAGTTTTTAATGGAAGAGCACATTTATAAGTATCCATGAACTTGAATCGAACATTTTTGAAATGATGTCTGTCTGTATGTGTGGGCAAATGCAATATCTCACAAACGAATGGAACTTCTTGAACGAAATTTGGTGCAAACATTACATTCGGTCAGCACTAGAAGTTTATTAATTTTAAACACAATCGAATGTTTGGTAAATCCCCTAATTTTTTAAAATTAAAAAAATATGTATATTAAAAAATCAAAACATTCAATAATGTTGCTTAATGATCATTTCTCGTGAAAGCCCCAGGCCGTCCGGCTCGTCCAGAGGACTTGGAGCAACAGGATGGACGACCGGGAGATCATTTCTCGTGTAACTTTTCTTTATAAAACAAATTAAATACACTTTAGAACGCTAGTATGGATCGTTCTCTAGATATTGCAAGTTTTTCTAATGAATTTATCTAAAATATTTCATAAAATTAAAAAAAAAAAAAATTTGAAATATATTTACTTATCTATCGTGAAATATGTTCACTTTTCACGCAAAAGTATGCGACACTTTTGTTCGACATCATTCTCGGGGATTTAGTTCGTTCCATTCACGAGGGAATCTACTTGTTGAAGACCCAGACCGTCCGACTCATCCGAAGACTTGAGCAACTATTTGGTCGGCCGAAGGAATCTACTTGTGTAATAGTTTTGTATTTTTACTACCAACAATTTTCCAATAGTCATTTATAAGAAAAGCTCATTTATTTTTCTGTATGTAAGGATTGGAGTGATGTCCGTCTGTCGTCTGCCTGTGATCGATTTCTTGTGTACACGATAGCTGCTACAAATATGATTGAACATTCACAAATCGATATATTCGACTTTGTTATCGACAAATTAACGACTAGATAGAACTTTTTTCTTTAAATTCGAGTGAAAACTTCGAAATTTATTCAAATTTTTATAATTTTTAACATGACAGCATAGGACACAATTTGACATAATCATACATAAAAGGAATTATGTATGGCTCAATTATCCCGAGACTTAATACTTTTAATCGTTGTCAAAAATAGCCGCGATACAATTTTTGTATTTGAGACGTCGTTGCCCCCTCTCCTCCCACCCCCTTCGAGAGACCATGTTACACCCCCCGGGAAGTACATTATCAAGTATAGTACCAATCGAAAGATTTTATAAAGCCCTTTAAAGTGAAGGGTGATACGCTATAATTGTAATCATTTGGATCAACGATACCAATTTTTCAAAATTTTACAAATTTGTTGACGATGGGGAGAGGGGGGGGGGGGCTACCAATAGATCCACACTCCAGTTAATTTACTTTTTATATCGTGTTAGAAGCAGATTCGGCTGTCAAGTAACTAAACTACCTGACGACTTTCATTGTGTTAAGAATGTAGGATAAACGGATACCTGCTGGTCGCTTTTGAACGTTTATCTGCTTACCCAACATTACTGGGAAAGCGAGAGCGGGCCGAGGCCTACAATTACGTAATTGCGCTTTTCCTGGGTGGTAATTTTCGAGCCAAACGGTTTATACCCTCTGGGGGGTTCCCTCTCATCCGGGTGAGTTTAGAGGAGCTATTGGATGACCTGTAAATACACCTGACGAACATTAAGTTAAAATCTATTGTGTGTGTGTATGTTTATGTGGAGTGGGGTGGGACGCAAATTTTTCCGCTACAGTATTATGAAAAGTATAATATCAAAACTGATCACATTCATTTTCTGATGCATAAAATCCCCTATATAAATTGCAATTTTTTGAGTAAACAATTTTGAAGATAATAAATATTCAATTTATCAACATTCGTTCTTAAAATCCCTATATAAAAAAAGTCACACAAATTGCTAAAATAATGTCATTACATTATAACATTATAATTTAAATAGTACTTTTTATTGAAATCCCAATTTTTTTCTGCCAAGAAAAGAAAATTTAATCCGATTTATGTTATTATATAATTAAATTTACCTAATGAACATATTAATTACATTTTTATGATTTAAAATAAGTTAGTAAATACAAATAAATAATTAATAATTATAATAATTCGAATTTTCGACCCCGTCACAATACTTTCCTTATACATTATGTATATAAGGAAAGTAATAAATAATAGTTGAAAATAATACATAAATTGCTAAATAAACTCTGTAAAGATAAAACTAAAAATGATTATAAGATGAAAGTTACATTATAACTTTAATAGTATTTTAATTGGAATCCCATTAAGTACTGGATCTTTTCTGACAAGAAATGAAAAAAAATAATCTCATTTATGCTATTATATAGTTGAATTAACCTTATGAACGGATTAATGATATTTTTATGATTTACTGATTACAAGATCTAACTATTTACGCACATATCTTAATAAACATCATAATCACAAATAACAGTCAATCTTTACATTCTTATTGTGTAATTTCATTGAAGTATGCTATCAATAATTCCATCAACTAATTGAATGATTTTTTAATTAATTACAATCACTTATTACCAATAAAAATTTTACAGTTTTAAAGACATTTAAATACAGCAAACATTAGGAAGAACCATATATAATTATAATGAAATATCAAAATCAATCACATTAAACCAGATATAACATGTACTATTGATGATGTAGATAATAATTATGTTTGCAATAGTGAATAATATTATGCTAAATACATAATTCCATCACTTGGACGTATATAGTAGGATTGGGCATATATAGTAGGAGTTGGGCATATGTAGTGCAGACTTAAATCTTATTGAAAATGAATACTAAAAAAATGCAATGTCATATGGTATAAAATTGATACTGCCCCCCAGTAGTAATCATTCAATTATTTTAAAATCAATTACATTATATGTCGATAAATATATTTATAAGTTAGCAAATAAATATCAGTATGTGTAAATATATAATTTTGAAATTAATAAAAAATACAGTGATATAAAACTGCTTATCATACAATATAACATTAGTAATTTGAGGGAATCAATTAAAAATTTAGAAAAAGCATTTGTTCATTAAGTACGTAGATGAAACCTCCATCAACTATGCAATTATATGCAAAACAATATGCACATTTTTTGAAAGACTATTTAAAAAATAAATATTTTTAAACTATATCCACACACTCTCTTAAAATAAAAAATAAAAAATTAATATATGCAATGAAATAAATATAACAGCTAAATATTTAAAATTTCATACATTCTTTTATTACCAAACTTTCATAAAAATCCACTTATATTTAAAACTGTTGCCAGTAACAATAACACATACACTACTACTGCTAGTAAATTATTTCTAAATTGTTTAAAATAATTAAATGGTAGTTTGCGTTAGTCTGAGAATGATTATTTTATTCTAGACTAGAAGTATATACTCGTTCTTCTTACGTAATATATAATATAAAAAAAACTAAAATTCTTAATTATGTACAAATTTTTATAGTATTCTAAATGATATTGTTATCCAAAACATTCTATTAAGTATTGAATTATCCTATAAAGTATAGGAATATTTGTTCCAGCTGTCACGTGTAGATCTGAATAATGACATATCCTGGTCCCATTAGTAAACACATTTATAAAATATTTGAAATTAGATCATTATAGGCCAAAATGAAAGCGCTATGAAATTGGATCAAGATATGCCAAAATAAAAGTCCTATGATAATATTAGAAGATATGCCAGTACTATACATTTATTCTGTTTCAACAATCGACTAAATACAACATAAGTTAAGCACAATATATGAGTTTCAAAAGTATTTGCCAAAATAAAACAGAAGTCGTAAGAAATTGAAAATACCAATAATTTTACCATAAGTTTTAAACCGTAATGCCTTAATTAATATAATTCAGTCAAAAATACAATTCTGGTAAAATTTTAATTTATATGCATTTTTCTTTTTCGTTATTTAAATCGTAAAAGATTTAATAAAATCATTTGCTGTATAAATACATTGGATTTAATTCGTTAAGCAACTTTTAATTTGCTTAAACCACATACTATATTTTTCATCAAATAAATTAGCGTCAGAAATATAGTCTGCGTAATGCTATAACAAGCTCTATAAGAGGTTTGTTTTTAACACTTTTCATAGTTGTAAAGTGCTTATGACTTCATTCATTCTGTCTGCCGGTTCTCATAATAACTACCATAAAAATGACTTTATCAAAAAGAAATTTTAGTAGCTATATTGTTGAGACGGTCTGTGGGATATACGGGAATGTAAAAGAATAATATCAAACCAATTAGTTTTGGAGTTAACCCGGGTTGAAGAAATGAAATACATTCAACTCTATGGGACCTAATTTTTCAAACACTTTTAAGCGGAGTAAAAACTCACAAATTGCTTTGAAAATTTTAAGAAACATTCGAATTATCATGTGAGATGTGTAAAAAAATTTCATCGAAATATGTAGTTTTTACTTTCCTTATATACATAATGTATAAGGAAAGTATTGTGATGGTGTCGAAAATTCGAATTCGAGTTTTCGACGAGAGAGCACGTTTCAAGCATCCCTGATCACGAATCAAACATTTTTGAAGTGATGTCTGTGTGTGTGTGTGTGTGTGTGTGTGAAAGTATATGTGTGTGTGTCAGTGAGTCTGTGGAGACGATAACTGACGAACGAATGGACCGATTCGAACTAAATTTGGTAGAAAAATCACAATCCGTAAACTCTGGAAGCCTATTGTTTTTATACGTGATCGAATGTTCAGAACCCCCCTAAATTTTCGAATGAAATTTTGAAAAAATCGTTAAAAAATCAAAACCGCTAATAAAGTTACGCAAATAGACATTTCTTATGTAATTTTTCATTAGAAAACGATTGGCATAAATTTTAGAACGCTAACATGAGCCGTTCTCGAGATATTGTACATTTTTCAAAAAAATTATGAAAAAGTCACATAAAAAAAAAAAAATTCCTATTGAGAAACATGTTCACTTTTCATATGTAATACCATGCGATAAATTGAGTGACATCATTCTCGTGGATCTAGCTCGTTCCATTCATGAAAAAATATACTTTGAATAATACTTTTGTATTAGAACGCCAATAGTCATTTATCTGCTGTAAGAATAAGTTTTTTCTTAGTGCATAACTCTTGGCGAGATTTTGGCGACGAATTTGGCGGAATGTCGCCAACTTGGCGACTTTTTTGAAATGTTGCCAAATTAATGAAAATCTCACCAAATGGATAAAAATGATGCTAAATCAATGAAAATGACGACTAATTGTCGAAAATTCAATATCTTGGAAAGAATATTAGTATCTACTATAAGAAAATCCTATTACTTTCCTTATATACATAATGTATAAGGAAAGTATTGTGACGGGGTCGAAAATTCGAAATCGAGTTTTCGACGGCAGAGCACGTTTCAAGCATCCCTGATCACGAATCAAACATTTTTGAAGTGATGTCTGTGTGTGTGTGTGTGTGTGAGAGAGAGTCTGTGAAGACGATAACTGACAAACGAATGGACCAATTCGATCCAAATTTGGTACAAAAATCACAATCCGTAAACACTGGAAGCCTATAGTTTTTATACACAATCGAATGTTAAGAATATCCCTAAATTTTCAAATGAAATTTGGAAAAAATAGTCAAAAAATCAAAACCACTAATAAAGTTACGCATATAGACATTTCTTATGTAATTTTTCATTAGAAAACGATTGACATAAATTTTAGAACGCTAACATGAACCGTTCTCGAGATATTGCACATTTTTCAAAAAAATTATCAGAAAGTCATATAAAATAAAAAAAAAATATTTCCTCCTGAGAGACATGTTCACTTTTCAGTAATACCATGCGATATATTGGATGACATCATTCTCGTGGATCTAGCTCGTTCCATTCATGAAAAAAGATACTTTGAGTAATACTTTTGTATTTGAACGCCAATATTCATTTATCTGCTGTAAGAATAACTTATTTCTTTGTCCATTATGCTTGGCGAGATTTTGGCGACGAATTTTGGCGGAATGTCGCCAACTTGGCGACTTTTTGAAATGTTGACAAATTAACGAAAATCTCGCCAAATGGATAAAAATGACGCTAAATCAATGAAATGACGACTAATTGTCGAAAATTCAATATCTTGGAAAGAATATTAGTATCTACTATAAGAAAATCCTATTACTTTCCTTATATACATAATGTATAAGGAAAGTATTGTGACGGGGTCCAAAATTCGAAATCGAGTTTTCGACGGGAGAGCACGTTTCAAGCATCCCTGATCACGAATCAAACATTTTTGAAGTGATGTCTGTGTGTGTGTGTGTGTGTGTGTGTGTGTGTGAAAGTATGTGTGTGTGTGTGAGAGAGTCTGTGAAGACGATAACTGACAAACGAATGGACCGATTCGATCCAAATTTGGTACAAAAATCACAATCCGTAAACACTGGAAGCCTATTGTTTTTATACACAATCGAATGTTAAGAACACCCCTAAATTTTCAAATGAAATTTGGAAAAAATAGTCAAAAAATCAAAACCACTAATAAAGTTACGCATATAGACATTTCTTATGTAATTTTTCATCAGAAAACGATTGACATAAATTTTAGAACGCTAACATGAACCGTTCTCGAGATATTGCACATTTTTCAAAAAAATTATCAGAAAGTCATATAAAATAAAAAAAAATATTTCCTCTTGAGAGACATGTTCACTTTTCAGTAATACCATGCGATATATTAGATGACATCATTCTCGTGGATCTAGCTCGTTCCATTCATGAAAAAAGATACTTTGAGTAATACTTTTGTATTTGAACGCCAATATTCATTTATCTGCTGTAAGAATAACTTATTTCTTTGTCCATTATGCTTGGCGAGATTTTGGCGACGAATTTTGGCGGAATGTCGCCAACTTGGCGACTTTTTGAAATGTTGACAAATTAACGAAAATCTCGCCAAATGGATAAAAATGACTCTAAATCAATGAAATGACGACTAATTGTCGAAAATTCAATATCTTGGAAAGAATATTAGTATCTACTATAAGAAAAACCTATTTATTTTACTGTAAAAGTGGTAAATTCATTACGTTATATAAGGAAAGTCATGTGTTGCCCACATCAGATTTTTTTAAATAAAAATTGAAATAATAATTACACCCATGTAGAGATCACATGACTCATTGCGAAATAAAATACGGCATCCATTTTTCACCGCTTAGTGAAAATTGGGGATTTTTAAGGAACGCTTATATTTATATTTAGTGTTGCATCCGTTCTAAAACCGCTTTATTTTTGCATATTATCTGTGTATCTAAATTCTTTGCCTAAGAAATTACAATATTTTTTATTTTAAATGGTCACTAAACTTTGATTATTTCTACAACAAAGCCTAATTTTAGCGTATGCAGAATGTAAACAAATCAAGCGATTGTCAGATGAGTTGTATAAGAATTGCTGAATTTTTTTTCAAGCAAAATTATTTAACACTGGTGTCAGGAATATAAGTGATATGAATGAAATATTCATTTCACAAACAAGTAGACAGATTTTCAATTTTACTTATATAGATAATAACAAAGAACTAATTACTAAATTGAAAACGGTAGATGATATTTATGGTTTACAAACTTTGATTTTAAAGACCTCTACAATAATATATGCAAGATATTTATGACGTAATATTAATTAGCAACAAATCGGTTACAACAAATTTTTTATAACAAATCGATTACTTATAATGCAGACCATATTGTAATTACTAATTTTCTTAAACTTCTCACCTTTATTGTATTTTACATTTTCCAGAGCAGTAATTTATGTTTATAAATACCTAGCGGATGGTTTTTGTTCACTACAGTAGTATATTGTTTAATTTGTACCTTTATAAATGAACATACATTTACATGAGGATAAAAATTTATATATATATATACACAGGGTGTCCCAAAAATATTGACCTCGGCTTTTATTCCTTAAATATTGATCTTAGACATAAGTAATAAATTACAAAGTTGCTTTAAAAAAGGTACAGAATTTTATGAAATCGATTAAAATTTTCAAGGAAATTAAATTTCAAGAAATACAAAATTTAAATTTTTATACGACCTCCGTACAAAACCATTTCCAATGAGTAAAATGTGGCCCATACACTAATAAGGTGATGTACAAAGTTTCAGAATTTTATCATAAAAAGTCCCAGAGATATGAAAAGACAAAAATGCTGACTTAAACCACTTTTCGATCCATCGATATGGGTTTTTAGAGGGGGAAAATCATGTCAGCAGACCGCGTTTCAGGGAACATACACTAATTACGAAAGAAAACAATGATTACATAAATAAATAATAATTTTACTATTTATTGGTACAAAAGTATCTACACTGTGTAGAAATAATAACTTTACACAAAGATTACAAAACTTGTTCAAAATGTTTTCCATCTATGCCAAAACAGAGCTGCATTCGCTTGATAACACTTCTGTGCACTCGATCAAGTTCTTGTTCGGTGATGTCACGACAACCATCTTGCATGCGTTGTTGCAACTCTGCTTAATTTAAGGGAGGTGACAGATAAACAGTTCTGCATAAACGTCCAACAAATAAAAATCCATAGGCGTTAATCAGGCGGTCTAGGGGGAAAATTGGCTGGCCCATGCAAGCCAATCCATTTGTCTGAAAACTCGTTATTTAACCAGTGTTTCACAACCATCCTGTTGAAACCGTACATGTGGAAATACTGTTAAGGGCAGTTCATCCATAAAATCAGGAATAACCGCAGTCGGAATCTCATTAGCATATCTGTCACCCGTCAACGTACGATCATACAGTATGGATCCATGCAAAAGGTTTCTGAAAATACTACACCATACATTCACAGAAAATTGCTTCTGATGATGAATATCACGTACCACGAATGGATTTGTGTCAGACCAGAAGTGCTCATTTCGAGGATTTATGCATCCATCTTGTTTAACACGGCATTCGTCAGTCGACATTACGTTCTTCAGGAAAGAGGGATTTGCATCATCCTGATTTAGAGCCCAATTACAAAAATCTGGACGATGTTGATAATCTGTTGGCGCCTGTCCTTGCACACCATGAATGTTAAACGGATGCCATTTATTCAGTCTCGGATTCTCCACGCTGTTGCACGTGGTACGTTCATTTCTGAAGCAGCGGTACGAACACTACTATGTTGTTGTTGAAACCCAGACCGCCCGACCTACCAGAAAGGTGTAAGGTAACTGTTTGGACGGTCGGGAAGTGCCACCTAATTTAGACCGGAACCCAGTGGGGGAGGCATCCACAGGGACCGTACCCTCCTTCCCCTACCACCAACCTCTCGGAAGGACTTACGGACCCACATGTTTAACGTGATCGTACTCCGCGTGAACACGGCGGCAGTTTTGGCAGTGGCTGGAATCGAACACGGGCCTACCGAGTGCAACTCCAGCGCGCTAACCACAGGGCTACCGCGCCCCGAACACTACTATGTTGTTGCGACCCAGACCGTCCGACCTACCAGAAAGGTGTAAGGTAACTGTTTGGACAGCCGGGAACACTAATATGTGGATGACCTCAAAAGAAAGGCAAAATATCTATTTCTACATCAGTTGAGTGAAGTCTGGGTCTACCTAGTCCACTTACACGATGTACGCTTTCTCTTTCACACACTCCTTGCATCATACAGTTACCTTACACCTTTCTGGTAGGTCGGACGGTCTGGGTCTCAACAACAACAACAACACTCCTTGCATCAATCGGGAAATAAATCTCCCAGAAGGATGTCGAGAATTGGGAAAAGTACGTTGATATTCCCGTGCAGTTTTGTTAGCATTGCTATTGCATAAACTGTACAACATAAGCATTTCAAAAAGTTCTCCGTTGCTGTGTTGCCACAAACTGTCGGTACAGACTAACTACTCTCTCAAAATGTAGCATAAATGTGAAATACTTAAGGGTCGCTCAGACTGCCGGGCTGCGCGGGCTACACTTGCGTAAACGAGGCGATTGATGAATGGCAGAGCAAAAACAACTTTTTCATGTGATGATGAGTCTATTGCGATTGTGTGATGCACTGATCAGAGGCAGATATTTGCATATGCATACATTTCTAAGCTGTTTTAATGTTCATTTTGATTGTGTCATTTCTAAGTTTTATTCTGTAACTAATCATGTAAAATTTTAAGGTATTTTTCAGGAAGCCTATTTTTGAAAAATTGTAAATAAATCTACAGGTAAGAGGCAGATATTATTTGCCTATGATGCATTTCTGCGTTGCGTCATTTGCACTCTTGCTGTAAACATTTACATTTTACATAATTTGTGATTAATCCCTCACCAACTTTGTTTAAACATATCTCTGGGACTTTTCATGATAAAATGCTGAAATTTTGTACATCACCTTATTAGTGTATGGGGCACATTTTACTGATTGGAAATGTTTTTGTACGGGAGCCGTATAAAAATTTAAATTTTTTCTTTCGCCAAATTTAATCACCTGAAAATTTTTATCGATTTCATGAAATTCTGTACCATTTTTTACGCAACTTTGTAATTTATTATATATGTCTAAGATCAATATTTAAGGAATAAAAGCCGAGGTCAGTATTTTTGGGACACCCTGTAATATATATATTGAATTCTTCTTTTATACATTATTTTATTTATACTTAACTAAACAAATAGACTAAACACTTATTATTTGAAACGCTCTTATTTGAAATATTTTATTCATATAATAATTCAAAAGCAAAAAAAGAATGTTATTGCAATTTTTCTTGAAAACTCATCGATTTTTCATCCCACAAACCGAACATTTAAAAATAATTCCAAGAACCTTTCCAAATTTATTTTTCCCATCCTGGGCTGCTTTGTTGAATTCTGATTCCTCCGAAAAACGAAAAAAAGAAATCATAGTCAAATCTCCGAAGAAAACAATTGAGGAGGGCGTATAGATCGGAAGACGTACATGCGGCGCACGTAGCCCTGGCGGCCTGGGATAAATATTTAGCCTTGTGCGCGGGCCGGCTTAAATTAGCATTCAGGTTGCGTTCGTCGCTAATGACACATTCTGTATACAATCGGTAAATAAAGGGGGAGGGAATCTTGATTAAGTTAAACCCCAGGAACGACCGGTAATTTGGGTCCCGAAGACGGCTGTTTTTGTTGGACACAATCAGAAAAAGGATGGATAAGATATCTGGAAAAGGGCAAGCTTTAAAAGAGACAATATGAAATGAAAATACAGTAGTATAGAATTTTTCTACCATACAGGTAAAAGTAAAGGGTTAAAACTCAATACTAGGAAAATGCCAATATCATTTGAGACAATAATTCAGGTGGCGCTGCGATAAGACAAGCCCCCCCCCCCTGTATTATATGTATTTCTGTGGTGAAAGGCTTAAAACATTTATTTAAACTGTCGATTTTGTAGAAATAAATTAGTAGCGCAATGCAAATTAGAACTGAAACAATAAGGAATTTTTCTATATATTCAAAATTATTTTAACTTTCAATTTATTAATACACCCCAACATAGATGAAAAGTGTTTATGACTTTGTTCATTCTGCCTGTCTGTCTGTCCGTTTGCACGATAACTGCCGTAAAAATCGTTTTATCAAAATGAAATGTTGGTATGTTGTTGTGACGGTCTGTGGGACATATGGGAATGTAAATGAATAATATCACCCAATTGCACTGCTGGCCATTAAAATTGCTACACCATGACGGCGGCATGCAACAAACTTCAAATTTGCATGAAAGGTACTACATACTGGGATGTGCAAATGATTAACATTGCAGCGCATGCGCACAAAGCAGGTTTGAGTAACCCCGTCTACATTCTGCATAAAAGGAAGATTGCACAGCGGGTTTCTCATTCGGAAATTGCATTTGAACGTTGGTTGTTTGTGTGAAGGTCGTGTTATGCCTCGTGTAAGAAGGATAAACTCCTATCAGCACATGTCAGAATTCAACCGCGGCAGGATCGTGGCTTATCGGGACTGCGGTTTATCGTTCGCGACATTGCTGCTCGCGTTGGTCGGGATCCCATGACTGTCAGGTGAATATGAAATCGATAGGTCCTGGAGGACCATACTGAACGTCATGCAGGATCTCAGCGGCCCCGAGCCACTAGGACTAGAGAGGACAGACATGTTGTCCTCTCCGCCTTGCGGGATCATACAGGTACGTCATGTACCCTGAGTCAGGAACTTGGCTCGTTTGCAATACAAGTGTCCGCACGGACAGTGCCACGACGTCTGCAGCATCACAGACTGTCAGCACGCCGACCATTGATGCGGCTTCCCTTGACGCTGCAGCAGAGACAGGCCCGCCTACAGTGGTGCGACGAACGACGACACTGGACACAGGAGTGGCACCACGTCGACTTTTCAGACAACTCCCGTTCGGCGTACCGGCATCATGATGGACGTATCCGTGTGTGGAGGCATCGAGGAGAACGAACATTGCCAGCTTGTATTCGTCATCATCATACGGGCCCAGCATCTGGCTTGATGGTATGGGGGTGATATTGGGTACACCTCTCGGTTACCTCTTGTTCGCATAGTCGGTAATGTGGACAGCCGCCCTTACATTTCTGACTTGTTAAGGTCCGTGGTTGTGCCCTATATTCGAGGCCTGCGTGGTGTCATCTTTCAACAAGATAATGCATGACCGCATATTGATCGTGCTGTACTGATCTTCTTCGATATAGAGGGTGTTCGACTGTTGTCCTGGCCATCACGTTCTCCAGATCTGTCACCCATTGAGAACATCTGGTCATGGGTTGCCGAGAGACTGGCACGCCACCACTCGCCAGCCACTACGATTGATGAACTCTGGAATAGAGTTGAAGCCGCATGGAATGACGTACCCGTATCTTTCATCCAAGTTACATTCGACTCGATGCGCAGCCGGATTACAGCCATTGTTGCTGCCAGAGGTGGCAGCTCTGTGTACTGAATTCTGCATGCTGTGTACCCCAAACCACCTGCAAATTTAATCATGTCTTCCTCCCATTATACTGTATATGTACAATAAATAAGATTCTGCTATTTGCTTTCCTTCCTGGTGTAGCAATTTTAATGGCCAGCAGTGTAGTTTTGGATTGAACGCGGGTTGAAAATTTTGAAATATATTGAACCCTATGGGACCTATTTTTTCAAACATCTTTTAAGCAAAGTTAAAATTTAAAAATTGTTTCGCAAATTTTAGGAAATATTCAAATTATACCATAAAATAAAAAAATATAAAAAAATCAGCAAAATATGTTTGATAGTTTTAAAATAAAAATTAAAATAATAATTACACCTACATTATATGAAGAGATCACGTGACCCACTTCAAAATAAAATATGGCATCCATATTTTTTCACAATGTAAAAATCGTGATTTTTTTAAAGTTCTTTTAAATTTATATGTAGTGTTGCATCCGTCCTAAAATCACTTTATTTTCGCCTATTTTCTGTGCATCAATATTCTGCACCAACGCAATTACAATATTTTTGAGTTTAAATGATCATCAAACTTTGATTATTTCTATAATGAAGCCAGATTTTAATGGACGCAGAATGTATACAAGTGATAAGATGAGTTGTACCCGCAAAATTATTTTACTTAGATTTCTGAAATATAAGTGATATGAATGAAATGTCCATTGCTTTTACATAGGGAGCCAGACGATTTATATTTTAATGACGTCATTTGAATAAAGTTCATTTTTTCCCATGCCGTTTTAAGTTTTCAAATATAATAAATTACTGTAGTACTGTGATAATTTAAAATATATCAGCGTTGAATGTAACGGATTTTAAAGATGTTTAAATAAAATTGCATTTCAGTTGGAAAGTGTTCCATAATCAACGCTTTATGCATGATTGATCTTTCTTGTTTTTTGTTTCCTTATATTCTAAACTCTGTTCTGCATCTGTGAAAAAATACTGATTTAATTATTCTGATAATCAGGGAATCTTAATTTTAAAAAAATCAAAAATGCATACACTCAATTCTATTCCCCTATATTGAGTCAAATGGAAGCAAAGGCCGCTTTACTAACACCAGTGACACCTAGTTACACTGGCTTCCAAAAGTTAAGCACGGACGGTAAAATTACAAAAATGGAAAAGTAAAGCTTTGATTAACTCAAAATTGTACATGAAGGTAGCAAATGTGTTTGTGTATTAAAGAAAACAAAAATGATGTACAAAAATGAAAAAAATATTTATTTTCCGTAAGTTATATGATAATGTCACATTTGGGTCATTAACAAAATGATGTTTAAAGGCAAATAAACCAAACAAAACTTACATTAATATAGTATGTGACCACTCCGAACCTTCACACAAACTTTACAACGATTTTTCATGCTTTCAATGCTTTCGATCAACCATCGCAGATGCGTGCAACGGCCATTCCTCCAATGGGGCAGTTTCCAACTCTCTGAGACTGGCTGGAGGAGGTAAACGTGCAGAGACAGCACGCCCCGAAGGCATCCCAAAGGTTTTCAATGGGATTAAAGTCAGGGGAATAAGCCGGCCACTCCATACGAGAAATGACCTCATTTTCCAGGTATTCGTCAACAATGTTAGCTCGATGGGGACAGGCATTATCGTCCATAAGGAGGAAATCAGGACCAACTGCTGCAGCGTAGAGTCTTGCAATGGGGTCTAGGATTTCATCCCGATACCGAGCAATCAGAATCATCCGCTTTTAAAGGTGTGCAGCTCTGTGCGATATCACATTGAAATTTCAGCCCACATCATGACGCTGCCACCTCTGAATGCGTGATGTTCGATGATGTTCTTATCCTGATTGCTTGTGCCTCTTTTTCTCCAGATCCTTACACGCTTATCATCTGATTCCAGGGCAAATCTGGACTCGTCCATGAACAGGACGTTGCACCAATTTGAGACCGTCCAATTGACATGTTGATGACACCACTTTAATTGCCCCTCTGGCTTGAACGGTTGGTGGAGCACAAAAACGTGGTACTCGGACTTACAGGTCCTTCACGTGGAGCCTTCGGCCCACAGTACTGGCAGATATTGTCTTACCAAGTGCCGCTGCAAACATGGATGTAACAGTTGTGGAGGTCGCTCATCGATTCCGCTTGGCTACTATAGCAATATACCGATCATCAGAGAGGGCGGTAACCCTTGGACGACCGGGCACAGGTCTCCGGACAACTGTTTGACTTGTTTGGAATTGTTTCCATAATCAAGATAATCGAGAAATTACCGAATTATCAACGCTAAAGAAAATATCGATATCTTTGATTGACTGTCCTGCTTCAATGCGTCCGACAGCACGCCAGCACCCACTATTTGTCATTCGTCCTCCTTCAACCATAGAAACACGAATATCATCAAAAATAATCTTACAGAAGTTATAAACACTTCGTATCAGCATTTAAATGCACCTCCTCAAACCCTTCAGAATGCTGGCGTCTTCAACGACTGCCCATTCAGCATATATCCGGACAGTCAATCGTGATTGGCTGTAACATACGATATTTGCATACTGCCATCTACATCCGCAGCTATTTTCAGCCACTCAAATTCAAATACGCTTTCGAAAAATGAAAATTTGTATTTCGTGCTTAACTTTTGGAAGTTGGTGTATAATTCTCAAAGAGTTATGACATTTTCAAGCGTTTCATCTCCTTCTCTCTAACTTCATGCCTTCTGCATAATATATCTATTTTATCACGGAGAAAGTGGAAAAGGATAGGAAAATATGTGTGTCTTCATATAACTTTTAAACCCCGCGTCGTAATGCCACGAAAGTAGCTTGGACCTATAGAAAAGTGACCATGCGCTTTAGAATGAACATGCCTGTAGCGTTCCTAGTGACGAAATGCGGAACTTAAGAGAGCTAACTCAGAAATCAATAAAAATAGGTAAAAAGATTCCAATTATAAAATAAAATAGAGGTGTGTAGTTAATACAAAACGATATCTGGTTCGATTAGGACTTGTAAAGAAACGCATTGTCAGGGTTTATAATTCTGTAACCTCTGCTGCATGCTATTCAAAATGCCTTGTCGTTAATGGTGAGTATTTTGAACCTTGTGTATGTAGACTACTCAATGGGTTAGTTGCATCTGCATTGCACAAGCTTTGCACTACGTCTATATTGCTATAAACGTTTACTACTTTTACATATGTGGTCTTTTCTGTAAGTGTTTCTGTTGAACCAAGTATGTATTGTTTTGTACTAACTAAACATCTCTCTATCAATTCGTATTTTTTTTTTCTTTTTGCCCATCTCTGTTGGTTTCAAAATTAAGCTTCTTAAATTCCGTATTTCGCCATTAGGTGCGCTACACATCAATCGACTGCTTATAGTGCGACTTTCCTATAGGTACACATTATTTCCGAGGCACTACGATACACGTTTAAAAGTCATAGAGGGTATAAATGAAATATACTGCTAAATGTTCTTAGGAATGAAATGTACTTATGACAGTCCGTGTAATATGTCATTAAACAGTATATTTCATGTCATTCATAATAATTCGTCGGATGTGTGTATTACTACCTTCACATCGGCAATCGATGGTATTTTTCCTCGTCTTCAGTATCGACAATGAATTCAATAAACTCTCAATCATAACATTTCTATTCATAATTTGACATCATATCCTTGGATATTCAGATCTCACTAACTTGTCGTCAAAGATTTTGAAGCATTCCACGTTGCTGTCAGAAAATAAGTTCTAAAGAAATTTTGTTCCGTGGGGTACTTTGAATTGTTGGAATATGAATCGAAAATGTTACATTAATGGCGATTTTAAGATCTATATATCCAAACTGCATGCAGCTGGACATTAATAATAAACATTAAAATAACATTAAATATACAGAAGATTGCTTGAGATCACCAGAATAAAGGTTCATTATATTCAAGGTATTGCTAAGTCAATCAATCGCAAATATGTACCTTATAAATTGCACTCTTCTATACTTAAGGTAATTTAGAGCTACTAATTTAAAGTTGGATTTACCGGTATCAATACAAGTTTGGATAATAAAATGTGCATTTTCTCGTTATCAGTCGAAAATGCAAGATTTTGCATCATCACAAATAATTAAAACGTATTTCAAAAACTTTTTTTCTTGTTAAATTTTTATCTGTTATTTATTTTTTAATTTGAAAGAATTCTGAAATTTAGCAATAAATAATCTCCCAATGACGTCAAAAGCTGATCGATTTTTGATTGGATGCCGGACTGACGGCACAACCTTATATTAATCAACCTAGAATCTTACATTCTTTGCTCGCAACTCGTAGACTACTCGAAGAACAACAAACAAAATGTATTGTAAAATTGAAACGTATTCCAAGTTAGAAGTACGCGCATTCAGAAAGTACTCTTTCCGGGCATGACTGAATTATTTTCTCCTGGCTCTGAGCGCCCGCACTTTCTTCTCGGGCTCTCAAGAGGTACTGAACTTGTTAACTGAGACTGCCATCTTACTGCACTGACGTCACTAAATTTCGTTGGACGTCACTGGATCCTGTGTGCACAGCACAATTTAAAATTTTTGCGCAAGTTGTTTACGCCTGGCTATTGCCACTTCAAAATTAACAAACAATTTTTAACTATTACTGCGAAAGCATTTTGTGGTTTGGCAACTCCTCTCAAAATTTACTCTGGCCCGTGACATCACGAATGACGAAACTTAATTCCCATTATGTCAAGCTGACAACTTTTTGATTGGTTGCCGGGCTACGTTCCCAACCAACCTTGAGTCCCGCATTATTTGTTGTTCTCCGATAAGCAGTTTGCGTGTCGTGTGATTGAAACGAACTCCAAGTTAAAAGTACGTGCATTCATCAGATTTTTGCAAGCGGAAGGAGACACTCAAAGTGATATTCATCGCAGGGTAACAAAACAACCTAGCCAACGAAAGTGGTCAGAATGTTAAGTGCTGAAGTAAGACTTTTGTATGATGACCCTAGACTATCAAACCAGACGAAAACATGGATCGCGAAACGAAAGTTGGAAGACTTGTTCCATCCGCCATACAGTCCCGAACAAACTCCAATGGATTATCACTTCTTATCGGGTAAACGATTTGAGAGCTACAGACCAGTTCTGCAGTACTTCCATAATCTTGGACAGGGTAAGCAAGCTACTGTGAAAAAATGTTTGTTGTTGTTGTTGTTGCTTATCCTCTTTAACAGATCTGACATAAGTCAGATCAACTCCAGTAGGTTGTTGACCGCCATAAAATCAATAACTAAAAGGGGGGCAGATGTCAAGTCCTCCTTGGAAAGTCCGACGCAACTCAATATGTGCTCCGGGGAGGCCGGATGGTCACAGCATTTATTACAAGTGGGATGGATTTTTCCACCGCGTTCAAAAGAAAGACACTTAAGGTGGCCACTTTTAAGTCTAGCAAGTGCAGTCTGGGAGCCACGATCACATTTAATTTCCAGAAGAGCGCCAGAGGATGTTCCGGGAAGAAATGTTTAAACTCGATGATCGTTGAAATAAATGCCTTAATGTATACTGTGCCTATTTAAAAAAAATAATCACTTGCATGTAGTCCTGTTGATATCTATGCTGATGCAGTAACATATATAAGTTCCATGTGATTGTAACCTGTACTTTATTCAACGGTAGAATCTCGTACTACATGTTTTCGTAGTTCTTATTCACGATTTCACCGTTTTCGCGTATTTTATGAAATGAATTGATGATGTTACTCGTGTATATTCCGAAATCGGTCGTTTCCCTATTTATTTTAACATAGGGCATTTGAAACCGGATTTCAATTTTTTCGCATTTGACTCAGGTTGATATTTTTAATCAACTTTTTACGCTGTTGTTAACGAAGTATTTTTTATTGCAGTGTGCATTTTATTTAGGGTTGCATCAAAAATGTTAGATTTGTTTCAGCAAGAATTGTGTCTTCTATTAAATCTTGTATTAAGACGATTTCATGTTTTTGTCAGGTCTGATACTATTATTTGTCTTTATAATACTTTTGCTAAACCTATTTTAGAATAGTGTTCTAAGATCTGGAATACTAGTTACCATCTGCATTCTCAACAACTCGAAGTAGTTCAAAATAAATTTTTACGTATTATTATACCACAGAATTTCAGGTAATTTTCCATGTGATATGCATACTAGTTAATTTAGGCAAAAATTTAAAAAGTAATGTCTCTTAACGATGTATTTTTTATTGCAGTGTGCATTTTATTTAGAGTTGCATCAAAAATGTTAGATTTATTTGAGCAAGAATTAAAAAAAAAGAAAATGGTCTTGCCTTTTGTTTTACTATAAAGTTATAAATAATACTGTTGATTGACTTATTTCACTTTCTTGCTTGGAGTTTCATATACTACTACGTAAAAAAATTATTACTAGATAAAAAAATTACCAGTACTAAATAAAAAATCTGATGTGGGCAGCACATGACTTTCCCTGCAGACTTATATTAACGTTCTCTTTATTTTAATTAAATTTATTTCACTTTTAATTCAATTTTCGTTCTCATTCGGTAACCGGACTTATTTTCAAAGGTGGCGTAGAGAAAATAAGGTAAACTAAAATATCTCGAGAACGGCTAGTCCTAGTGTAATGGGGCTGGTCTTATTCTTTTCTTCGTTACAAATTACGTATTAAACGAGCATTTAATGGATATATTTGAGTATACCTAGTTCTTTTGTTTAGATTTTGACGATTTTTTCTGTCCATTTTGCAAAAAAAGGCAGGTTATTTTTTCCGAATCGTGCCAAAATCTAATCAGCACCATGGGTAACCCACAAGTGACTGATCTACCGAATTTTGTGAAATTCGGTCCAGTAGTTTTTTAGGTAGAGTGGATACAAGCTTTTGCGGGCCATTTCGCAAAAAAAGGCGGGTTCTTTTATTCCAAATCGTACCCAAAACTAATCAGCACCAGACTCGCTCACAAGTGACCTATCAAATTTTGTGAAAATCGGTCCATTAGTTTTTTAGTTAGAGTGGATACAAAATCTGCACAGACAGACAGACACACACACAGACGTCACGCTAAAAATGGTTTTTTCGTATTCTAGAGGTCTTGAAACGTGTAGATCCGTCGAAAACTCGAGTTGCGATTTTCGACATGATTCCAATACTTTCCCTATACATTACCATGTATTGCAGGGAAAGTAAAAAAAATTATTCCATAATACTACCTATTAAACATAATTACATAGAGCTTTTCTGTCTATAAATTTGTTGATCTCTTTAATACATATTGTGCTGATACTGGTACTCTTATTTTGACTCCTGCCAATTTAAAAAAAAAAAAAAATCCTGTTTTAATGTATTTGACGTGTGTACTGTTTAGTATTCTTGTATTTTATGTTCTTCACTTTTTATGTGCTGTGGTTACTGTAAATGAATATTATCTGTAGTAGCCACGCAAATTGAATGAATAAATAAGTAGAAAAATAACCTGCTAAGTGATCTTACAAAACCATCGATTTTTCAGCCAGCAAACTGTACATTTAAAAATAATTCTACGAACCTTTCCATGATATGTTTTCCCCTATATAGTCTGCATTGCTCTGTTGAATTCCGACTGCCTTGAAAAGAATAAAAAATAGTGAAATCTCCGAAGGAAACAGAAGACTAAGATCGCAAGAAGCTCATGCGGTGCACGTAGCTCTTGCTGCCTGGGATAAATATTTAGTTTCGTGCGCGGGCCAGCCCGTATTAGCAACCGGGTCGCGTTCTTCGCTAATGACGCATTCTGTATACAATCGGTAGGTAAAGCACGAGAGGGGGGGGGGGGCTCCTGATTAAGTTAAATCCTGGGAGCGACGGGTAATTTTGGTCTCTGAGCTGGCTGTTTTTGCAGGACTTATTCAGAAAAAGGCTGAATAATCTGTATAAAGACAGATTTTAGGCCAGAATCGTTTGATGAGTAATGTTCAAATGGAAATGAATTGTTTCATTATGGTTATTTTATGCAGTGACGTAACTAGGGAATGTGCAAAGACGGTGTCACTGCATCCCTAAATTTTCCTGTATTATAAAGCACAAAATTTCTTCGGATATTAATTTCGTTGATCTCCAATCCCAAATTTTTGTATTTGTATTCTGTTTTTGTATGCTGTATTTTCCAGGGAAAACCCAGGGATTCCAAACGTTATGCTATTTTTATATGAAATTCAAAAATAAAATTCATGTTTTTTTTACTTTCTGATACGTGACATTGAGAAAGTATTGTTTTCCCTGAAATTTTCGATTTCGATATTTTGATGCCAATATATATTTTAAAACCTCCTGAATACGTTTTGACTATTTTTGAAGTGATGTCCGATGTGGTCAATTTGTTGTGTACAAGAGAGCAGCCACAAATATGAGTGGATTTTCACGAAACTTTAAATCCGATTTTGTTATAAGAAATCTAGAAATAGAAAACTTCGAAAGCTAAAACTTCGAAATTTTATATTTTTTTAACATGAGGGCATAGGACAAAATTTGACAAAATCAAGTATTAAAGGGTGTATTTATGCCTCAGTGAATGATCACGAGACTGAAGTTTCATCATTGATGCGAAAAAAAGCCGTGATATAAAAAGAGCATAGTATTACATTCATTGGTATTACAGTTCCATGGTATTACAAATGAAAAGTGAACTTATTTAACGATGTTACCGTACGTTTCGTATTTATAAAAATTTTATGCATTTGACCGAAACACGTGCAATATCTCGAAAACGATTCATGTTTAAAATGATGTGTACCATTTGTTTTTTAATGATAAATTGCGTATAAAATGATTATTTAATAAGCATATTTAAAGGTTTTCATTTTTTATTATTTTTGTTAAAACATTGACATATAGGAGGGGTACCGAACGATCACTTGCATTTAAAATCTATAGGGTTTCAGCATTCACTGATTGGGATAATTGTACCAAATTTCTTTCGAAATTCTCAACTAATTCATGTGACCTTGTGTCCACAGACTCACGGACACACATGCACATACATCACATACAAGCAGATATCACCCCACATGGAAAAACCTTCGAATCAAATTCAGGGATACTAAAAACTTGAATCGATCTATCGAAAACTGAATTCAAATTTTCAACCACGTCGCAATACATTTCCCATGCATTATATTACATAGGGAAAAAATAATCACTATCACCGCCACCACCACCAACAACCAACGCCCTATTCCTCAAACAAACCTCACTAACGCCCCCTCTCCATCCTTTTTTTTTTTTTTTCAAATCCTAGCTACTCAAAGACAAACACGGGCCCGTATATCCTAATACAATCCTTTCTGCTTGTGGGTTTTTGCCTTTGTGTGGAATGCGGTAACATTTCAAATCGTCGGGATCTCTGATTTGAGGTCGCCCCGGGGGTTAATTGCGCCCCTTTCTACATCGGAAGAGGGCGGCGCGCACTATGAATACTAACGAAGGCCGTGAAGCTGATATGTTTATGCGTGGGAGAGCCTTGTGCGAAGTGCTCCTGGCTTATTGCGGAAGTTTATATCCATCCTTGCAATAAGGTGGATAATAAAATATTTGAGATTGTCATCGATCTTGATCCCTTATATGACTGTTTCTCAAGCTTGTAACTTTTGCATATCTCGATTTTTTATATATTCATCTTGCATATTCATCCTTTTTTGCATATTCATCTGATTGGCGATTGAAACTTTCCAAATTCGCGTACCCCTTTTTGAAAAATATATATTATAGGTGTACCCTTTATTCGCATTTATCTTATCCCCCTTATAACGAATGATCTTAATAGTGCGGTCTGTTTCGGTTATTTCATAAGGAATGGTCGTTCTGTGTAATAGAATCTCGATTGCTTAAATTCAATATGGAAAGTTTTATAAAAGTTACTATTTATACAAAATTCTGTTTTATTCGAAGCACTTTCTTAGTGAAAAAAAAAATACGATTTTAAGTGAAATATGATTAAACAACCTGTTTCAAAAACTGTATATGATTAACTAATTTTTTAAAAAATGCACAAAAATTATTGCAAAAGTACGTACGAACAAAAGAATCGATAATAGTTGTCTTAATTGAAGATTGGCTCAAATATAGTATCAACCACGAGACAGGACATAAGTGTGGAAACCCCAGGCCGTCCGACTCGTCCAGAGGACTTGAGTGTGTAACATAAGTGTGTAACATAAGTGTGTAACGATTCAATTTTTTAAATCATCAGAGGTCTTCTGGGGGTGGGGACTCTGAAAAGATTTTCTACCCCCTCCCTTCCCCAATTTCTTCGCCTAGTAGGTAATCCTATTCTTGGGCGATTCTATAAGTGTGCAAAGATTCAATCATGGGGGAGCGGGATAGAACTTCTGGGGGGGGGGGGGGGGGGGTCTGGAAAAACTTCTTAAGAGACCCACATTTTCTTCACTCACAAGGAAGAATCTAAAATTTTGCTTCACTTTGTTTACCATCACTCGAAATGTTTTCTAAACAATAAAATATAGACATACACAATAAGCACCAACAATGTTCAGTAGGAAATAAAATTTCTAGCTTAATAATTTGTTTCTACAAAGCTCTTAATAGTTTTTGAGCAATCGCCTAGTCAAATTGAAGAAAATTGTGCATTTTCCGTTTTCAATGTTTGTAATACCTATATCTCAAAAACAATGTTTGTAATGTATATATCTCAAAAACAATGTTTGTAATGTATATATCTCAAAAACAATGTTTGTAATGTATATATCTCAAAAACAATGTTTGTAATGTATATATCTCAAAAACAATGTTTGTAGTACCTATATCTCAAAACAATGTTTGTATAATAACTATATCTCAAAACAATGTTTGTATAATAACTATATCTCAAAACAATGTTTGTATAATAACTATATCTCAAAACAATGTTTGTATAATAACTATATCTCAAAACAATGCTTGTGTGTATAATACCTATATCTCAAAAACAATGTTTGTAGTGTGTGTATAATACCTATATCTCAAAAACAATGTTTGTAGTGTGTGTATAATACCTATATCTCAAAAACAATGTTTGTAATACTATATCTCAAAAGCAGCGTTTTTGTAATACCTATATCTCAAAAACAATGCTTGTAATACCTATATCTCAAAGTTCTAGCTATAAACAGTAAGATGAAAATTCGTAGATCAATGGAAGCCCCGCCCCCTACAAGGATATATGATTGGATTTCCGATCGCGTTCTTAGTATTTGAAATTTATTAATTAAATTTTTGATATTTTAATATTTAGAACTATTTCGTAAAGGTAGTTTTAATTTCCATATTTTATATAGCTATGAACATAATAACGAGTAGTGTGCAGTTCTTTTGAAACCTCTATACAAGGATATATTGTTGGAACTTTATTGAGATTATGTAAAAATGACTTTATCAAAATGAAATTTCAGTATGTTGTTGAGACGGTCTGTGGGACATAGGGGAATGTAAATGAATAATATCACCCAATTAGTTTCGGATTGCACTCAGGTTGAAAAAGTGAAATACATTGAACCCTGTGAGACCTAATTTTTTAAACATTTTTTAAGCGAAGTTCAAATTCACAAATTGCTTCGAAAATTTTAGGAAAAATTAAAATTATCCCATAAAATATATAAGAAATATTTCAGCAAAATATGTTTGGTAGTTTTTAAATAAAAATTAAAATAATAATTACGCCCGTATTATATAAAGAAATCACATGACGACCCACTCCAAACTAAAGTATGGCATCCATCTTTTTTTCCTAATGTAAAAATTGTGATTTTTAAAGTTCTTTTAAATTTACATTTAGTGTTGCATCCGTCCTAAAACCGCTTTATTTTTGCGTATTTTCTGGACACCTATATTCTACGCCAACGCAAATACAATATGTTTGAGTTTAAATGATCATCAAACTTTGATAATTTCTACAACGAAGCCTAATTTTAATGGATGCAGAATGTAAACATGTGATTGTAAGATGAGTTGTATAAGAATTGCTGAATTTTTTCCACGCAAAGTTATTCAGTTCTGGAATTTAGATTAAAAGTGATATGAATGAAATATTCATTGCTTTTACATAGACAGCCAGACGGCTTATATTTCGGTGACGTCATTGAAATAAAGTTCATTTTTTCTTTTCGATGAAGTTAAGTTTTCAAATATATTAAATTATTGTAGTACTGTGAAAATTAAAAATGTACCAGCGCTGAATATATCTTATTTTAGAGATGTTTAAATAAAATTACATTTCAGTTGGAAAGTGTTTCATAATCAATGCTTTATGTATGATTGATCTTTCTTGTTGACCCTTGGAACTGGTTGATACTTTAATCAGCTGTTTATGATGTTGCTAACGAAGCATTTTAATTTCAGTTCTCTTCTCTGCTCCTTTCAAACTAAATACTCAAAGACAAACAGAAATAGTCCCTTGTTTTTGCCCCCTTTTATCAAATACAGTAACATTTTAAATCGTCGGGATAGCTGATTTTGAGTCGCCCCAAGGGTTAATTGCGCCCTTGTCTGCATCGGAAGCGGCCGGCGCGCATACTAACGAAGTCGAAAGGGTTCATAGGTTTATATGCATGGAAAACCCGCTGAGGTTTGTCCCTAGCCTGCTGAGGAGGTTTATCATTATTCATTTCATCAGGGGTCAGTGTTAACGTTAAGAGAGTATGAGATTAGCAGACCTTTCACCTATGTTAAAAATCTGATGTGGGCAATGCATGACTTTTCCTACATAATGCAATCACTTTACATTTTACTTGTATACATAGTATAATGTATAGGGAAAGTATTGTGACGAGGTCGGAAATTCGAATTCGAGTTTTCGACGGGAGAGCACTTTCAAGCATCCCTGAATACGAATCATGCGTTTTTGAGGTGATATCTTTGTGTGGGTGGGTAGGTGGGAAGACGAAGACGAACGAATGGGGCGAGTCGAACGAAATTTGGTACAAAAATTACTGTCTTTGAAAACTGTAAGCCTATTGTTTTTAAACGTAATCGGAAGTTCAGAATCCCCCTAAATTGCCGAGTAAAATTTTAAAAAAGTCATCAAAAAATCAAAACCTTTAATAAAGTTACGCAAATAGTTATTTCTTATGTAATTTTTCCTTAGAAAACGATTGGCATAAACTTTGAACTGCTACCATGAACCGTTCTCGAGAATTAATGTACCAAATGTTTAAATAAATGTATCAAAAAATCACATAAAATAAAACAAAATATTAACTATTGTGAAATATTTCACTTTTCATATGTAATGTCATACGATAAATTTGATGACATCATTCTCGCGGATCTTGCTCGTTCCATTCGTAAGAAAATATACTTTGGATAATATTTTTGTATTTGAACGCCAATATCCATTTATCTGCTATAAGAATAACGTATTTCTTCATCCATAACGCTTGGCGAGATTTTGGCGACTAATTTGGAGAAATATCGTCAATTTGGCGACTTTTTTAAATGTTGCCAAATTGAAGAAAATCTCGCCAAATTGATAAAAATGACGCTACATCAAAGAAAATTACGGCTAATTGACGAAAATTCAACATCTTGGAAAGAATTTAAGTATCTACTATAAGAATAACCTATTTTTCCATCCATAACGTTTGGCAAAATTTAGTGACGAATTTGTCTGAATATCTCCAACTTGCTGACTTTTTAAATATTGCCAAATTGACGAAAACGTCACCCAATTAATAAAAATTCGCCAAATTGTTGAAACCAACGCTAAATCAATGAAATGACGACTAATTGAGTTCAATATCTTAGAAAGACCATAAGAGTAAACTATAAGAATGACCCATTTTTCCTTCCGTCCGTTCGTCTGTCCGTAACACTTGGCGAGAAATGCGACTATTTTAAAAGTTTCCAAAGTGACAAAAATGTCGCCAAATTGAAAAAAAAATGACGCCAAATGGGAAGTAATGTTTTGCAAATTCTGATTTTCGTCATATGATGAGCATACCTTCTAGTATATAAGAAATGCTTTTTCTCTCCTTTTGTATAATAACTCTGTATAATAACATAGCAAAGTAACTTGATCAAAATGAAATTTGTTATTCATCTGATTATGACAAAAAAAAAACGTTTTTTTATTCTGCTACTGAGATTTGAACTATATGGAATACTAATGTGTGAAAAAGTTGAATGAAGCCACCCACTCCATATTATTTTCCCGACATAATGTAATGTATAAGAGAAGTATTGTGACGAGGTCGAAAATTCAATTTCGAGTTTTCGACGAAAGAGCACGTTTTAAGCATCTCTGAACTCGAATCGAACGTTTTTGAGGTGATGTGTGGGTATGTGTGTGAGAGAGAGAAAGAGAGAAATTTGAACCAAAAATTACAATGGAGGAATACTGGAAGCTTTTTTACTTTAAACACAATCGAATGTTCGAATAAATGCTCCAAAAACCTCTAATGCCCCCAAGAGCATTGTTTTAAGCAATTATACGTTTTTGAGGTAATGTCTTAATATGTCATTGTGTATGTCCGTGAGTCTGTAGAAACGATATCTCAGGAATAAATAGAGAGATTCGAAACAAAAATTGGTACGATATTATTACAATCGATGAATACTTGAACCCTATTGATTTTAAACGTGATCGAATGTTCAGAACCCTCACCTCCCACCCCCTCCAATTTTCGAATGATTTTTTTTTAATCATTAAAAATTAAGACATTTTTAATAATAATTTTTAATAATAAGAAATGTTTAATAATAATTTCTTGGGTAATTTTTCCTCAAAATTAAAGGCACTAATTTTTAAATGCATGAGCCGTTTTCGATATATACCATGTTTAAGGATACATTTATCAAAATGTTACAATAAATTAAAATTAGTAGCTTCCTTAAATAGGTTCAAATTGGCGATACATTTGGCGAAATATCGCCAACTTGGAGAATTTTTGAAAATGTTGCCAAATTAGCAAAAAAGACGCTTTATTAAAGAAAATGAGTCCAAATTGTGAAAATTTATTATTTTCTAATGAATAAAATCGTTTAATAATATGGACAATATTTCTTGAAGGATGCTAGCAACATTTCTAATCACCAGGTTAGATTTACATGAAATATAAGTTAATTGGGTACTTCAAAATAGTTTCATAGATTGCCATTCAGAAATGTTGATGTACAATTAAATGTTAAAAACATTGTGATATAGATCTTGTACATCATTAGTTTTCTTCGAAAGGAGTGAAGTAAGTGCATTTTGTAAGGGAAATAATGTGCCGAACATATCAGATTTCCTTTTCCTATCGCAGATGACTCATTCTAAATCGCATTGTTGTCCTGTTGGCGGTTTTTATACAATTCAACTTTAACCACAGCGCTATTTGGTATGCGTAGTGCCATCCTGCATTAAAGTACATATACTAAGAGGAAGAACTGTTTGTTCAGGGTGACCCCGTCCTGGGTTTGAGCCGATTCGTTATACCCGAAGTTTCAATTAGTGTTGTTTTCACCCCTTAGGGATCTCGGAGATGTGCTTTTGAGATCGGAGGGATTTCAAAGCTTCTGAGAAACACTTAATGTGCTTGCATTTGTACCGAACGTCTGAAATCATATGTTTTTCATAAAGTTTTTTATCTGAAGTCATGTGTAATCGTACGGGTATCTTAATAAGGGTAAAATATAATACGTTCAACATGTAGCTTTCCTACAAACAAATATTTTCCTAGAAAATAAAAGAAAAGCGAATATAATTAGAACGTGATGTAAATCAAAAATCTTTATGTGGATAATGTTCAAAATACATCAGATTTTAAAACCATAGTAAATCCCAAGGGCATTCCACCCTATAATTTTTTTTGTAAACAATAACAGGTAAAAAAAATTTTTAAGCGCGTGCTAAAATTAAATAAAATTACATCTTGATTCGTGCAATAAATATGTGGCATAGGAAATCAATCGATTTTAAATCACGATTCGTGCTAACCTTTGTTTACATATAAAAAACATTTAAGCGTTAGAATCCATGACAATATTTCCTATAGCGAGATACTGTTGAACACACACACCATTATATACTCTACGCTTCACAACTCGCACAACTCACAGGAGAGCGATCGTCGAAGCCCGTTTCGGAAAACGCTTTTATTTCACAAAATCAAATTTTCCCAACATGATGACCTATAATTTTGGAAAGAGACTCCTATAGAGACTGGCAGTTTCTTCCCCGGCTCTGCCAGCTGGGGGATTTTGCGTTCTCGCTACATTCACGTTCGGATCGAACCACCTGCGTGGCAATGTCGTTGTTTGATCCAGTGTCCAAAGAAGATTAGTAAGATAGCATAATAACGTTGAGCTAAAAAAAGGCTCCTCAGGACATTAAATACTGCCTTATGAGCGCTCACTTTAATATAAAAAAGAATCTGATGTGGGCAGCACATGACTTTCCCTGCAGATTCATATTCATGTTCTCTTTATTTCTTCAACAATTCATTACATTGAGTTTAGTTGAACAAAATAACTCCCACAATTATTTTAAATGGCACTGAATTTGCATTTTTAATTCAATTTTCGTTTTCATTCAGTGACTGGGCTTATTGTCAAAAGTGGAGTAGCGAAAATACCAAAAAAGATAAAATATCTCAAGAACGGCTAGACCTAGAGTAATGGAGTGTGTTGTTATATTCTTTTCCTCGTCAAAAATTGCGTATAAAACAAGAATTTAATTGATACATTTGATCATACGTAGTCTTTTTTTTTTCTTTTTTTTTAGATTGTGGTGATTTTTGCGGGTCATTTGGTAAAAAAAAAAGGCAGGTTCTTTTTTCCAAATCATACCAAAATCTAATCAACACCAGGATAACCCCCAATTGACTTATCTACCAAATTTTGTAAAATTCGGTTTATTACTTTTTCAGCTAGAGTAGATACAGCAATTTTTGAGGGCCCTTTCGCATAAATAAAGCAAGTTCTTTTATTCCGAATCGTACTAAAAGCTAAACAGCATCGGGATCAACCACAAGTGACTTATCTATAACATTTTATAAAATTTGTTCAATTAGTTTTCGAGTTAGATTGGATACAAAGATTCCAAAGACAGACACATATGCAGACGTCATGCTAATTGTTTTTTCGTATTCCAGAGGTCTTAAAACGTGTAGATCCGTCGAAAACTCGAGTTGTGATTTTCGACATAATTTTAATACCTTCCCCAAACATTACCATGTTTTATTGCAGGGAAAGTGAAGGAAAAATAATCGCCTTGGGAACTCACTGGAATAAAGCGTTTTCTAACCACCAGAAGATCTGCGATTCGATTCCTCACTGTAAACGTAGTCCTCTGCAGTTTTGCTAAAATACATGATTCAATTTTCAAAACTTTCGCATCCTCATGGTCACTTAATAATCCCCGCGTCATCAATTAGCAAATCATTATCTGAGAGAGAGCCACAGGAGTGATGGCCACGCGTCCCTACATTAAATACACGGAGAATCTTCCTCATTATGTCCAGGTGATGTTATTATTTTAAAACAATAACCGCTCCCATAACAGAAGTGATTTAAATAAAATGTCCATTCCGAAGCAGCTAGAGTGGCCTCCCTAATGAACTGTCTGACACCTCGACTGCACTTTCTAAAAGTTCGGGAAATGGTGAGAATTTCAAAACTTTTCGGCGTTCCTATGTGCATTTGACCAGGACGCTAATGAAACTTTTGCGTGATGGAGATTGGGCGGGTGTAAATATTTCCCATGAAAGGTGAGTTGAGATGAAACTTTTAAGATTCAGTTAGGAACTGTGTCCATTCCATAGACTGGAGAGTTTCCATGAACTAATGATGTTCCATGGAAAATTGCAGTGAATGACGTCAGGGAAGTTCCTTAGATTAGCTGTTGGTTAAAGATTTCTGTAAACTCTGTTTTTATAGAACTGTTTTTAATCTAGATTTTTAATTAACCTTAAAGAACACATCTGAAGGGGGGGGTGTATTATTGTATTCGCAGAAGGTAATGCTATGAAAATGCTCAAATTAGAGTAATTCGAGTTCTTATAACGAGAATTACTAAAAATTCTATCAAATTCTAATTTTCTCATGATTTAACAGCACATGAAATTTAATATTTGTGGGTTGACTATTCCTTCCTGAGTTACCGTATCCACGCACACGCACGAGAATCTTCCCAAAATTGTCCAAGATGAGTTCATGAGGTCTTAAAATACACTTAGCTGTCAAAATCTCAAATTTGAAACTTTTCGTGAAAACAATACTTGGTTGGTTGGTGTCATGTCCATTAGAGTCAGGCTTTGAATAGATCTGTGAGCAGATATGTCAACCTCTTCAACTTGAACGATTAAATCTGGCTATAATTTTTCCCTATGGGAAAGGAATCATATATATATTCGACAATGCCGCTATAATGGCTGGCTAGACAGGTGAAAATATATTCTGGTGATAGTTCCGGCTCTGGGCAATTTCTACAATAACTATAAGTTCTTGTTCCGTCGCTGTTAATTTTCAATCCTCGGTGATGACGAGTTCGTAGTCTTGTAATCGTTTTGATAATTGTTCTGTCTTTGTTAATTTCACAGACCTGGGCAGATTTTTTAATGGATTGTTCTTTTAGCCAGTATCAGTGTAAAACATTTGCAAGCATGTTACTGAAAGTTTCAGAGGAATCGGTGGTCCGTAATGGGGAGAAAGGTTCCTGAGATTTATGATAATATATACATATATATACATATGATAATATATATATATACGCAAAAAAATAACGCTTCGCAGATGATAATTAGCTGAATATTTCAGAAATTAAGCTGTAATTTTCTTGAACGCCTGTAATTATGGCTTTTCTTATTAGTTTGCCGAAATGATCAACAAAGTGGCTGAAAAATATGAGCAAAGATTACAGAATGTTTTATAGTGTATCTTGAAATTTCATTTGCGTTGTAGAGGACAACATCATTTGTTGTACCTGTATTGAAGTATCTGGCTCCTTTGGCCGAATTGTCGAAATTTTCATTGCCCTCAATGTCAACGTGAGCCGGAATCCTTTGCAAAATGCATTTTTTCCCCAAGATGGTTAATTCTGTCAAGGTGGATGTCTTCAGTGAGTCGCGAACATTCCAGCTGAATTGCTTCTAGGGCAGCTATAGAATCACTAAATATAAGACCTTTTACCCTATCAGTGTCTTGTAGGTATAAGTACATAGTGATTCCTGTAAAAAACAATAATACTTTATACAATAGTATTAAAAAAAGTCCATCTACAGACGTATCCTATAAAACTGAAACAGGTGTCAACTCTAATTGGAAACTCTGATTCGGAATTTTAAAACAAAGCCAACCTACGCGAGTCTGACGAAAGCACGTATAACCTCAAGTTACGTCCAACCGCTGTATCGCACCATTCTGTTACTCACCACCTTTAAAGAGGACCGCAAAAATTTCAGTCATTGCCGTCATCAGCATGCGGAACTGCATCCGCGAAGAAAAAAGGCCTCGGTTTTCGTATTTTATTCAAAGCACATATAATGCATGCCGCCCCGTAGCCCACCACCGTAAGCTTGAATGAATAACTTGAAAAGTGAAATTCGCCCCCCCCCCCCGTTTTTTTTTCTTTTAAAAAAGCGCGCGGGGAAAGGCAAGAGAAGAAAGTATGATGGAGAAGACTGTAGAAAAAGCGGGGGATAGTTCATCCGTCTGTAAGGAAAATCTTGGAATACCGCAGTTTGATTCTGGCGGGCAGCATACTTAAAAGGTTTCCGACTTTCCAAATCAAATGATTCTGCGGACATCTTTGGTCATGGTGAAGAATAATATTGTTCCAGGTTATATTCAAATTTTGCATAAACAATAAAATCAGTCAACATTTTTACTGTAAATGGATCTAGCTCAAACAATAGATATGGCAACAGTGATAAATGAGAAAATCAATAATCACACAATTTTTAAAAATACAAACAATATTTCAAGGAAACATTTATTTATTTATTATAAATGGCCATGCATTTGATACATTCCATCATTCGCTTATCCATCGGCCAGCATCGTGAACCATTTAGCATCACATGACGTCGGCCCGATGAGCTAGTTGGGGCGGAACACACTGCGCCCAATAACACAGCATCCATGCCCGCAGGTGGGGCTCGAACCCACAACCTGGCGGCCGAGAGAGCGCCAGGAAACGCATGCTTGGATCGCTTAACCACCGCGTCGGCTTTTAAAGAAACATATTGTAAAACTTTAGGCAGTAAACAGAATAATTATGCAAATGGGTTAATCTATCAATGTGTACATCAGTCAAACTATTGACACAAAATCTGGTCTTAAATATGTAATCCGTTTACATTTATTCTTAACTGAGCCATGAAGAGCACCATTTTGGTGTTCTAAGTAGTTTTCTGACTGAGTTTTAATTGATATTTTTCAAAGATGTCTGATAGAGTTGTCGATTTTTTAGAAATGAAGTTGTACCATAATATCAGCTATTTTAAGTTTTATTTTATGTAAATGTTCTTAAATTAATATCTAATTCTGGAAAATCATGCGCTATGCCCTGCTTGTACAAATTATTTTTGTACAAATTCTGAAATATGCATTTTTTGTGATGATTGTGATACAAATAGAACCTAATCACCATGTAAAGGAACTATGTAACTAATCACTAGGTAACATCACTATGCAATGTATGAAGTAGTCAAGTTTTGGCCTGCTTCTGATATTTTAGTTTATAATGCACAAAATTGTGAACATTAAAACAAGAAATGCAATAAAAAGTTCTTGTGCTTATAATTTGTAGTTTTTTGTCTCTGTTGCAACGTATGCTCTTTCTTTTGACAGGTGAGTGGATATTTTATGTTATGCAATGAAAGTCCACAAAGTCAATGTAAGTCTATTTCTGTTTTAATTCTTAGATATGTCTTAATGAATTCGCTGATGTATTTTAATGATTCCTTGACTTTCTAATTCCAATTGAAATATATCTGTTAATAACATTCCTTCAGCTTTGTCGTTGAAGCCAGAAAGTGCTTACTCAGTCATCCCTACACCACCCTCAGGCAGGTTTTGTGGTTACCTCATTCTTTAGCAAGGACCGCATGACCGAGACGCATAAAACTGGAAGCAAAATAATCTGGAAATTTTGGGGGGGTTAGAAGTAAATATTTTAGAATTTCTGTCGCCAGAATTTCAGTGCACTACGTGACAGTGAAAATGAGACACCAAGAAGGAGGGGACAGAAAGTGATGGACATCGGCAAACAGAGAGAGACGGCAACGAACAATTAGTGATGTTTATTGCAACATGATACACCTGCGATAACAACGTCATGCAACATGTTACAGTGAGCGATAAAACCGTCTGATCAGTAGGCTGTAGGACCACCGCGGCCGCTGTACAGGCAGCAACACGTCTAAGTACAAAGTCAATAAACATGCGGATGGTGTCCTGGGGTATGGCTGCCCATTCCCTGTCAACCATTTGCCAGAGTTCGTCTTCTAAACGCGGCGGTAACAGCGCACGCAAGCGACGTCCAATCACGTCCCAGACGTGTTCAATTGGTGAAAGATCAGGGGAGACTGGTGACCAGGGAAGCACCTGGTTACCTTGCAGGGCATGTTGACTGATGCGTGCCGTATGTGGTCGGGTGTTATCCTGATGGTAAATGGCATTGGACACCCCATGAAGGAAGAGTAGTGTCACCGGCCGCAGCACGTCATCCACGTATCGTTGGGCCGTCATAGTACCCTCAATACGGACCAGAGTTGACCTGCTATCGTAGGCGATGGCGTCTCAAACCATGATGTCGCGCGGTGCGGCGTTCCACAGATGCGGCCGGATTGGACTGTCACCACTTCGGCGCAAGATTGGTACACGGCGACTGTCACTGCTAAAACAGAAGCGTGACTCGACTGAGAACACGACTTTGTGCCTTTCCGTCGTCCACGTGGCTCTATCCCAACACCATTGCAAACGCAGGCGTTTGTGCTGTTGGGTCAATGGTAGTCTTCTTAACGGGCGATATGAGTGCAGGTCTCCGGCGACCAATCGGCGGATAATGGTACTGGTCGATATGGGTGCATCAAGGGTGTCCTGCACATGCTGCAAAAGGGCGAAGGAAGTGGCCTGCGGGGCCGCCAACACTTACTTGGATGCGTCGGTTCACGCGTGCTGACGTCACTCTGGCAGTACCGACACCCCTCATACGTACCACATTCCCTTGTTCCAACCATCTTCGCCACAGCTGGTGCACCGTGGACGCGTGTAGGTGGCTGTCCGCTGAGATTTGACGTATGGACCAACCTGCCCTTCTGAGTCCGACCACCATACTTCTCGTGAAATCGTCTGTCTGCTGAAACTGTCTTGGTTGGCGGCGGCCTTTTATTAACTGTTACTACACGTTTCCTCTGAGACAAAAAAAACATTGCAAAATGATTTACCTGGCAGACAGAGCAGCGCGACTATTGCCGATTCTGCAGGTTCCTTCCCTTATATCTCACTCAACGTGCACGGAACAGCTGCACATTTCGCATCCTTTACATAACTCTGTGAGCTACGTCTACCCTGCAATTTGCATATTTTTCTGCCCACTCCTTCTTGGTGTCTCATTTTCACTGTCACGTAGTGTATTTTTACTTGAATAATTTTCCTGCGTCACAGCCAAGACATTGTGAAAGACCCAGGCCACCCAACTCACCCTAGGGTATGAGCAGCTGGTTCAGTGGCCTGAGCCAAGACATCGCGTAGAACTTTACTGAAAAGTGTCAAAAATCACAAAACTTGGCCAAGGTAGGATTGCCAGCTTAACTATTTTATGGCTAGATTTAACCATTTTTTTTTAACTGTAAGCAGTGAAGACTACACTTTTAAGATAAGGACTCTTTTTTACTTTCCTTATATACATAATGTATAAGGAAAGTATTGTGACGGGGTCGAAAATTCGAATTCGAGTTTTCGACGTGAGAGCACGTTTCAAGCATCTCTGATCACGAATCAAACATTTTTGAAGTGATGTCTGTGTGTATGTGTGTGTATGTCAGTGAGTCTGTGGAGACGATAACTGACGAACGAATGGACCGATTTGAACGAAATTTGGTACAAAAATCACAATCCGTAAACACTGGAAGCCTATTGTTCTTATATGCAATCGAATATTCAGAACCCCCTAAATTTTCGAGTGAAATTTTGAAAAAATCGTCAAAAAATCAAAACCGCTAATAAAGTTACGCAAATAGACATTTCTTATGTAATTTTTCATTAGAAAACGATTGACATAAATTTTAGAACGCTAACATGAACCGTTCTCGAGATATTGCACATTTTTCAAAAAAATTATCAAAAAGTCATATAAAATAAAAAGAAAATATTTCCTATTGAGACACATGTTCACTTTTCATATGTAATAGGATTCGATAAATTCGCGACATCATTCTCGTGGATCTAGCTTTTTCTACTCATGAAGAAAGATAGTTTGAGTAATACTTTTGTATTTAAACGCCTATAGTCATTTATCTGCTGTAAGAATAACTTATTTCTTCGTCCATAACGATTGGCGAGATTTTGGCGACGAATTTGGCGGAATGTCGCCAACTTGACGACTTTTTCAAATGTTGCCAAATTAACGAAAATCTAGCCAAATGGATAAAAAGGACGCTAAATCGATGAAAATGACGACTAATTGAAGAAAATTCAATATCTTGGAAGGAATATAAGTACCTACTATAAGAATAACCTTTTTTTTTTAACTGTAAAAGTAGTAAATTCATTGCATTATATAAGGAAAGTCATGTGTTGCCCACATCAGATTTTTTAATATGGTACCATTTAAGAAGTTTAAGTGATTTTAACATCTTAAATGGTGTCATATTAAAAAATGACTTCTTGCACTTAAAAATCTAGTCTTTACTATTTATAATGTAATATTTTTAGACTTGTTACTAAGCATTTTTTTTTTTTTAAGTTTAGCTTCCAAAAATGGTTAAAAATAGATTTTAGCAACAACTTACAAAGAGATATCCATGAAATCTATTAATAATATTTGTGTTTGAAGTATCTTTATCTAAAATTGGAGAGTTACGAGAAATGTAAACGCTTGGGACACATATCTCCAAACTTAATAGATAAAAATGTAAACAATTTTTGCTTATTTTGTTAGACATACTGTACTGTTTATGAATATATAAAAATAGTTCCAATATATTAATATCTTGAACTTTTTTCGAAGTAATTGAGAGGTTTTCGTTCGGACGAGTTTTTGCTTTCACATTGCTTCATTTTTTTTTTTTTTCAAAATATCTTCATCAATCAAATATTTTTTCTTTTTTAAAGTGTGTAATCCTTATATATCATAACTTCATAACCTAATTGCTATATGAACTAACGAATTAAAATGTTAGCTAAGAACAGTAAATAGTAATTTGCAGCCCTTTTAAAATCAATATAAAGTTATATAATTGGATTTTAATTCTTAGTTTTCGAACTATTGTGGTTATAATTTCGACATTTTAATATTTTGACCTGTTGAAGTTTTCTAATGGGTGGGAAGCAGTAACATTTAAATGTTACTTGTGTTCTAGCTCAATGTATTTCCTCCTTAGTATTGAAGTATGAAATTCTAGTTATGTGCGGCTAGGCCCACATATTTAACGTGTCTGTTCTCCGCATGAACACGGGGGCAGTTTGGCAAAGGTGGAAATCGAACTCAAGTCGTTCAAGTGCAGTGTCGGAACGTTAACCACTGGGCTATCCAACCCCCTTTAAAACTATTTTGAAGAGGTGGTGCTAATTTCATTATTTTAATATTTTGAAAATGTCTAAAGCTGATTTATCACCCACAAAAAAAGTTATTATTCACAATTTCAAAACAAGTTCGTCTCCATATAGGACTGGAGTCACTGTCGATTTTTTTTTCCCTTTATTCTATCCGCAAAGTTCACTGGTCCAAAGATGTTAAAGTAATGGCTGAGTGCACTTTTTAATTTATATCAATGGGTCATTTGTCTCACGATCAGGACTTCCTGAAAACCCACCCTGGCAAAACTTGATCTTATTCATGGAAGTTGGCTTTTAGTAACGATGATGCAATTCATCTTGAGTAAAATCTATGTACTGTATTATGTTGTACTATATCAAATCAATTTACTTATTTCAGTATCTGCACACAGTATTTCTTCCAGGCATACATCCGGACGAGGGGCGAAGCTCCCTTTCCCCTCGGAGACGATTATTTAACCCACTGGAGACATTTTGTATTAACTTTCTACTTGGGTGACAGCATTCAAATATACTTATGTAGAGCAAATAGAAAGGTTGCCCTCCCCCCTAAAGTTTCATCCCCCCCATCCCGTTCAAAAAGTCCTGAAAGACGCCTATCTGCACATTATAGGAAATTGACTGTCGACCGTTAAAAAATTATACAAGAAGTTCCCTTTTTTTGTCACCCAGTCTCTATAGGAGTTTTTAGAGTACAACGCCATCTGTTGGTCACATTCTCATTTCCTATTGCTTTATAAATAGAGCATCGTATGTTACTACAGATTTTTGTTAAGTGATATTCAAAAATGTAGTTTTCATGGCTAGCAATTTGTTATTGATGAATTAATTCTTAACCACATTCGAACATTTTAATCCAATGACAACAGAAAAACTTTTATAAAAGTTTTTTTTATCATCCTTTATTATTTGAAATTGTTCATCATAGTAAAACTTAATTAACATTTTCTCCATGTTAATATTTGGAAATTGCAATAACAAAGATATTCAGTGTGTGTAGAACTGAAGAGCGATATTTTTTAGAGTGAAGATAAAATATGAATCTTTTGTGGTAATTTCAAAGAATGTTGGTCAAATTTTATATCACGAGCATATAATTTGATTAGATATTGAAAATTAAGATAAAACATTTAATTATGCAGACTACATAAATCTACAGATAGTATTAAACGCATTAAAATTAACAAAATAAAATGGGCAGGACATGTTAAAATTTTGATAAATGAATTGATACTGTTGCCCTTTGAGCCCCCAGAAGAGAAAAACACCTATTACAGGCAACCATTCCTATTGCGTGAATGTAGGGATGCCATATTTTGGCTTTACGAAGCAGGGCTGTCAGATTTCGCGACTTTTCGAATATACTAGAACTTTTTCGAAATATCGAATGTTCTTGGAGAAACGAGCCCTTTCTAGAAATTTCTACGCAGAATATATTAAAGGAATTATTGCCTAATTGGGAAGTAGTTAACATAATGCGAGCTAATTTAAATTGTGAACTACTTCAGTGTTTTGAGAATAATACCTGCTATTTTGTTGTTGTTGAGACCCCAGACCGCCCGACCTACCAGAAAGGTGTAAGGTAACTGTTTGGACGGCCGGGAAGTGCCACCCAATTTAGACCGAAACCCAGTGGGGGAGGCATCCACAGGGACCGTACCCTCCTTCCCCTACCACCAACCTCTCGGAAGGACTTACGGACCCACATGTTTAACGTGATCGTACTCCGCATGAACACGGCGGCAGTTGTGGCAGCGTGCAAATCCAGCGCGCAAACCACCGGGCTACCGCGCCCGAAATGGCCAATAGCACGCGGTGTTCCCAGGTGGTCACCCACCCAAGTACTAACCGCGCCCGATGCTGCTTGACTTCGGTGATCTAACGAGAACCGGTGTTTTCAGCACGGTAGGGCCGTTGGCACCTGCTATTTTGTGAATTAGCTGAGCATTTAATAGCTGTTTTATTGTATCTGATAGTTGATCAGTTATCTTGTAAGATAGTTATCGAGCTGTTCGCTGTATATTGTTCCTGTTTACACTTATTAGTGCCTTTACAAAAAAACTTTAGTTATCCAGAAATTTGAACTCATTTTTGTATCCTGAGGGTACACCCACGATTCCAGAGGATGCATTGTAACAATACTTTGGATAGATATTTCTGTCAAACGTAACTTCTACTTTATCTAATATCAAAAAGTAAAGATTACTTTTATCCCCCTTTTCATACCGATACAGTTACTACGTTTTGATAAGTAACAAATAGAGGTCTCTAATACAAGAAAGTAGCTTTACAAATAACACCATTCTTTGTCAGTTAAAACTCAATTCTGCATATAATCATTCGGAAATAATCCTTTTTACACATCTTTATTTAACTTCGATTGGAATGTATATACAGGGTGTCCCAGAAAGATTGAAACGCGCTTTAATTTTTTACCTGTTGGAGATAAGTGGGCAATGTAAATTGCAAAAATGTTGAAAGTAAGGTAGGAAATAAGACTACGTTAATGAAATAGTCCTCCCATTCATTTTCAAAAAGTTACACTTTTTAAATTTTTATACGACCCCCTTAGACAAATTTGATCAATCAAAAAAATTTTATTTTTAATGCAACAAGATCATTAAAAAAAAAACGCATATCTGTATATTTAAAATTGAGCGAGTTATATTTAATTGAAAATTGAACATTGTGAATGGGGATCCTATATCAAATTAGACATGTAAATTTGTGATGTATCCCAAAAAAGATAATAAATAGGAGACATTTTTGCGAATTCCGTATAGGCTCACGATGCAATCACGAATTCTTAAGTACGTTTCACATTGAGACATGCCATTTTTTATTTAAAACAATTAAAATAAATAAGTAAACAAATGCAAGTATGTATTTGATTTTGAAATTTAACATAATTTTTCAAAACGAAGAATAGAACTCACAGACGATTTTTTCTTTCCTTTAACTCTAATTTAGCCGTTTCAAATGTTTATAGCAAAATAATTTTAAAAAACTGAAGAATGAAATGCAGACGATTTATTTTAATTACTATTATAATTATTAAATTATTATTATTATTATTATTTATTTTAATTATGTCCCCCAGCCGCGTAGTGAGTACCACTGCTTTATATGATCTCTGTCTGTGTAATGCTTTATTTAGATGCATTTGTGAAATGATACGGTACGGAAAAGTGGCATAAGTCAGATTTTTTTTCCTTTATCATAATTCAGTTGATTTTAAAGTTACAGATATGCGGTGTTTTTAATGATCTTGTTGCATTAAAAATAAAAAATTTCTGATTGACCAAATTTATCTAAGGGGATCGTATAAAAATTTAAAAAGTGCAACTTTTGAAATGAACGGGAGGACCATTTCATTAACGTAGTCTTATTTCCTACCTTACTTTCAACATTTTTGCAATTTACATTGCCCACTTATCTCCAACAGGTAAAGAATTAAAGCGCGTTTCAATCTTTTTGGGTCACCCTGTATAGAGAATAACAAGATCAATCATGCTTAAAGCATTGATTATGAAACACTTTCCAAATTCAATGCAATTTTATTTAAACATGTCTAAAATGCAATACATTCCTCGGTAATATTTTAAAACTTATCACAATACTACATTAATTTATTATATTTGAAAACTTAAACCTTCATCGAAAAAAATGAATTTCATTCAAATGATGGCATTGAAATATGAATTGCCTGGTTTAAACATCTCTAAAACGTGATACATTCCTCGGTAATAATTTTAGAATTATCATAATACTACGATAATTTATTATATTTGAAAACTTCATCGAAAACAACTGAAAATCTTTCAAATGACGTCATAGAAAAAATAAAACGCCTGACTCTCTCTATAAAAGCAGCATTTCATTCATAAATAATTTCCCATTCATGTCATTCATCACAATACTATAATAATTTATTTTATTTAAAAATTAAGACCATGGAGCTACGAGTAATTTAAACTCTATGCATAAAACTTCATCCGAAAAAATAGTCCTTCTCTTTAAAAAATCAATGAATATTTGAATCATATCAGCTATGCAGACTCCATGAACTAAATGATTTTGTGTTAAAGAAATACAACAATTCTAATACAACTCATTCTACATATTTTGCTGCTTACATTTTACATAGATGAAAAATAGGCTTCGTTGTAGAAATAATCAAATTTGGATGAGCATTTAAGCTCAAATATATTGCAATTGCGTTGTTTCAGTATGTAGATGCACAGAATTTAAGCAAAAATGAAGTAGTTTTAGGACGGATACAACACTCAATATGAATTAAAAAGAACTTTAAAAATCACGATTTTGAGACAAGATGGATGCCATATATCATTTTGAAGTGGGTCACGTGATCTTTTCATATCATGGTCACGTGATCGCTTCACATAAGAAGTGTTATTATTATTTGAATTTTTATTTAAAAAACTACTAAATATATTTCGCTGAATTTTTTTATATATATTTTATGGAACAATTTGAATATTACCTAAAATTTTCGAAGCAATTTATGAATTTTGAATCCAGTTAAAAAATGTTTGAAAAATTGGGTCCCATAGGGCTCTATTTCATTTTTTCAACCCGGGTTCAATCCAAAACTAATTGGGTGATATTATTGATTTATATTCCCATAGGTCCTACAGACCGTCTGAACAACATACTAAAATTTCATTTTGATTAAGTCATTTTTACGGCAGTTATCGTGCTAACGGACAGACAGACAGACAGAATGAACAAAGTCATAAACACTTTTCAACTTTGTTGTAAAGTGTTAAAAACTGTAGTTCACATGCGTTATATAGAGAAAGCCACTTTCTGTCCACATCAGATTTTTTAGACTTGTTTTGAAATGCACGTAAAAGTAGACAAGCAAACAAACAGAAAACAAGTTTTAAGACCAAAACTTTTATTTAAAAAAGTAAAAATGAAAAAAAAATCTCATACGAAAATAGGTTTCAAGAAATTTTGTAAAACTAATATTTCATTATAAATCGGTATACTCCAAAACATCACGATTAAATGCATGGGATCATTGTTTACATATATAGAACCATTACAACCCTTAAATGTATGAAATAAAGGACTCCATGCCTCTAATTGTTGTTGATGAGACCCAGACCGTTCGACCTAGCAGAAAGGTGTAAGGTAACTGTTTGGACGGCCGGGAAGTGCCACCAATGTAGACCGGAACCCAGTGAGGGAGGCATTCACAGGTCCATGGCTTTAGTGGCGATGTTTGAGTAAATTGATTTTTAATGAAATAGTAATTTTTATATAATATGCAGCCCCCTAGTTTTATTGCATGAGGTGACAATTTAAGAATTTTACTTTCCCCACATACGACATGCAGAGTATGAGACATGGGGAAAGATTGTGACGAAATTGAAAATTCGAATTCGAATTATTGACGGAAAAGCACGTTTTAAGCATCCCTGAGCTTGAATCAAACGTTTTTGAAGCGAGTCGCGCGTGTGTGTGTGTGCACGTGTATGTGTAGGTATGTTAGTATGTTTGCGTATGTATATTAATGTTTATGTACGTACGTTAGTGTATGTGTATGTGCGTTAGCATGTTGTTGTTGAGACCCAGACCGTTCGACCTACCAGAAAGGTGTAAGGTAACCGTTTGGACCGCTGGGAAGTGCCACTTAATTTGGACCGGAACCCAGTGGGGGAGGCATCCACAGGGACCGTACCCTCCTTCCCCTACCACCAACCTCTCGGAAGGACTTACGGACCCCCATGTTTAACGTGATCGTACTCCGCATGAACACGGCAGCAGTTCTGGCAGCGTGCAAATCCAGCGCGCAAACCACCGGGCTACCACTCCCGAAATGTACCAACAGCACGCGGTGTTCCCAGGTGGTCACCCATCCAAGTACTAACTGCGCCCGATGCTGCTTGACTTCGGTGATCTAACGAGAACCGGTGTTTTCCGCACGGTAGGGCCGTTGACTCATACGTTAGCGTGTGTATATGCACGAGTATGTTAGTCTATGTGCATATATGTTAGTGTGTAGTGTTGACGCGATATCTCACGAACGAATCAAGCGTTTCGATTATCATTTGGTACAATAATTACAATCGATAAATACTTTTTTTTTTTTTTTTTTTTTTGTTTATATATACTATCTTTGTGTTGTTCTGCGTGCACTGTGTGCCAATTATCCATGGCATCATGCTGGCCATGAGCATGTAATTTTCTGTAAATACTTTTAATCTCATTAATAAACGCTAGCGGATTGTTGGGAGTTGACCGGGGGAGTCAGCTTCGGCTTACTCCCTCTCCCGGCCACACATTAAGCTACCATAAACCTTCGGGTTGGTCGTGTGGTCAGGGTCTTCAATCAATCAATCAATCGATAAATACTGAAATTTTATTGATTTTCAAGAAATTTTGTAAAACTAATATTTCATTATGTGTGTGTGTGTGGGTATGGTAGTATGTTTGCGTGTGTATGTATATTGCGTGTGTATATGTTTGTGACATCATTAGTTCCCCCTAGGGAGGGGGATAAAATGAAGGGTGGCAAGTCATAATTGAAATCAATTAGACTGATTATACAGATTTTTTATATTTTTCTTTTACAGTTTGAAAAAAAGATAAATAAATAAATAAAAATCACAAGCTTCATAAAAATGGATTTGGGTACGAGAAAGTCGAGTTAGGCCACACTCTAGTTAATTTTTATTTTAGTACAATTTTCAATAAAAGCGTGAATTCTAAAACTCGCTTTCTGCCTTCTTGTTAACGTATAAGAAAAACTGCTCTTTTGCTAAAAATGGCCGGAGGTCCCGACCTTGCATTCTATCCTGCTGGGATTCAAAAGGCATTGGCATGGATATCACGCATAGGACCCTGCGCCAATCGGTCAAAACACAGGACAGATGTCGCATGATCTTTTCCGACTTGCCCCTCATATTTTTTCCCTTTGTACTGTTTTTTCCCTTTCTCTTCGAGAATCTATCTTTGGGAACTTATGCTCAATAAAATCCATATGCAGTGGGAAGCAAAGTGGATAAAGATGGCAGAGGGTCCGCACGGGGAGAGCAGCAGTCGGTCTGCTCTTTGGATGTCGCTGTGTCAGGTGTGAGGGTTATTGTTTGAGGATGCCAAATCAATGGGATATCATTCATCGAAGCCTGTTTTATGCGTAATAGTTTATTTGATAGTTCGGAATAGTTTATTCCCATATTGAAAATTTTATTTTCCTTGCTAATAGAAAATATTGTTTTCGTAGAAACACCTTTCAACCAAATTGAAAATCTATACAGTCTTAGATATGTTTATCATGATAAAAAAAAAAAAAAATTTACCGTTTTCTTTTAAATTACTGAATCAAATGAAGCCAATTTTTGTGAAGACTACAGCGCGAAACAGAAACAGCGCTGTGATATATATATATATTTTTAATTTTGCACGAGTCATGCGCAGTATGCGCAAACATCATTTTCACGACACAGTAATATCTTGAAAATACTCAATCAACTGAAATCAGATGTTGTACAACTGCAACCTATTTATTATATGCTTGAGGAAACGATGTCCAAATTTTGTTTTTAAATATCGCCCCGTGTTGTACTCATTTACATGTTACACTGCGAAATTTAACCGACGTTACTCCAAAATTACAGAGTGATACCAAATTTTGAAGAGAGTTAAGCTACGCCATGAATGGGAAAACAACGTTATGCTTTTTTTTATTTTTATTTTATTTTTTTTTATTTTTCTGACCAAAGAGTGTGAGGACTTTTTTTAATTTAATTTTCCAATGCTACTGAACTAATTTATATCGAATTTTTTAAAGAAATAAAGGCTATTATATAATTATAATTCCCTCAGTAATATTTATTCATGGAAGGTAAAAATAGGGAATCTAAAAAGGGCAAAATGAATACGGAGAAATGAAATTTTGCTTTGCATCAAAAGTCCTACATTTCGTCCGTATGATGCTAACATGTGTTCTTCGCCAATTTTTAGACAGTCTAGAAAAAGTATCCTGAAAAAGTGCATATTATTACAAGGTCCTGTACATATAACATTATTATTTATTTTATTTATTTATTTATTTTAACTGGAAAAGGGACTGTACTTTGCCTAAATACGGTATTTTTTCCAAAGCATTCTGAGAGGATGTATTTTTTTTTTCAAGACCACGTACAAAAGGCACAAATTATGTACTTTACATGTTTTTTATTTAATTATTATCACTTTTTCTTTTTTCACCTCGTCTGATCGCATTTTTAACGTCGAGTTTTTTCCCACTTTTTTCGATTCACACCAAATTAAGCAAACTACTATAATTTGATAAAAGCAACTCAATACTATTATTCACGAATCGGTTTCATACTTTTATGTGCGCCTCATCTGGAATAGTCAATAACTGTAATGGCAGCAAGGAAACTAACTTGCTATGTACCACAATTTCATCCCAATTCAAGCCTTACAGAAGTCGCAACCCGACTTAATACGCTGACTTGAGAGTTATAGGCTGGCTCAGATGAGAATAAAGGTTTAAAACCGCTGCGTAGTAAGACTATATTTGTCTGTCTCCATAAAGATTTGCAAAATAATAGCAATTTTTCATGTTGCCATTGTGGGTATCCTCTTCCAAACTGACAAGCGCATAAGCGTACAGCTGGTTCATGAATGATGTTATCTGCAATGAAAGCATGACCCTGATTTAATTGTCCTACATCACTATTGATCAGTTTCAATAAATTTCAACAGCTTCGAAAAAAAAAGCAATTCCAATTTCTTATACAATTAATATTTATAGCTCTACATCATCACATCTGAGCCAACCCACCTGCAACGTGGAGAACCCAACTTCAACTAGCATCGCCATAACACAAAACGAAATTATTGTTACAAATATCACCTTAAAAATAGTCATTAACAACAATAAATACAGCTCTACATCATTATATCTGAGCCACCCCACCAGCGACGTGGGGAACCCAACCTCAACTAGCATCTCTATAACACAAAACGAAGTTATTGTTATAAATACCACCTTAAAAATGGCCATTAACAACAATAAATAAAATTTACCTTGCCGGGTCGTTTACATTTTCCTCTGCACAAAATGAAGCATAATAAGTGACTTGCTTAATTACCCTACATCACAATTTACCAATTTCACTAAACCACAACTGCTGGAACATGAAAACGGCATTTTTTTCCACAATTAATTATGTATAGCTTTGTATCATCACCTCTGATCCAACCACACCCGTGACTTATAGATAACCCAACCACAACTAGCAACTCCATAACACAAAACGAAATTATTACAAATATCACTTTAAAAATAGTTATTAAAAACAATAAATATAACTTTACATCATTACATCTTGCCCAACCTCAACTGGCATCTCTACAAAGCGAAGTTATTGTTACAAATACCACCTTAAAAATAGCCATAGACAACAATAAATAAAATTTACCTTGCCGGGGCGTTTAAATTCCTCTGCAGCAAATAAAGCATAATAAGTGACCTGTTTAATTACCTTACATCACAATTTACCAATTTCACTAAATCACAACTGCTGGAACATGTCAACAGCACCTTATCCCGCAATTAATATGTATAGCTCCACATCATCACATTTGAGCCAACCCCACCCGTGACATATAGATAACCCAACCTCAACTAGCGTCTCCATAACACAAAACGAAGTTATTGTTACGAATGCCACCTTAAAAATGGCCATTAACAACAATAAACCAAATTTACCTTGCCGGAGCGTTTAAATTCCTCAGCACAAAGATAAAGCATAATAAGTGGCCTGTTTCTGTGGCTGTAAGTGCCATCATTTTCCCTTGATAATATAGTTAGGATTAAACGGATTCCGCGGCTAGTCTTTCTCTCTCGGGTTAACACGTTTAGGCCGACACCACCCTCACGGAATTAGCATTTTAAAGCTCAATTACTCACGTCTGGTGCTGCTGGGAAGTGTGAAGAGGACTTTTAATAAGGATGATGACGGCGGGGATGTATCGTGTTGCAGAAGTTTCAGATGCCGGTGTTTATCAATATAAGGCACGCGAAGTGAAAATATACGTAAAGAAATGGTGGGCGCTTGAAATCGCTTATTTTAACGTGAATAATGAACGGTCTGTGGTTGAGGTGTCCGACTAAAATCGGAGTGTTATGAAAAATGTAAGTATTTTGGGTGTTTATATATGTCTCCGAACCTAATAGCTAAAAATACAAACAATGTATACTTGATTTATTGTAAATATGTTACCATTTATGAATATACAAAAATTTCAATATTTATTTATTTATTTATTTCTAATTTATTTATTTCTTTATTTTTCCTCAAAGTTTTTTCCGAGTGAGTTTTATTTCATTTGGCCACTTTCACTCGAAATATCTTCTAAATTAAAAAATATAAATACAAATAGTAAGTAACAGAAATGTTCAGAATGAAATATATTTTCAAGAGTTTTTACAAAACTCTTGCTTTAGTTTTGAGTAATTGTCTTATCAAATTTTCCGTTTTTAAAGATTGTTGTACCTATATTTCAGAAGTTAAAAATGCTAGCTATAAGCAGTAAATGTTTAGGCCTTTCAATATCTTAGAAGGATATATAATTGAATTTTGGATCAAGTTTTTAGTTTTTGAAATAGAGTAGATATAATTTGGATTTTAAAATTTTGAACTATTTTGAAAAAGTTTTATTCTGAAATTTTGAAGGAGTTTGCGTACATTATTCCCACAAAACCATATTGGCTTTATCGGATAAAAGCCATCGTCAATTTTTACTTTCTCAAACTATATACTATAGAGAAAGTATTGTTATCGCGAAACTTTTCGATTTCGAGGCCAATATATATTTTAGGAACCTCGTTTTAAATATTTATAGAGGGATTTCCGTCTGTCTGCCTGTGGTCGATTTTTGTGTACACGATTACTACCACAAATATTAATAGATTTTCACGAATTTTTTTTTTTTAGCTTTGCTAACGAAAAATCATCTAGAACTAGATAGAATTTCTTTTTAATTTGATCAAAAACTTCGAAATTTTGTATTTTCTTAACATGGCAGCATAGAATAAAATTTGGCATAATTATGCATAAAAGTAATTATTTATGGCTCAATGATCACGAAATTCAAACGAAATTCAGTTTCAATTATTGTAGTGAAAAATAGCCGCGATACAATTTTTATATTCATGGCATCATCAGCCCCCCATCGGAGGTAAGTTACCCCCCCCCCCTAGGGGAGTACATTGTCAAACTTGATATCAATCGCAATGTTTTTCAAGCCTTTTAAAAATGAAGGGTATATAATTGTGATCATTTGGAACAACGACACAGACTTTTCAAATTATTTCTTACAAAATGTGCAAAAGAAAAAAAAAATCACAATCTATTGAGAAATGGATTGTAGTATGAGAAAGCCGAGTTGGGCCAAACTCCCATTATTTTACACTATGATTTATAATTATAAAATTTTACTGAAATTAATATAAAATTTACAGGTTATGGAAAGGTCCCCATTAAGAACACTGAAGAAAATATTGTAAAGTATGCATGCTGGAGAAGCTATGTATTTACCGAGAATCGCTTTACGTTCGTATAGTTCACAAAATCATCGCCCAACACAGTTTTCTAAAACGCAGCATGTAAATTCGAGTGGAAATATTCACGCTGCATTTTGGGGCATATCCGTTCACATTACGGAAAATGTATTTTCTCCTCGAAATGCCATATTGATGACGTTGCGCCCCTGCAAGGACACACAACACCCTTACTCGTTTTTCTTCGTTATGGATATATTTCGCGGCCGGGGCGTGATCAGAATTAGCGGCGGCCAATCAATACCCTTGCGTAGTAGTTCGTTTTTCTTGCGCTTCCAATTTTCCTTTTATACGCCTTTTGAAAAAGTACGTGATTCCAAAGGATGATGAGAGTTTGAAAAATGGGAAGAAATTTTTATGATAGAACTGGGAAAAAAACTTGTTTCTTCGCCAAACTTGGTCCTTGTAAAAAAAAAAGTTTCGTATACGAATGCGTGGCATAAAATAGCAATGACATGAATAAATGTTTCTTTGGAGCAATTTCTCGTTTGTCCTACTAAGACAAATTTAAAGAATAAGCAATACCGCTACTTCACAATAGCGTGGATAAAACTCTCGTGGACATGTGGTCGGAAAAAGCCGAAAATTTTACTTTCATACCGAGTAGCATTTTGCAATCGTTAGTCCGAGCCAAAAGTCATTGAGGTTCTCCTGTTATTTTTCAATATAACTGATTGTACAACGTACTTTGTTTAAAATGTAAACAAGTTAGCTGATTTCAATTGGACAGTTATCAGTTTTCGTAATTACTTCGTTAAATTACTAAGGATATAACATTTGAGCTAGGAGACAGAGTTTTTCCTCCTTGTACCTGTTTTTCCTCCTCGGCTGCTCCCTCTCATCTTCTCGACGGCATGGGAGCCTCTTTAAATCTTCTAGTAGAGGACCATCAGGAGAGGGTAGCCTCATTGCTTTATGGGCGGCGATATCTTTTGGACTTGACCTAGCATTTCCTAGATCAAGGGGCTCAGCACAAGCAACACTTTTTTTAATTGTTTGTAAGAATCGACTTTAAAACATGTAATTGTTAACTGCAATAATAATTATATTTTAATCGCAATTATTCGTGACAACAACAATTGCAAAACGCTTCGTTTATAAGGATCAGCAATTAAGCATAACATTGTCCTCGGCCATTTTTGTGACTTTTTTGCCAGCAACCAATCCCCAGAGAAGTTGAACATCAGCTCGGTCCAATAAGTCTGTACCCATACTGGCAATGCAAAATTTTAAACATTAATATTTAATTGACTAAGCCCTAAATCAAAATTCTGCGGCCGTCTTGCAGATCTACGGGTTCGTGTTAATATATATACAGATTTTCAGAGCTGTACGTTTTGCCGTCTGCTCGTAATGCAATGTCAAAAAAGGGCAAAATATTTTCATAATATAGAAAGAAAAGTTCCATAATTAAGTAGAAGTAAGTATATTTTCCTAGCTGCAGAACAGGATATATATGATTGAAAGGTAAATTACATTTGAATAGGTAATAGTATTTTTTCATATTTGAGTTCCAATTTGCAATGCACTGAAAATGTCTGCATAATGAATAATTTTAATAAATAGCATTTAATTCAATATGAGCCTTTTGCCATGATGCAATGCGATGGAACCTACAGCCACCTGGAATACTGTCTCGAACGACTTTGGCGTTTTCCCAAAATCAAGTTTTAACTGCTTCCCTTTAACCTCCATGATTTCAGTACTTTATTTTAAGTTGCCATCAGAAATTGCATAAAGAAGAAACATTTTCATAAGAATATTAAACCTGTATCTTTTCAACACTTTCCAACATAGTGGAAAGGTGTTGAAGACCCAGACCACACGACCAGCCCGAAGGCTTATGGTAGTGGAAAGTTATATAGTGGAAAGGTGTTGTTGTTGTTGAGACCCAGACTGTCCGACCTACCAGAAAGGTGTAAGGTAACAGTTTGGACGGCCGGGAAGTGCCACCCAATTTAGACCAGAACCCAGTGGGGGAGGCATCCACAGGGACCGTACCCTCCTTCCCCTACCACCAACCTCTCGGAAGAACTTACGGACCCACATGTTTAACGTGATCGTACTCCGCGTGAACACGGCGGCAGTTTTGGCAGTGGCTGGAATCGAACCCGGGCCTACCGAGTGCAACTCCAGCGTGCTAACCAATGGGCTACCGCGCCCATAGTGGAAAGGTGTGAAAGCCCCAGGCCGTCCGGCTCGTCCAGAGGACTTGGAGCAACAAAATGGATAGTGGAAAGGTGTGAAAGCCCCAGGCCGTCCGGCTCGTCCAGAGGACTTGGAGCAACAAAATGGACGACCGGGACAGTGGAAAGGTGTGTAACACTTTGGTCCTGTCTGACCGTCCGTTCGCACGATAACTGCCGCAAAAAGGACTTTATCAAAATGAAATTTTAGTACGTTGTTGAGACGGTCTGTGCGATGTCTGGGGATGAAAATGAATAATATCAACCCAATTAGTTTTGGATTATATCCGGGTTGAAAAAATGAAATACATTTAAACCCTATGGAACTTAATTTTTCAAAAATTTTTAAACAAAATTCAAATAAAATTAATTATTAATTTTGTTTTTCAATCATTCTATAAACAAAGTTAAAATTCACAAACTATTAAATTAAAGGCAACCAATCATAGGTTTAAAAAGTCATTTAATAAAACCACCTTTCTTGACGCACATAAGTTTACAAAGCCAAAACGCTTTCGGACATCACCATGACCCTTCATCAGTGAAAAAATGATATTATCACCATAACCTTTCATCAGTGGCGAAATTGTATTATCATTTCGCCGCTGATGAAGGATCATAGTGATTCTCGAAAGCGCTTTCGCTTTTTTTAACACTTTACAACAAAGTTGAAAAGTGTTTATGACTTTGTTCCTTCTGTCTGTCTGTCTGTCTATCTGTCTGTCTGTCTGTCCGTTAGCACGATAACTGCCGTAAAAATGACTTAATCAAAATGAAATTTTAGTATGTTGTTCAGACGGTCTGTAGGACCTATGGGAATATAAATAAATAATATCACCCAATTAGTTTTGGATTGAACCCGGGTTGAAAAAATGAAATACATTGAAACCAATGGGACCAAATTTTTCAAACATTTTTTAAGCGGATTTAAATTTCACAAATTGCTTCGAAAATTTTAAGTAATATTCAAATTGTTCCATAAAATATATAAAAAAAAATTCAGCGAAATATATTCAGTAGTTTTTTAAATAAAAATTAAAATAATAATTACACCTCTTACATGAAGCGATCACGTGACCATGATATGAAACGATCACGTGACCAACTTCAAAATATAATACGGCATCCATCTTGTCTCAAAATCGTCATTTTTAAAGTTCTTTTTAATTCATATTGAGTGTTGTATTCGTCGTAAAACCTCTTTATTTTCGCTTAAATTTTGTGCATCTACATACTGAAACAACGCAATGACAATATATTTGAGTTTAATTGAGCATCCAACTTTGATTATTTCTCTAACGAAGCCTATTTTTCACTTATGTGAAATGTAAACAGCAAAATATGTAGAATGAGTTGTATAGGAATTGCTGTATTTTTTTAATGCAAAAGAATTTAGCTCATGGAGTCTGCGTAGCTGATATGAAAGAAATATTCATTGACTTTACCGAGAGAAGGACGATTTTTTGCGATGAAGTTTTAAGCATAGAGTTAAATTACTTATAGCTCCATGGTCTTAATTTTTAAATAAAATAAATTATTATAGTATTGTGATGAATGACATGAATGGGAAATTATTTATGAATGAAATGCTGCTTTTTTAGAGAGAGCCAGGCGTGTTATTTTTTCTATGACGTCATTTGAATGAATTTCAGTTGTTTTCGTTGAAGTTTTTAAATATAATAAATTATCGTGGTATTATGATAATTCTAAAATTGTTACCGAGTAATATATCACATTTTAGAGATGTTTAAACCAGGCAATGTATATTTCAATGCCGTCATTTGAATGAGGTTTATTTTTTGGATGAATGTTTAAATTTTCAACCATAATAAATCAATGTATTATTGTGAGAAGTTTTAAAATATTACCGAGGAATGTATTACATTTTAGACATGTTTAAATAAAATTGCATTGAAGTTGGAAAGTGTTTCTTAATCAATGCTTTAAGCATGATTGATCTTTCTTGTTAAACTTATATGTACTCCAAGAAAGGTGGTTTTATTAAATGACTTTTTAAACCTACCTATGATTGGTTGTCTTTAATTTAATAGTTTATTAAAATCGACACGTGTCCATTCTAATTATTAAAGTTCACAAATCGCTTCTAAAATTTTAGGAAATATTCATTCCTAATTTCTTCAAAACACATATTTCATACTTTGAGGCCAATATTTAACCACGGAGGAAACGTATTGAACTATAACACTCGCCTGACATTTTTTTTTGTGGGGGGGGGGGGGGGGGGGGATATAGAAAGGAAAGCTGCAGCTTTCCTTTCTATACCCTAACTTTAACAGGTTGAAATATTAAAATGTCGAAATTATAACCACTATAGTTCAAAAACTAAGACCACGACCCAAAATCCTTCTTCCAAGTTACTTCTTCTTCTAGGTCATAGCTGGAACAGCGCTTTTAGTTTTCGAGTTATAATCGCATTGTGAGCTTTAAGAACGAAAAACTTTCACTCTTTTTCAAATTGGCCAGACGATTTCTCAAAAATTATAAGAGCTTTAAAATCAAATAATTGATGTAGAAAATTAGATTTCTTACTGAACATTTTATCCCTTACTGCTTATATTTATCTTTTATAGTTTAGGATATATTTCTAGTGGAAATTAAGCAAAGGGAAACAAAACCTCTCTCGGATGAAAAAAAAATTTTTTTTAGAGATCTTTTTCCCCTTAAATTGCACAAAGATTAATTCTGATTTATTTAAAAAAAAAAAACGAATTTCTCAATTAAATAATTAATTTATGAAATGTTCTTCTCATTATTTCAATCTACTCGGGACATTAATTTAATTAATCTCATTTATTGAACACCAGAAAATGTACTTGAAGTTGCCCGGGATCTAAGATGCAAACCGCTGATTAAAATCACACCGGAATTCAAAGCGAATTCTCGAAAACTAAAGAATGCTTTAACAATACGCCCTCTTAAAAAAAAAAAAAAATAAATAAAAAAATAATAATAATAAATGCTGGATGAAAACCCTGCCTCGAGAATGTCTCGGGGACCTACTATTATAAACTGATTATTTCTTCAACACACAAAAAGTTTGTTTCAAAATTTGTTTAAAGGAGAATTTTTCGATCCTTCCAATAGTGTTAAAATGAAAACCCTGTGATAATATTTGCGGTCGCTGAAGAGCTGATTTGTGTAAAAATTACTGAAAATCGTGCTCAAATATAAAATAACGAATAAACTAATTCGATTTTTAAAAGATCTTGCCCAGGCGTCTTTTCCCGTGTCCTGAAGTACCTCTATACCAAATTCCATGGCCGTACGACGCCTAGATTTTCCACTACAAACAGCACACAAAAACATCTTCCTTAATTATTATAGAAGTGATTTTAGTTACCTTGTGAACCTTGTGAACTGTCAAAAGCATTCAGAAATTTCAATATTAAATCAATTTATTTTACAGATATTTTTCCAATCAAACTTATCGAATATCAGTTTTCAAATAAAATTTTACAGATAAAGCTAACATCCTCGTATTTTTATTCAATTTTCAATAAAATTGACATACATTTTATTCTCCATTTTTCCCATCATCCGTACTGTTATGAATAAAATACCGACCCTACACGATTTTATTCTGACATCATCCCACATATATGAAGGGGATGAATGAATGACCCATTCCCCCCCCCCCTTTGCTTATGCTCTTTTCCATATGCGCCCCCTTGTATAAACGAGATCAAATGTTCAGTTGTCATTTTGGGTGATGTGCATTGACATATTGTTTGGCTGTCGCCATAGGAACAGAAACATCCGTTACAATATTTTGCGACTCTTTCGTCCGATAGATGGCACTGCTTTACAGGCACTAAAACCGAAACAGTGAATCATCTGGTTTCGTTTTCAAATAAGAAGCAATTGTGTATGGAAAGATTGCTGACATATATTTCGCAATGGCGCCTTAAAGGGAGTGGTTTTGGGGGGTTATATCCTCCTCCCCCCCAGAAACACATTCTGTTCCAGGATTAAAATTATACTTAACAGATATTAGTATGCAATGTTCATTAAATAAACGTATTCAGAAAAAAAAACCACCTCCACTTATTAGATTTTTTGTTTAAATTTCCTGTCCTAAGAGTATGTCCAGTTCTGTGCATTTATCTACAAATCGAAGGTTTGTCGAATAAAGAACAATAGCTTACTTTTGATCGTTAAGAACGCATTTGCTAAAACGTATATTTAATGCGTAAATATGTATTTTAATCACTCATTTAAAAAATGTACTATCATAATTCTATTGCTAATAGAAAAAAAAAAAATTCATTTGGTGATCATTTTGAGAACAGTTATGGAAATATTTTAAATTACTGTAAAAATCATCGAGGTTTGCTAATGTACAAAGGCTTAAAACGAGCCTGAAAGTTGCCATAAAGTTTTATATAGCAATCAAATATTTAGTGAACCAAGAAGCATGCTTGCCTAATCGTAAATCACACATTTTTACACATAGAGAGACGTAAATAACGCTTCGTATCAGGTATAAATATCCAAAAATGAATCTTGGACTTTCAAACTACACGTTTAAAATTTGTATAGTTAAAAATATATATATTTCATTTATTTTATTAAAATTTGAAGGTTTATAAGTCAATCATTAGTGAACTAGAGTTCGGCGAAATGATTCAAGCCTGATTTGTTCTCCTGAAATGAGTAAAAGCTTACAGATCCCTGAATGTCACGTAATAGTAAAATTGTAACTATTAAAATTGCGAAATAGTACAATTGAGTGAAATGTCAAAAAAGAAGGAAAAAGTCAAAACTAAAAAAATTATGTTGACATCGTTCGTGATTGTATGTAAAGGTAGAAAGTATTCAATGCCGGATTTGCAGTTGCGAGGTCCTATCTAACCCACCACAACCTACCATAAAATATCTACCATAAAAATTTAATTTTAATTTCTTCATTGGGGCCATAGCATTTTATATTTATGGGATATGTAATGGGCATTAAAACGCAAAATAATATTTTACATTATAAATTATAAATCAATTACAATAGCTAAATAACAAAATAAGTATAATATATTCAGAAATACTATATTACGCATATATATCACAATTGTTTGTATATAAAAGAAAACGTTTACAATTTTGCAGAAATGTATGGCTGTAACAATGCTAGAAGATTTCGGAACACTTTCAGAGGCAATATATGTTCTTCATATCTATGAGATCGCAGGCCATGAGGCGAAGCTCATGACGGGCGCCTCTGCCGATAAATTGGAAACAACTCAAATGTACACATTTGAAACACATACTGCTTTAGGATCTTATTAAACTCGAAGGCCCAAAGAATAAATCCTCGAATTTTTAAGGCTCTTTATGTTTAATTGTCAGCGCTCTTAGATAGGTAACTATGTTCTATGTATTCCAAAATTTATTGTTTTGCACAGAGAAGCAGCACTACGAGATGTCCTTTACTAAACAAGTTTATTTGTTTATTATTTTTTGTTTTGTTTTTCTAAGAATACATGTGTGGCCCCTTGGTATGCGAGGCCCCTCAGCTGTTGTTGTTGTTGAGACCCAGACCGTCCGACCTGCCAGAAAGGTGTAAGGTAACCGTTCGGACGGCCGGGAAGTGCCACCCAATTTAGACCGGAACCCAGTGGGGGAGGCATCCACGGGGACCGTACCCTCTTTCCCCTACCACCAACCTCTCGGAAGGACATACGGACCCACATGTTTAACGTGATCGTACTCCGCATGAACACGGCGGCAGTTGTGGCAGCGTGCAAATCCAGCGCGCAAACCACCGGGCTACCGCGTCCGAAATGGCCAACAGCACGCGGTGTTCCCTGGTGGTCACCCACCCAAGTACTAACCGCGCCCGATGCTGCTTGACTTCGGTGATCTAACGAGAGCCGGTGTTTTCAGCAAGGTAGGGCCGTTGGTTGGCCCCTCAGCTGTAGATTACTTAACTTATGCGTGAATACAGCTATGAAAGTTTTACAGTTTAATGATTGCCCAAAAGATTTTAGCAATTAAACATTTATACAAAATGCCTTCCAACAACTTGGTAAGTAGATAAAAAAAAAAGGAAGCATTCAGCTATGAAGATGTTGGGTGGAATTCCTACGAATGCACTTAGTGAAAGGAAATGACAACTGCGCTCCCACAAGAAAGGTATATACCCCAAGGAAAAGATAAAAGTTCGTAGAATATGGTACTCGAACTGAAATTTTTTCTCAAAGGTCATAGGCAGATCCAAGGGAACTAACTCTAAGCCCCTCAAAAGTTTCAATAGCACCCCCGTCACAATACTTTTACAATACTATACATTACACTGTATATGTAGAGAAAGTAACAGCCGATTTCTCGAAAGTCCCTTTATGCAATTGCAGTATCGTAGCCATGGTCACAGAAGGTGGGAGGGGGGTCGTTGACCGAATGAAGTTTAGAGTGCTAGATTTCATTTTCCAATGTGAACCCCATGGATAACTAATGTAATTGTTTAATAAATATGGGATTATGACCGCTCCCTGCCCCCCCCCCCCAAACCGCGCTGCTTACACCATTGTTATCGTCTTTGTAAAAATAAATACCAATTTATGGATAAATACCAATTTTACATACCGACAGATTATTAGTTACTCCACTTTATATTGTTTATAATTTCTTTTCAAAACATTCAAACCATTTTTTTCCAGCATATTTTTTCCCATATCAAACCCTGTGAGAATCTAAGAATTCATATCGATTTTTGTACTGCAAAATATAGAATTGCCCTTTCTAAATTCGAACAAAATGCCCTAAGCCAGCGAAGTACGTTGTCGAAACTGATATTTACTCTAGTTCTTCAAAGTTCCTGTCCCGTTCCGTGCTAAACCAAACACTTGTGAAGTGCATTTTGGTTTCAATGTTTGTTTAGACTTAGACTCTTACTAGAATTGATCATTGTCCATTTGATAAGGCGAACTTATGAACCGTATTTATGGTTGATCAATACCTTTTTAGAAGCTTAGTTCTCTTAATTCCAATATTTTTTTTGCCAGCAAAGAAAAAGTATATAGATGAGTTTAGTTTATTTTATTTATTTTTTTTTTATTTTTTTTTTTTTTTTTTTTGGGGGGGGGGGATATATTCTATGATTTTGTTCTAATATTAAGCTACTGCTATTACTTTATACCATCTATTGCAATTGTTTACAACTGTGATTTTTAATGTTAGTTGCGAAATACAACAGTTAGAGTTGTTTAAGAATATTTGTTTACTCTGTAACTTATTTGTCTGCAAATCTATCAGATTTGCTGTTACGTACCACTTGTACTCAATTTTATGTGTGAACGCAATGAGGTAGGGATAACCCAGAATATTTCAGGTGTGGTGGTGATGGTGGTAGAAAATATTTTACTTTACATGATTATTTAGTAATCTACATTGTAGCAGTGGTTGTAAGGTCAAAGTATGCCATAAAAGATAAAAATGTCGTCTCGGTAGCTGAATAGATAAAGTTTCGATTGACCACACGGAGATCAAATATTTGGATCCAGTGGATTTGATTGCTCTGATAGTTTTGATATAAAAATTATATTGATTGGCATCATTTAACATAATTTTATTTATAAGGTTTTGAAAATACAGAAATGCAAATAAGTAACTTATTTTGGAGACTTATTTAATATTTTGAAGATATAAATTGTTAGAAATAGATAAATGTGGGAAAGAGTTTGCTTTTTTTTTTTTTTTTTTAACAATTTTATTTTAAAACATTGAGTTTAGAAATTCACAAATACCTTGAAATTTATTCTATGTAGTGAATTTTTTTAGCTTTTATATCTGACCAAAATATTTATTGAAATGCATACGTATCTGCTACTTTCTTTCTTGCATAATTTTACACTTTTCACCAATCATTTTAATTTATTTTGCTTTATTGCAGGTATTGCTTTGCCCACTTTCTAGTTTTTAAATCCAGGGATTACAAATATATAAATGAAAAAAATCATTCACATATAATTTACATTGAGAAGATTGTTTCAATTGAAAGTTTATTTGAGATAAAACTGACATCCGGTTAATAAAACTTAATTACGCTTATCAGCTTTGCTGGGGAAGAAACGGCAACTTCAAACTAGATTCAATTTAGATCAAACTAGATCGATCGTTGTAAAATCAACTTTAAATTAACTGATCAAGGTTAATTTATTTTTCAATAAGAGTATTCCATTTTGTTTTCTAATAAAGTTAGCCTGTAATTACGGTTACATCAGCGGAAATAAATTATTTTTATTTTGTAACAATATTTTGCAATCATGTGCGTGGCAACTATAAGACACAGACGATTTTTATCTTACTTCCTTCAACCTGAATAATAATGAAATTGTTATATAATAAATGCGCTGTGTTATTTTTATTACATCATTTCTTAAAACAACGGAAATGAATTATCTTTATTTTGTAGCATTGGTATAATATAGCAGTTGCATGCTGTGCAATGACAATAATAATAAAGTTGATAATTTAATAGATGTATAGAATTATTTCATTTCATTTTATTTTTAAAGCAATGAAAAAGAAATATTTTTATTTTGTAAGAATGACTTAATTTAGCAATCATATGAGTGGCAATAATAAGACAGACGATTTTTATTAGTTTATTCCTATCTGAATAATAAAATTGTTATAGACAATTTAATAAATGCACTGTATCAATTTATTCCGTTGTCTTGGTTGTTGCAACAGGATAAAATAAACTTTCTGAAATTTTTTAAATATGTATTTCATCTTCTCTTTGGCAAAAGGTATTAAAACTTCAAGTATTTTTTATTGTATTTTAATAACAAGATAAAATAATATTTCTGGAATATATCCTGCAAATTACCCTGTAGTGTAATCAATACATTTTTTTCCTCAAGCACGTGAACATAATTTCCATTTCCATTGAAAGCTATAGTTCCTACTAAGTTTGGTTTAGTTTGGGCTGTTAAACAAACATGCGAAAGGTTAGATAAGCATGCTTTAGATATGCTCACCCTCCATATAAATGATAACGCTGATAAATTTGGCAAATTCATCGTTAAATGATAATGCGGTGGTTAAATTCAGCAAATTCATGGTTAAATGATAATAAGGCGGTTAAATTCGTAAAAAAACTCTCTTACTTTACCAACATATTTTATTAAACTGAATTCACTGGTGCATTTTTACACTTCAACTCTTCGGCATAGCCGATCTCCATGTTGATTGACCAGACAAATCCACTCCAATTCGCAGACGATTACTTAAAACACCTCTGCAAGTGCGTAATAATTTATAACAAACCCGAAAAAATATCCGCCATATCTGAAAATAATTCATCAGCGATGATACGTAACTGAATATTGCGGAGGGTGCAGCGGGGGTGGACGAATAAATAAATGACCAACTTTCACCTCCAGTAGTGATTCAACCCCCAATTAAATCCCCAGGTCCCTTTCGGGTCAATTAGTCTAATTAATTCTGTCGCAATGCTCCACTAACTTCGAGCAGGCACTCAGTGATTGTCTATTAATCCGCGTTTGTCCAAGCGTGAGCACCGGGCTGTGCTGCGGTCGGGCAGACCTGGATTAAAACGATTAGTTTCTGAGCGTACGATGGCGCTATTTTGTTCCGCTTTTAATTTGGACCGCTTCATTAGCTATGTTGCAAGAGAAAGTGTCTTTTTTCCCTTCTGTGTGTATGTATGTATGTATGTATTTCTGCTCTGATTTGGTGCACACTTTGCTAATGGGGGGGATTACCCCCCGTGCATACACAAGTAGATTCGAATTGAATGCGCCTCAGAATTTTTTTTCCGAGATTTTGTGCAAGGGAGATTAGTTTAAGACGTTAATTTTCAATTAGTGGTGGAGTTTTAAAGGTTTGTAGATGGAGTTTAAAAAGTCCAGTAGGGAATTATTTTTAAAAGGCATTTTGATTAGGTGAATTGAAATTGAAAAATTGGCTTTTATGAAATATCCCATTTTTCCTCCCTACACCTTTTTCACGTTAGATTTTTCACATTAACTCTCCTTGTCCATTCTTTTAAAATCTTTAACGGGCTTGCTCCACCGTTGTGTAGGGGAGAATAAAAAATTAGATTTTTCTCATAATTTATTTACCTTTCCAACAGAACATTGTACTGTGTGTCATTACTTTCTTTATACAAATATTGGAAACTTTTTCTTTAGTTTTAAGGATCTCAAAAGGTATATTTTTACAAATATCTCGAATTCGATATTTTTCCAAAATTCTTTCTAAATACTATAAAAAATAAAAAAAATCTCCGCAAACATAATGTATAGGAAAGTATAATCTGTCATGGGTCCCAGATTACGTATAGATGGCTGAAACTGGGCAAAAATTTTCATCTCGTTGAATATTTTCATCTGTAAAATTATCACGCATAACGCTGCATCGTTACGTCATTTAGCCACATCTTCTCTTACCGGCTCGTTCTCGACCCCCAGAGAGTAGAGAGCTAAAACTCGGCATAAAGTTTCATCTCGTGGAACATTTTCACCTGTAAAATTATCACATCATAACATGGCATCGTTACGTCATTTAGCCACACTTTTTTTTTATTATTATTATTTTTATTACCAGCTCGTTCTCGGCTCCAAGAACACGTAGGGATCTTAAACTCGAAACGCAGTTACATGTCATGTCACAATTTTTTTATCAATCAAATTTTCACGCCATTATTTTACGTTATTCCGTCATTTACATACGTCATGACTATGTTTTTACCGGTTTTAGGTATTTCCTTAGCGATTGTAACTTTAGATGAAAAGTTTTTCTGACTCTAACGCGTCGATCCGTGCATAATACTATACATAAGTTTAATACCAAATTTAAGTAAAAAAAAATTAAAAAAGAAATCATGAGAATCAATTATTTTATTCTCCTCCTTCACAATAGTGGCGCATGAAAAAATATAAAATAAATTTTAATCTCGTATGAAATTGAACCAAATTGGAAATGTTGGCTAGATTCAATTCAAACCAATACTATACAGGGTGTCCTAAAAAGATTGAAATGCGCTTTAATTCTTTACCTGTTGGAGATAAGTGGACAATGTAAATTGCAAAAATGTTGAAAGTAAAGTAGAAAATAAGACTACATTATTGAAATAGTCCTCCCATTAATTTTCAAAAAGTTACACTTTTTAAATTTTTATACGACCCCCTTAGACAAACTTGGTCAATCGGAAAATTTTTATTTTTAAAGCAGCAAGATCATTGATAAAACCGCATTCTGTATCTTTAAAATTGAGCGAGTTATATTTAATGGAAAATTGAACATTGTGAATGGGGACCATATATCAAATTAGAAATGTAAATCTGTGTTATATCACAAAAAAGATAAAACTGGATGACAATACATAGGATACCCAACCGCGTAGTGAGTATCACTGCTTTATATGATCTTTGTCTGTGTAATGCTTTATTTAGATGCATTTGTGATAAAAAATTTGACACATATTAACGTATTTTTAATCTAAACAATTTCCATCGTCAATTTGTTTATGATCCCTGTTTTCACTGATGAAACAGCCTTTCACGTGGTACGGAAAAGTGGCATAGGTCAGATTTTTTCCTTTATCATAATTCAGTTGATTTTAAAGATACAGATATGCGGTTTTTTTTAATGATCTTGTTGCATTAAAAATAAAAATTTTCTGATAGACCAAATTTGTCTAAGGGGGTCGTATAAAAATTTAAAAAGTGTAACTTTTTGAAAATTAATGGGAGAATTATTTCATTAACGTAGTCTTATTTCCTGCCTTACTTTCAACATTTTTGCAATTTGCATTGCCCACTTATCTCCAACAGGTAAAGAATTAAAGCGCGTTTCAATCTTTTTGGGACACCCTGTATACATCTTATCAGTATCTAAAATTGATATTAGGTAAACTTATTGAAACTATTTTATTTGCATGCACTCTCATTTTCCTTCAATAATTTTGCATGGCATCAATTTTATATAATAAGATTTATATAGTATTGTTTTGAATTGAATCTGCCGTCATTCTCTATATTTGGTCCAATTTAGTGTGTGATTAAAATTTTATTTTCAATTTTTTCTTGCTCCACTGATGTGTAGGTGAGAATAAAAAACTAGATTTTTCACGTAATTTATTTACCTTTCCAATAGAAGAACATTGTAATGTGTGTCATTATTTTCTTTATACAAATATTGAAAACTTTCTCTCTAGTTTAGGGATCTCAAAAGGTACATTTTTGTCAATATCTCGAACATTTTTCCAAAAATTCTTTCTAAATACTATACATTAAAAAATAATAAAATATCTTCAAACATAATGTATAGGGAAGTGTTATCTGTCAAGTAAATAGAAAATTCGAATTCGAGGTTTTATTGAATATATACATTTTCGACATCTCAGAATTTGAATGGGACGTTTTAGAGTTACGTTTGTGTGAACATGAAATCTATCGAACGAATGGGGAAAATGTGAGCGACATTTGAATGATTGGTGGAATATGTGAATACTGGCACCCCCCTCCTCCACCCAAAATTAATTTAGATTGGCATCGTATATCAGAAAAGCCTTCAATTTCCTGACTTTTCTTTCAGTTCTTCAAACTTTCTGAATATTCTCAATTATCAAATATACTATCGAATTTAAGTTTTTTTTCTTATTACTACCTAATTTCTATTATAAATTTTGCTTCGTGAATTTCCGCGAATTTTAAGGGTTTTATATAGAAATTTTCCGAAAATCAGAAATGAGGCATTGTACCTTTTAGACGATGAAACATTGTTTGCTTTTTCATTCCTATAAAGTAAGTGTAAAAAGAATTAAGTGTCAGTAAGTAAAATACACTTTATGTGAAGGATAAGAAAAACTAGAGCAACGTATATAAGCACAAATAACACAATAATATAGCATACAGCAGTTTCGAGGATACGATGGATCCTCTTCGTCAGTACAAAAGAACCAACAAACCCAAAGTCAAAAGGAATGATGCGAAAGGCCCGCCAGTCAGTGTGTTTGACACCATTATGGAGCGCCTAGCCATTATGAGTTGTATCTCCGGGTGTATATGCAGTTCAAACATCAATGCTCCCTATTGGGTAGGTTGAAGTAGTTGAACAGGCACAGGGCGCTAAAGGAAGAAGCATGGAAGATTATATACTCAAAACCTAAATTAAGAGATAACTAATCAGAAAGCAGCATAAAAAGTCAATCCAATCCGAAACGAGAAGTTACACACAAAATTGGCAGACGATTTTCTGACAAAAACCTTCACAGATTTCTGGAATATGAAATAAATTAGTTTTCCAAGACTACCTAAAGTCGCCATCCGTTCGTCGCGTGTCAATATCCGCAACAGTGTCAATGCCGCTAACGATATTTTTCTAAATTTAATAACGTGTTACAGGACAACAATCAAAAACCGTGTCCACTTATATGATAATCTTGATCTCATGTAACAGCGTTGACAACATTGCCAGAATTTGAATGGTTTATAAATATTAGTTTAAAAATTGTAATATATTGCTTATTGATTTGCGTAGTAGTTACTTGTATTACTGCTTCGTAATTGGTAAACTTTCCTTAGAAATATTAGTATAAATCGTCAGTCGCGAAATTTCGCGATTTTCCCCGCGACGACCTCGCGAATTTTGTCCATTTTTTTTTTCAATAAAATTACTGCCATACTGGTGGTCCATGCTTAGTGGGCCTATTGGATAGTTTAGCTCTGACAGAGTGTAGCAAAAAAATGGGATGTCCACATAATATTTTTTTTTAAATCCAAAAATGTCACTCTATAAAAGGATAAAATAGAATCCGGAATTTCATTCCTGTCCAAAATTCAAATGAACTAGACTCCTCTTCATACACATACATATATATTTACGGACGAATGATACATTTGCTTCTTTCAGGCTCTAGCGTGTACAGGGTGAAGAGGGGGAGGGAGGGGGGAGCCCTGCCATGAAAGGTTCGTCAACGACAAATCAGTCCCGTTTATTGAGGGTCAATTTCTCCTTTCTCTCCCTGATTTTTATCGAAGCACCAACCCGACGAGGAGGGGGGGGGGGGAGATTTCCAGCATCACCATTGCCTGAATAACAATTGCGCTATACTATGCATTTAAGGAGAATGTAGCGATCTTTCTCTCCTTTAGATAGCAATACCAACTGTGCCCAGAAATGCACATAAGAAAGAAAATGTTTTTATCAGGATTCTATAACATTTAAGGGATTCTAGAACACATAAAACTATAAAAAATATTCGAGTGTGGCTCAACTCGACTTTCTCATACCACAAACCATTTTTAAGTAACTTGTGGGTTTTTTTTCCAAATTTTACAAGTGAAATTTTGAAAAATCGCTATCGTTGTTCCAAATGATTGCAATTATAGCGTGTTACCCTTCACTGTAAAAAGCTTGACAAAATCTTTCGATTGAAACTATACTTAACAATGTACTCCCAGGGAGGGGTAACTTAACACCCCACCCACCACCCCCGAGGGGCCAATAACGCCACGAATACAAAAATTGTATCGCTACTATTTTCGACATCAATGACAATTCAATATCTTGGAAATGGTATAAGAATTTACTATAATAATAACCTATTTTTCCGGTCGTAACGCTTGGCAAAACTCAGGCGACAAATTTTAGCGACATATCGCCAACTTGGCGAGTTTTTTTAATGTTGCCAAATTAACGAAAATGTCGCCAAATTGATAAAAATGACAAATCAATGGAAATGACGACTAATTTATGAAAATTCAATATCTTGGAAAAAAGAATATAGTAAACGACTATAAGGATAACTCATTTCTCCGTCCGTATGTAATGCGGCGAAACATTTGGCGGGATGTCGCAAACTTGGCGACTTTTTTAAATATTGCCAGATTGACGAAAATGTCGCCAAAATTGATAAAAATATCATCAAATTGATGAAAATGGCGATAAATAGAAGACTATACTTTGTAAATTTTTAATTCAGTCATATGAAGTGCATACCTTCTAGTATAGTATACAGAATTTAAAATCCAATAACGCAAACCGTACCTACGACGTTATGTTAGCTGTTTACGACGATCGTATCAGCTGTTATGACAATTTGTATGTTGTATTATCTGTGTTGTAGAAAGGTGGGTATTAAACTTTTAAGGAACATTTGTTTTGGAATAGATTTTTCCATGATGTTTCAACTTTTGAAGGTTGTATCTAAAATTTCTTGGTACATTATATTAATTTAAAATTTGATGGACGAAACTTTCCGATCACTCTGCATGTCTACGATTGCAGCATTTAAGACAAAAAAGATCGACGAACTTTATTCAAATGACGCCATCGAAATATAAATCGTCTGGCTCTCTATATAAAAGCCATGAATATTTCATTCATATCACTTTTATTTCCAGGCTCCAGAGTTAAATAATTTTGCGTGAAAAAAAAATTCAGCAATTCTTATACAACTCATCTTTTAATCACTTGTTTACATTCTGCATCCATTAAAATTAGGCTTCGTTGTAGAAATAATCAAGATCATTTAAACTAAAAAATATTGCAATTGCGTTGGCTCAGAATAAGAGATACACAGAAAATACGCCAAAGTAAAGCGGTTTTAGGACGAATACAACACTAAATATAAATTTAAACAAATTTTAAAAATCACGATTTTTACACGGGGGGGGGGGGGAGTTGGATGTCATATTTTATTTTGAAGTGGGGCACGTGATCTCTGCATATTATATGGGTGTAATCAATATTTTAATTTTTATTTAAAAAACTGCACAGCATATTTTACTGAAATTTTTTTTCTATATTTTATGGGATAATTTGAATATTTCCTAAAATTTTCAAAGCAGTTTATAAATTTTAACTTTACTTAAAATGTGTTTGAAAAATTAGGTACCATAGGGTTCAGTGCATTTCCCTTGTTCAACCCCGGGTTCAGCCCAAAACTAATTGGGTAATATTATTCATTTATATTCCCATATGTCCACAAAGGCCGTCTCAACAACATACTAAAATTTCATTTTAATAAAGTCATTTTTACTGCAGTTATCGTGCTGACAGACAGACAGAATGAATGAACAAAGTCATAGACACTTTTCAACTATTTTAGAAAGTGTTAAACATTAAAAGCCAATTAGCGTCTTTTATGAAAATCTTTCGTATACTGTGTATAAGAAAAAGAAATAAAACATTTGAAAAAAAAAAAAGAAAAGTATTGCCTCTCCATTCATTTTTCGCATATTCAATGGCTTTAGTCGCAGCTGGTGGATGTGGAAGGTTTGCCTGTAGAACCATTTTCCCTGCAGCGTCACTTCTCTTTACAGAAAACAACTTATGCAGTTTTCTTTTAAGCTCACTGCAAATTAAAAAAATCTGATGTGGGCAACACATGACTTCCTTATATAATGTAATGGATTTACTACTTTTACAGGGAAAAAGAAATAGGTTTTCTTATAGTAGATACTAATGTTCTTTCCAAGATACTGAATTTTCGACAATGAGTCGTCATTTTCATTGATTTAGCGTCATTTTTATCCATTTGGCGAGATTTTCGTTAATTTGGCAACATTTCAAAAAGTCGCCAAGTTGGCGACATTCCGCCAAATTCGTTGCCAAAATCTCGCCAAGCGTTATGGACGAAGAAATGAGTTATTCTTACAGCAGACAAATGACTATTGGTGTTCAAATACAAAAGTATTACTCATAGTATATTTTTTCATGAATGGAACGAGCTAGATCCACGAGAATGATGTCACCCAATTTATCGTATGGTATTACATATGAAAAGTGAACATGTTTCTCAATAGGAAATATTTTTTTTTATTTTATATGACTTTTTGCTAATTTTTTTTTTAAATGTGCAATATCTCAAGAACGGTTCATGTTAGCGTTCTAAAATTTATGCCAATCGTTTTCTAATTAAAAATTACATAACAAATGTTTATTTGCGCAACTTTATTAGTGGTTTTGATTTTTTGACGATTTTTTCAAAATTTCATTCAAAAATTTAGGGAGGTTCTGAGCATTCGCTTGTGTACAAAAACAATAGGCTTCCAGTGTTTACAGATTGTAATTTTTGTACCAAATTTGGTTCAAATCGGTCCATTCGTTCGTCAGTTATCGTCTCCACAGACTCACTGACACACACACACACATACACACATACTTTCACACACACACACATACTTTCACACACACATCACTTCAAAAAGGTTTGATTCGTGATCAGGGATGCTTGAAACGTGCTCTCCCGTCGAAAACTCGAATTCGAATTTTCGACCCCGTCACAATACTTTCCTTATACATTATGTATATAAGGAAAGTAAAAAGAAATTAAATGCCAATTTGGTATGTCATTTTCGCTACTAGAGTTTCCAGAGGGGCGTGCGGGAAATAGCAAAGATGCAAATCCGCCCCATAAATTTTAATTACTATAAATTTCTGTTAATATAAGAGTGAAATTTTAATTAAATATCTAATCATAAAATCTTGAGTTTTTCATTTATTTCACTTGTAAGTTTATTTATTTATTTATTTAATGGTAGCAGATGAACCCGCCGTTGTTCATGATTTAAAATACTTGCAAATTTCAGTAATATTCTAAATAATATTGTTCTTAAAAAAAAACCTTGTAAAAGATTAAATTTAATTTAATTTAAAGGAATATAAATATTTCTGTTCTCTCGCTATACAAAATTATCTGCACAGGAAGATCGAAGAATAAAACATCATGGTCCCGTTTGTAAACAAATTCACAAAACAAATGTGAAATTTGGTCCATGCGCTGAAATGAAGACGCTAAAATTCAAAGACGATGTATACCCGTACCTTTTTTAACACTTTACAACATAGTTGAAAAGTGTTTATAAGACTTTGTTCATTGTGTCTGTCTGTCTGTCTGTCTGTTTGTCAGCACGATAACTGTCGTAAAAATGATTTTATCAAAATGAAATTGAGTTGTTTAGACTGTTTGTGGGACCTATGGGAATATAAATGAATAATATCACCCAATTAGTTTTGGATTGAACCCGGGTTGAAGAAGTGAACAATATGGGACCTAATTTTTCAAACATTTTTTTAGTGGATTTAAAATTCACAAATTGCTTCGACAGTTTTAGGAAATATTCAAATTATCCCATAAAATATATAAAAAAATTTTTAGCAAAATATATTCAGTAGATTTTTAAATAAAAATTAAAATAATAATTACACCCTTTATATGAAGAGATCACGTGATCATTATATGAAGCGGTTACTTAACTCACTTCAAAATAAAATATGGCATCCATCTTGTGTAAATATCGTGATTTTTAAAGTTCTTTTTAATTCATATTAATAGTGTAGTATCCGTCCTAAAGCCGCTTTATGTTTGGTTAAACTCTGTGCATCTACATACTGAAACAACGTAATTACAATATATTTGAGTTTAAAGGATCATCCAACTTTGATTATTTCTACAACGAAGCCTAATTTTCACTTATGGAAACTGTAAACAGCAAAATATGTAGTATGATTTGTATAAGAATTGCTGCATTTCTTTAACACAAAATTATTTAGCTCATGGAGTCTGCAATATAGCTGATATGAATGAAACATTCATTGATTTTACACAGAGAACCAGACGATTTTTTCGATGAATTTTTAAGCATAGAGTTAAATTACTTGTACCTACATGGTTTTAAGTTTTTAAATAAAATAAATTATTATAGTATTGTGATGAATAAAAGGAATGGAAAAATGTTATGAATGAAATGCTGCTTTTATATAGAGGCGATCTATATTTCGATGACGTCATTTGAATAAAGTTCATTTGTTTTCGATGAAGTTTTCAAATATAATAAATTATTGTAATATTATGATAATTTTAAAAATATTACCGAGGAATGTATCGCATTTTAGAGATATTTAAACCTGGCAATTTATATTTCAATGCCGTCATTAGAATGAAGTTAATTTTTTTCGATGAAGTTTTAAGTTTTCAAATATAATAAATTAATGTAGTATTGTGATAATTTTAAAAATATTACCGAGGAATGTATCGCATTTTAGAGATGTTTATATAAAATTGCATTGAAGTTGGAAAGTGTTTCATAATCAATGCTTTATACATTATTGATCTTTCTTGTTGTCCTATTTCAACAGTTAACTCAAAATTAGAGATATCAATCAGTCCCAGAATCTTGTACCTCATGTCCGTAAAACTCGATCATAAAAACTCAATCAAAAAAAATACGTCAATATGTATTTATATACTTACCAATTGAAAATCTCTTTGGTTGTTTGTTAAGGCCGTCTATTTTTAAATAAAAGTAGAAATTATGTAAGAGGACGTACTTCGGATTTCTATAGAACGTCATTTTATGACCATTGATATGATGTGAATAACATTAATTCATTAGTTCGTAATTGATATTAAATTTTGCACAAAGTATAATTTTATAATTATCAGCACCATTGCTGATAATAAATTTATCAATTAATATTTATTCAATAATAAATAATTAATCACCATTATCTAACATAATGAAAGAAAATGTCGGTCTGTGTATCTGTGTTATCTACAGCCAAAAATCAAAGCTTTGTGATATCAGAAAATTTCAGTATAGGGGTTTCTCAGGTCTCCGGACGACACGGCTCTGCGAGACTGTTGAAAAATTTGAATTAGTTTAAAAATTTTGCACATTTAAATGCCGAAATTCAGCCGAATTTTTGCTATTTTTAATTCAATTATTGAGCAGACGATTCTTCTGGAATGCGAGCATTTTCTTTCGCTGTTGTCTGTTCTGTGAATGACATCTCAGACTTTCGGTCTAGACTTTAAGCGTTATTTTAAGTTTCTGATTTCGTGGATTTTAAAGATAAATTTCACAATTTTGAAATATAGAATTTTTTTGATGTCATAAGTGTGTCCTGGAACTTTAACTTAAATCGGACTTAATTTTTTTAAAATAGTATACAAAATTTTATTTTTATTTTCGACCTCCAGATTATTATTTTTTTTTCTTTTTCAATGAGCTCCGAGACGTGAACTTTAATTGTAGAAAATTGCGTGATATACGAAATTGATTGTAAAATACAAAACAATAATTTTTAAACTAACCATTTGAAAAACTAAAACTAAACGAGAAACGAAAATTTAATTTTTCTAACTAAAAGAAACTTCTTTTTCATTTTTGCAATTTCAAGTACTTTCAGCGCGTTTATTTAGTGCATATCAAAGGAAACCATTCGGGTTGTATTTAATTACTCATGTGTTGTGCAATTGGCATGGTTTGCGCATGAAAAAACAGGGGAGGAAATAATTTTGGTTCAAAACTGGCTACTTGTAATTGAGTGGTGTTATCTATATTACATACGCAGCGATCGCTTATTTATGACCAGAGAAATACCATGTAATTCAATAAATCCATCAAATATTTTTAATTTATCAATCACTATTAATAATTAATAACTCAATTAGCTACATTTATAATTAGTCATTTTTATTAATATTTTAAACCCTCAAAATTTTCTGTATAAACCACAGATTTTAGGAGGGTACGCTTGTACCCCCTCAGGGTACGATACTGCAAAGTTTTAATTTTCTGCGAATATTTGATACTTTTACTAGGCGTCTATTTGTTGTATGGTATTTGCCAAAACGGTGCTACCATCCTTTGGAGGCCGGGTCCCCCTTCCCGTCGAGGGACAAGTGCCCCTTGGGCTCTCATCCGCATAATTGAGTAGGGGGCGCGACTGATTGAGGACCTACATTCAATCACAAAGGGAATCGGGGGGAACTGGTCATTTAATGCCGACGACCGTGATAAAATATGTGTCATTCCCTCATCTTCACTCTCCTCCGCTCTTCAGTGAGTGCATGCCTTGTTTGCAATCGGACTGAACTGCTGTAAGGAGAAAACAAAGATAGGGTTGTGCCCATATTTCTTTAACAATTTGTGATTTCGAATTATTACTAAAGTGTAAACAGTATTAGAAAAATCGTGATTTTTTTTTATTTTAATATTTCTTCTAAATAAGCGCAATATTTTATGAAATTTTAGTTTAATTTATTGGTATAATTACTTTTTTATACTTTAATAAGAATTCTAAATAAAATCTGTATTTCATTAAATACTAGTTTTGATTTATTGGTATAACTTCTCTTTTCAGCATTTAAGAACTTCTCTAAATTCAATATTTCATGAAATATTAGTTTAATTTGTTGGCATCTTTTTACCGCTTAAGATTTCTTCTCAAATAAATTCGATATTTCATGAAATATTAGTTTAATTTGTTGACATCTTTTTGCCCTTTAAAATTTCTTCTAAATGAATTCAATATTTCATGAAATATTAATTTGATATGTTGGCATCTTTCTATCTTTTGAGATTTCTTCTAAATGAATTCTATATTTCATGAAATATTAGCTTAGTTTGTTGGTATATTTTTACCCCTTAAGATTTCTTCTAAATGAATTCGATATTTCATGAAATATTAGTTTAATTTGTTGACATCTTTTTGCCCTTTAAAATTTCTTCTAAATGAATTCAATATTTCATGAAATATTAATTTGATATGTTGGCATCTTTCTATCTTTTGAGATTTCTTCTAAATGAATTCTATATTTCATGAAATATTAGCTTAGTTTGTTGGTATCCTTTTACCCCTTAAGATTTCTTCTAAATGAATTCGATATTTCATGAAATATTAGTTTAATTTGTTGACATCTTTTTGCCCTTTAAAATTTCTTCTAAATGAATTCGATATTTCATGAAATATTAATTTGATATGTTGGCATCTTTCTACCTTTTGAGATTTCTTCTAAATGAATTCTATATTTCATGAAATATTAGCTTAGTTTGTTGGTATATTTTTACCCCTTAAGATTTCTTCTAAATGAATTCGATATTTCATGAAATATTAGTTTAATTTGTTGACATCTTTTTGCCCTTCAAAATTTCTTCTAAATGAATTCAATATTTCATGAAATATTAATTTGATATGTTGGCATCTTTCTACCTTTTGAGATTTCTTCTAAATGAATTCTATATTTCATGAAATATTAGCTTAGTTTGTTGGTATATTTTTACCCCTTAAGATTTCTTCTAAATGAATTCGATATTTCATGAAATATTAGTTTAATTTGTTGACATCTTTTTGCCCTTTAAAATTTCTTCTAAATGAATTCAATATTTCATGAAATATTAATTTGATATGTTGGCATCTTTCTATCTTTTGAGATTTCTTCTAAATGAATTCTATATTTCATGAAATATTAGCTTAGTTTGTTGGTATATTTTTACCCCTTAAGATTTCTTCTAAGTGAATTCGATATTTCATGAAATATTAGTTTAATTTGTTGACATCTTTTTGCCCTTTAAAATTTCTTCTAAATGAATTCGATATTTCATGAAATATTAGTTTAATATGTTGGCATCTTTCTACCCTTTGAGATTTCTTCTAAATGAATTCTATATTTCATGAAATATTAGCTTAATTTGTTGGTATCTTTTTACCCCTTAAGATTTCTTCTAAATGAATTTAATATTTCATGAAATATTAGTTTGATTTGTGGGTGTAATTCCTTTTTCATCCTTTAAGAATTCTACATAAATTCGATATTTCATTAAATATCAGTTTGGTTTGTTGGTATAATTCCTTAAGAACTTTTCTATATGCCATATTTCATGAAATATTAATTAAATTTATTGGCAATACTGAGCAGACAATATGGAGGGAGCGTCCTTCAAGACGACCTTACCATAAAGCTGAAACCTCCTCAATGGCCAATTAGGCTGAAGCACACTTATAGTATTGACTGCGAGACAGAACTTAACTGCGCCTAATTTGATTAAGACGACTATTTTCCATGCTTAGCAACATTTTTAAACAAAATAAATTATATATTTAAAAAATGCAGCTTCATTTTTTTAGAGTGTTAGCTTTCCTGCCCTTGGAAGGAAGGAAAGTCTTCGCATAAAGTCCCAAATATGAAACTTATATATAAAATTACATATACAATGTATTATATAAAAATTTATTAAAATTATAGTACCCCATTATTCTCTTAGAAATGCTCTCTGCTTTCCAATATAATGCGTGTTCATAGTCTGTAGTCACTTTAGAGAATTTATTTACTTTTAAAGGAACAATGTGTAAACGTATCTTTCCAACCCTTTTGTGTACGTGTCGCTTTGAGTTCGCGGGAAAATACCTAATTGTGTCATTGATAACAGACGCACCTTAAGAAAAAGCCCCGTGTTTTATGCAGAAGTGCGATCGCTTTCAGGCATCCATATTTGGTCACTCTTTCGCGTCCTTTGGGTGAATTCGTTGGTATTCAATAAAGAAATTTAAAACATACGTATCTGCTCAAGATAATATTGAAAAGGGCATTATAAGATAATGATTTTCTTTTATTAATTTTTACCATATATAATGGATATTAACGATTTTGCCATATATAGTGAATATTAAAGATTTTGTCAAGATTGGGCGTTGCACTATTCAAAGAACTGCAGCCATTGTACTTACAGAGATATGGCCTGAAATTTTTTAGGTTCATTCGACGAAGGCCTGTATACCAGTGCTTAAATCTATCCGGAGGAGAATTTTGTATATGCAGGACACGAGCCCGGCTTGACCCGGAAACACATGAGTCTCAGCTCTATCCAACCCGAAGGGATATAGTTTTCTTCTTTCGAACCTGACCTCCTGACCTATACCCGAGTGTATAAGGTATATGTTTGGACTGCCGAAGCAGTATACCAGTACTGGGACCAGGGTGGGCGACATCCACAGAGACCGTACGCACCTTCGCCTGCCACCAACCTCTCGGAAGGTCTTTCAGACCCACAACTTTAACGTACCCGTACTCCACGAAGATAGTTTCGAAAGCGCAGGGAATTGAACTCTGAGCCTCCAAATGCAATCCCCGTTCTGTAACCACTGGGCTTTTCCGTCCTCCGAAGGGACATTTAAGTTTAATGAAGATGTAAATTCCCATCCTGAAGCCTTATAAATGTTTGAGGGGCCATAAAGTTAAATATGAATGTTATAATTTGTTTGAACGGGCCATAGAGTGAAATATGAATGTTATATAAATTGTTTAAGCGAGCAGTTAGTGCTAATATAAAGATAAATTTTTACTAAATTAGCGTTGTCATACTTCATGAGTATTTAAGTGTTTTATTATGGTCTAAACAGTTGCTAATTTTAAAATAAATTAAGAAAATTAATTTTATCTAGAAATGTTTTAATTTGAACAAACTCGTCAGGTTTGCAGGTCACAAAAACTGTTTCTCGTTCCGCAGGTTAGACAGCTAATGGCTGAAAGTGCATTTGGGCTGTCCTGGTAGCAAGGAATCCATGCTAAACAATCCTAACAGCATGGAACCTAGGCAGTCCTTACAACAAGGAAACATAAAGCTCTTTACTCTTTATGTGTGCTTGATCTGTGTTTTTGTCCGGAATCTGATTGATACCGTTACTTGTTTGTTATATGAGATGTTATTTACAATGCCTTCGTTCTACTGTTATATTTTGCAGCGATTAGAGAGATTTAATATAGACAGTCCTGACGTATCAGATAGAAAATCCGTTATATCAACAACTAACTTTTATGCAAATGGACAAGAATCTAACTTAAATAATATACTTTTTTTTAATAAAAGAAAGTAATTACATTTCAAACCCTTTTCATTTTAAAAACAAGTGAAATATTAAGCTATTCTTATCCCTGCAACTAAAAAAAAATTGAATGTAAAATCAAATCAACCTATATTGAATATACTCAAAGAACATATTGCCTTTGTAACTCTTATAATCTGATTAAATAATTTTGTTTAAAGTAAAATTCAAAGAATACTACAAAATTTTAAAATTTACCTATTGGAGTTTAATCTTATATTTCGGTCTATTAATAAAATTAGATACTATATTCCCATATATATGTGTCAGTTATTTTAATATCAACAAATAATGAATAAGTTGTATATTTTGCTTCGAACATCTGTTAGAATTTGGCTTTTATATTGAACCTACATTTATTTGCATCATTTTGAGAAAAATTGTCTTATTATTCTTCTATTCCCCCCCCCCCCCCCCCGTCCCCCGCAGCGCGATACATGTTCTATTTTATTCAAGGTACAAAATGGCGTCATGACCGGTTTTACTTCTATGTACATTTCGTATCAAGTTTATCAAACACGTCACATCTCCCTGATGTGTTAACCGAGAGTACAGCCCCGCCATTAAAGGGGAAAGACTTTTCTCCCTACTACCCCCCCCCCCCGTTCCCTCTATTTTTACCCTACACATTATATGAAAAAGTAAAGCACGTATTGCGGAACCTTTTTTCTTCCACGCTCTTCTTTGTATACATTATAAACACAGTAGTGGTCTATTTGAGGCAATGAAGAATCTCATCTGCATATTTAAATAGTGGCTTCGTTTTTTCGAGGAAGTATTGTGAAGAACACGAAGTCTGGTGTTGCCCTGTTTTTTGAGGACTGTTGCTGTTTTTTCTTTACGTCCCTGGAGTGAATTCTTTGAAAGTTGTCCGATCTTAGAAAGAAGTTAAACTCTTGTTGACAGTTATTGGTTTCTAAAATCATTTTATTTTTTCGGTTTTATTTAGGGCTGGATAATGCACCAGGCGTCGCCCGGGTCTTAAATAAACGCCCGCTACATAAATAATACAGATACAAATAACACTCAATTTCCAAATCGCCTGTTCTGAACCAAAATCATTTCCTCAATAGTTTTAACGCACGTGTAGTCGCGCAGAAATATTTACCACGCAGGCACACAAACATCCACTTCTCCCCATAGCAATCAACGCCCAGAAAACCGAAGAAAGAACGATAACTAAAATTTCGATTTTTATATTTTTACTTAATTTTGACAGAAAATTTAACAGATGAGCGCCAGCTGGCACTCGATGAGCTTGCTTTGCGAACTCCTTCATATCGTTTGTTTCGCAGTCGTAATGCGCCTATTGGGGGCCCGCCTCTTGTTCGCTGGCACTCACTAACTCACGAAGCTTGCTTTATGAACTCTTTTAATCCGGCCGGCGCACACGACCACCTTCGTGCTCCCAATCGTCTCGACCAATTAAATCTTCGTCCGCACTGAAGAGAAATATTCGCTTAAGAGGTACATAAAACATGGGATAACTTATAAACTAAATCGAAATATCAAAAAAGGAACTCAGTTTTGCAAACATTCGACTATGTAGGTGCATGTCTGCAAAAATTCGTAGTCTTACTACTGCTAGTCTATCTAGGACGTGAACTTTCAGAACAAGTATTCTTCCTTTGGCAATAAACATCTTTTAAACTGAAATTCAAATTGATAAACTGTTTATTTCAGCACCCCTAATATTCCTCTATAAATGCACTCAATTTTATATTTTTGTATGCTATAATTTTTGCAGTACGATACAGAAAATCTCAGGGAACGCGAAATTTGTGTTATTTCAATTTCTTATAAATTATTTTCAACTATATCGTTAATCATTAATTTTATTCAAAAAGTCATCATTACTTTCGTGTTATGAAACTAAAGCACGATAAAATTATTTTTGAGTTGCACATATTTTTAAATTATAATAAATGCAACCGGAATAAAAAAAATACTAAACTAACGTAGAACAGTTTAAAATATTTTAACCTATTCTAAAGAAAGTTTTCCCATAATCAGAAGTTAATATTTCATTCTCTTCAAAATCTCTACGTCCTAATTGCGCTATTTATTTTTTGGTTTCCAAAATAAAACTTAGACGAGGAATATGCAACCAAAGTCTGAAGCAGCGGTTTTAATATTAATGTCAGTTTCGCATAACTTTAATGCACATATAATTTTTTCCATCAAATTACTCTAATAAACAAAGAATGGAAAAGTTGTACCCCAAACACTACTTTCCAATTTCTACATTCCGAACGCCCACGCTGCACAATTAATGAACTTTATGGACGCCATTCTTAAGTACACCTTTCTTAAATGAATTCGAAAGAGTGCCATTACGAATCCGCAGACGAAAAAAAACTAAAATAAACGTTGGAATTTTATTGTTTTTAACCTTCATTTCACCGTTACAGATACCTGAAAAATGGTCATACCATTGCCATTTTACCGGTTGGAAAGATTGCGGTATAAATCAACTTTTTTCTTTCTATTTTACTTCGAAATTCAGTGGTTGTTTTTATGTACGTTTCTGTACGCTTAATGTCCTTGAGGCAAGGGCATTAACTAATTCCCCCGTGTATTAACACGCGCCTGTATCGCCGCGTAATTTTTGTGGATTTTTACTTTGCCTTTAAATTCCCCGATTTTTACCTATTTAATGACGGTAGTCGGGTCCCTGTCCTCGTGAATTAATGATGATCATCCAGGGTTGAGATGAAATACTCCTACGTCGCATGCATTGCCATTCGGCCGCAGCGCAATAATGGGGCTGAACGAGGGAGTGATTGTGGCGTAATTATATTACTCGGCTGATGAATGGGAGGATGCTAAAGAAGCAGGAGTTGGTCTTGGAGTAAAGTTTGGTTTTCTGCCATCGAAGTTTTTATTTTTTACTTTTTATTAAAAAAAAAAAATGTATAGGTTGGTGGTATCAATTATCTGTTAAAATGTGCCATGTTATTTTATGCTATAATTTTGTGCCGTTTATCTCCCAATTAACTTTTAATTGTCTAATTATGAAATAAAATATTTGTATGAAAACTCAGCTAGTCTCCTTTGGCTACCTGCCGTGATCGCTTTTTGAAAAGTTAAAGTTTAACTCGCAACATCTCGGGGATGCCACAGGTAACATTATGGAGAGAAATTATTGCAGCACTACACGGTTGATTCGTTTGCTGTACGGGCGCATTTTCAGCTGTGCTCCAGTACATGACCGATGCCCACGTGCTACGAATGTGGATCACAGCTAATTATAGACTTTCTTTTTATCCAAACCGTCTGACCTACCCGATGTTGTGAGGTATATGTTTGGATGTCCCGGAAAGTGCCACCCAATTTAAACCATTTGGGATGGCAACCACTGGAACCGTGCCATTCTTCCACTAGCCCATCCCCTTTCGGAAAGATAATTCTTTCAAAGATTTATCAGTCCTACACTCCAAGCAGACATGGGATGGGTGAAATGTTGGGTGGCGTTGAGGAACAAAAACGGAAGGTAGCAATGGACGCACATATTATCGAAAGTGGATGGATAGAACCGAAAATAATGAAATATAGTCTGCGTTATTTGACCGGAGCGTCTCAATACATGGCCAGGGTCACGTTTTGAGAATTCCACGGGGTTATATTTCTGCCCTTGGTCTAATTTGGGCACCGGAGGATAGGCGTTTGCCTGAAAGCCTAAAGACTACTTGGATAAGGATGATGGAGGCGAAAAGACCCAGACAGGATGGGTACGCTGGACTCGGCACAATTTTGCTCTTGACTGCATTGTTAGATATATAAACTGAAAGCATTATATACCATATAGGCACTAAGAGAAAATGATGTTGTTGATGAAGTGTAGTTTTGTACTAATTAACTACCATTCTCGCATTTTGCAATTCGACGTTTTTGCCTATCTCTGTTGATTTCAGAATTAGTTTCTTAAGTTCCGTATTTCGCCACTAGTGGCGCTACAAGTACGTTCAATTGACTCCTCACGTCCCTTTCCAATATGTATACGTTACTGCAGTGGCACTATGATGCACGATTTAAAAGTTTGGACTATACGGACTTTCCTAAGAGCATTGTATATACATACAAATACATAGTCATATATATAATATCAGACATACATAATAATATACATAGGTATATATAGTCACATAGTACACAGTCGTACATGTTTTATTGGTGTGCATTGTCAGACTAATTTTGAAATAAAAAACTCGTCCGAATTTGCATTAATACTGAAAGCTCAATCACTGATAAGGAAAGAAATTGGTAATAATGGTCGTCTCTGTTGTCCACATAACCTAAAACTTCTAAATGCTACTTTCCTGCAATGCCGTAAATTACAGTTACGAAGTATTCTCTGGAATCGTGGGTGTACTGTCAGGTTACAAGAATGAGTCCAAATTTCTTGTTAACTAACACGTTTATTTACTTACAAGCGTAGACAGGAACAATATACAGCAAACAGCTCGATGGCTGTCTTACACGATAACTAAACAACTGTCAGGTACAGGAAAATAGCAATTAAATGCTCGGCTAATTTCACAAAACAGTAGACACTATTCTCAAAATATTGACGTATATCGCCATTCAATGTAGATTGTATCACTTAGTTGTTCTCCAACTGAGTGATGACTCCTTTTATATACTCTCTCTAGAAACTTCCAGAAGGGGCTCGTATCTGGTAGAATATTCGTTATATCGAAAAGGTTCTCGAACATCCGAAATGTCACCAAAGTCGCCAAATGGGTGATAAAACGTCAAGTCTGGAAAACCTGAACAAACAGTCATGAAATTGCAACCCTAGATTCCCATCATGGGATTGTTGCTCGTACGGTGTTTTTTCTCTTCTGGCTCTCTAACATAATGTCTATGCTCTCAAAGGAGCTTCCAGTGAAGGAATTTTTCATGTTACAATACACTTTTACTTCTTAATCAGGAAATCTTATTAAATATTTATTACTTTCCCTGCATAACGTAAAATTTGTAAAAGGTATACTGCGATAGAATTAAAGATACAACACTAGAATATGAGCATCCCTGAATACTTACCAACCATTTTTACAACGTCTATCTGAACATATTTCAAACACTTTCGGAACAACAGCGATATGGGATTTCGCTTCATAATGATTCCAGTATTCGTTATCGTATCCGCACATCACATTTTAAATTTCGAATAATTCATGATCTAGTCATGCAACTTGACACACACACAGAGCTTCACTCTCTAAATATGTACACACAGATTTGTATGGTATACAAGCCGGCAGTGTGAAACACATCGTAATACTGTAAAAACCTAATCAGTCTAATGACTTTATCATTTTCTAGCCCAGTACACTTCTTCGCCTGTAGTTGCGCCTTAGTGACCTTAATAATAATTTATGAACACAGTGCTTCCTCACTAAAATTTACTAAGTAGATCACGTGTTTGTGTTCGACTGGCGATGTTTCATTTTCGTCTGGAAGAGTCCGTGCTCTAAATGAGGGAATGCTTACAAAATAAAAGTGTTTAATTATTTGTTAACATTTGTGTTATATGAAATCTCTTTTAAGGTTTTCTCAATTATTGTAGTTCGGGATAATCTCGTCGCTATTCCATCAATGTCCAAAGAAGTTTAGATTTTTATCAATTACTTCAGAGATTCTCGGTCGTAAGTAGTGCTACGTTTAATTGCAAAAGGGGGTTTTCGACTGTGATAGTACGCTCGTCGGGAAACAACTTTTACAGACAACGAGACGACTTGCATAAAGAGGCATCTTTGATGGGGGGCCGGGGCAGAAAGTTTTATTTCTCTTATTTGTGAATAGTTTTATACAGATTGTTTACTTTTATTGGGTGTAAATATGATATGTAAATTGAATACAATTTTTTAAGCATGTTTTAGAATATTCAAAACGTAAAAAACTTAAAAAAACTTGAAATTTTAAAAACTTAAAAAGTTTTTTAAATTTTTAAAAGTTTTTAAAATTCATACACTGTAAAACATTTTGCAACCTTTGCCCTTTTTTTTTAAGCTATACGTTGTTAATAATTTTGACAAACTGATAAGAAAAACCGCAGTTACAGGCATTCATAAATATTCCAGCTTCATTTCTGAAGTATTCAGTTAATGATCGTCTGCCGAAGCCTTATATATATATATATATATATATATATATATATATATATATATATATATATATATATATATATATTAACATAACTATCAGGATCCTTGCTCCCCATTACGGACAGTTGATTCCCCTGAAGCTTTCAGTAACATGCTTGCAAATGTTTTACAGTGTATAACTATGAAATAGAAAGCTCTATTTGCAAAATAACGATATTTTTTTTACTGCAAAAAAAGCACGTTCTTTAATTTGTCTTCAGCATATTTTGATATACTGATAAGAAAAATAAAAAAAAATCTTTCGACAAAAATAAACTGTCTTTTTGTATGAGAGACTTATCAAGCACCGTAAATCTAAAATTTGAAATTTTATTTACAAATCCTGAAGACAAATTAGATGTATGATTATGAACAAAGCTCAAATTTCACAGTTCTAGCTCTAATATTTCTTGAAATATATCAATTACAACATATTACCCTTCATTTTACAGGGCTTAAAAAAGCTTTCGTTTGATACCAAGTTTGATAATGTACCCCCTAGGGATGTCAAGATGATGTCACGAACACAAATTGAAATGAAGATGATGTCACGAACACAAATTGAAATGATGATGTCACGAACACAAATTGAAATAAAGATGATGTCACGAACACAAATTGAAATAAAGATGATAACACGAACACAAATTGAAATAAAGATGATGTCACGAACACAAATTGTACGGAGACTATTTTTCACTACAATAATTAAAACTGTTGAGGTTCGTGATCTGTATGTCATAAATAGCTTCTTTTGTGCATATTTATGTCAAATTTTGTCCTATGCTGTCATGTTAAAAAAATATATAATTTCTTATAAATTTCGAAATTTTTTCACTCGAATTTTAAAAAACTGCATCCAGTTCTAGATTTCTCGCGAAAAAGTCGTACATAAAGTTTTGTGACAATCCATTAATATTAATATATAATCCTAAATTATCTTAATGACTATCGTTCTTAATGACTATCGTAATCATGATCCCGCCCGCATCCTTTCTTTCTTACCCTCTGTCAATACGCATTCCCTTATATTTAATAAATTCTTAAGTTTCCTCCTCACTGCACATGGTCTCTTTTTAGACTATTTATTCTTTTTTAAAATCAAATCCACCGCAACCTGTCTTTGTAATTCCTACGGGGATGTTGATCACTATATTTTTAATTGCCCTTTTACTAAAGAATTTCACCTCTTTCAACCTTCCAATTGCAATAAACCAAATTGGTTTAAGTCCGTCTGTTCCAACCCAGTTTCTATAAATAAAATAAAAAATTGTATTATTGTTGTCCAATCTATTTCTGATAAAGTTTCTGAAGTTTATTCAGCGTACTGCTTTCAATTTTCTATGATCAATATGGTCAATTTATTATTTTTTTTTTACTTGCTTTCACCTTTTTTGATGTTTTGTTATGGGAAAGAAAAAGGGGAAAAGAAGCTATCTAACTTTTTCATTTTGATCTTTTTATTTCTCTAAATTTTCCCTTTTATTTCAATTTTTTATTTTAAATTTTTCTAAACAACTATCTTTCTTCACTTTCATTTTTTATTTACTTTTTTTTCTTTCTAAATTTTATTTCGAAATTATCCTCTAGTTATTCGCTTTTGCATATTCAAATTTATAGTTTTTCTTTTTCCCCAACAATTTTGTCATTCACAATAACCTTTTTCCCAATTGTATCGAGTTGGACGTACCTGTAAAGATCATTCTATTTTAATATGTAAAGCTGTTTGTCTAACCCATATATCTGGAGCTCGCGCGGGGGGGGGGGGGGGGGGAGCGCTTGGATCGAAAACAAGGATTTTGATATTTTGAGGAATGAAAATTTTAATACTTTTAAGAGAACTATTTTTAAATTTTTAATTTTCAGAATACAGATTAAATTTTTATGGCGTTTGCTATATATTCATAAGCTAAATAAATAATAACTTTTCTCAATTTATATTTTATTACTCCACTGATATCCCTGTAAAATGTATTAGACGTTTTACGTTTTCTTTTTTAACATCTTAATCGCCCAACTAACTTACGTGCTTTTTCCACAACAAAGATCATAAATATCTTAAACCAAATATATATGATATAAAAAATTGAAATTCTTGACTTATGTACTTTTTCCCGCCACCTCTAGATATATTATTCTTCAACTGTTATTGTTCTATGTTCTCAACTAATACACTACGATCGGGGATGAGGACCAAGCTGTTGTATTATGGCTGGGTATCTTCATTCTGAAGATATCCTTTCCCGACCATGCTTATAATTACTCAATACTTAATAAGTGAGTTGTATGATCTGGGTTCTAATAATAATAAAACAAAAATCCATTAATATATGTGGCAGCTATCAATGAATCGACCACAGACATCACTCTAAAAGTAACCAAAACGTATTCAGGAGGTCCTAAATTATATATTGGCATCAAACTTTCTGTAAAGACAATATTGTCTTATACTATACTCTATAGTATGAGGAAGTAAAAATAGAATTTGACATTACTGCATGTTTTCGATGAGTTACCAATAGAAAGGAAAAGACTGTCTCAAAGGAATCAATACGGCTGGGGTTGTCATTGTATTCGTCTGTGGAGGGTAATCAGTCCCTTATTGAGGGGACCAACCCGAAATGGATTAGGGCCCTGTTTGGGATGGAGGATAATTCGATATCCGCTGCCGAGATGAGGTGTTAAACAGGGGACAACTCGGTTAGACTCCAGATATTGTCCAAGGTTTCTCTTTGTTCATTCTTCATTTGGCTGTCTTTTCTGAAGTTTCGCCAGTAGCCGATGTCATCTTGCTTTTATGAGAGTTGCGTGATATCAGGGAGATGAAATATAGAAGAGATTGTTCCTTGAATAGGCAAAGTTACCTACAGAGAGATGAAAAGTAAAAGAATTGGTTCAAAATCCAGAGCTAAATAATTTTGTGTGAAAAAAAAATTCGACTATTCTTGTACAAATCACTTTACAATCGCTTGATGTGTTTACATTCTGCATGCTGTAGTTTAGCGTTAAAATTAGGCACAAATAGACAGATTTTCAATTTTATTTATATAGCTATATAGGGTTCCAGGACAATCCTTTTAATCATCCCAATTACTTTATGAGGAAAGGGCCATGAGCGTACACATTGGGTCTGTTTACAATAAAGTGACCATGCCCGATCGATTAAAATAATTGCAACACCGCTAGCGAAGAATTTAAGAAAGTTGGGATAATGGACTAGGCAACAAGGCGAGATAGGCGAAAAAAACAAAATGCGAAGTTGTAAAGTATTGTCTAACGAGTAGGAATCAACACTAAAACGGTTATATGAATCACTTATTTAAAACAATATGGTTATAGCGAAAGGCTGTCTTATTTAAGAATCAAACCACATAATTTAGAGTATGAGTAATTTACGCGCACAATTATCGTTTACCGAATGTCAACAAGCATACTATTATCACCATAATTTTGAGTGTGAATCATTTACGCACGTTATTATTGTTTGCCGATTGGCAACAAACATATTACGAATAAAAGATAATCATCTCAGTAGCTCAATTTATTGCGTCATCTGACCAGCTGGAGGTTAGTGATTTGTTTTCCGGCGAAACATGGGTTGTTTACAAAACGTAGAATCAGTAATTTCATAAAATTTTAAAATCTTCTCTCGGAGACTTCTGAGATTTTTTTTTTTTTTAACGTGTAGTAATGCACAATTTTTGCAGTACGGAAAGAATTTATGCAATATGAAACTGGAATTTGGACACTGTGACAGTTTTTTATTAATTTTTTTTTTCAGTGTATGTTACCTACTGTCCTGAACCTACCGATGTTTTCTTCACTAGGGTATTTGGGAATGAAAATGAATAATATCACTTAACTAGTTTCGTATTTAGGGAATATTTATGAAACTAGTTAAGTGATAGTATAGTTCTGATTTAGGGAATATTTATTTCTTATAATGATTGAATTTGCTTTTTCTAAAAGCAGTAAAAAAATTATTAAAATTGAAGAATTGGAATTGAAACTGTTCTTATGTAAGGTAAGCCTTTTTATTTATTGAAAAGTGCATATTGCGTTTTATGTATGAATTAAAGATTCATCTCCAAAAAGAAAAAGAAGTGACATAAACACATTCATTTATCTCACTCTATTTTTTACGCTTTATATGCAACACTGATCAACTGCTATCATAAGAAAAACGCAAAAAAAAATTTAGATCAAAATACTTTTGCTGTATCTGAGAATGATTTCAGTAATATTTGTGCATCACATTTCGTAACAGTTAACTTATATCATATAAGTATCAATATTTGTTCATTTTGAAACACATTTTAGTAACATAGTTAATTTGAAGTATGTCATCTCAAGCATTATCCTTGTTCGACAACCGCCAATTGTACAATACTGCATTAGAGCTTAGATTTCATGGCCAGCTTATCTAATGAAAAACGGCATCCCGAGGTACAAGGATTTAGAATATTTTATAACAAAAAAGATCAATCATACATAAAGTATTAATGATGAAACACTTTCTAACTGACATGCAATTTTATTTAAATATTTCTAAAATGTGATACATTCAGCGTTGCGCTGATATTTTTTAAATTATCGCAGTACTACAGTAATTTATTATACACATGAAAACTTAAAACTTCATCGAAAAAGAAATGCTAATTGCAGAAAATGAACTTTATTCAAATGACGTCTTCGAAATATAAATCGCCTACCTGTCTATGTAAAATCAAAGAACATTTCATTCATATCTCTTACATTTCAGACTCCAGAGCTAAATAATTTTGCGTGAAAAAAATCAGCTATTCTTATACATATCACCTTACAATCACTTGATTTGTTTACATTCTACATGCGTAGCTTAGCGTTAAAATTAGGCTTCATTGTAGAAATAAAGAAAGTTAGTAATCATTTAAAATTAGTAATTTAAAGATAGTGATCATTTGAAAGTAGTGATCATTTAAAATCAGAAATATTGTAATTGCGTTGGCACAGAATTTAGATATACAGATAATACCAAAAATAAAGCGGTTTTATGACTAATGCAACACTAAACATAAATTTAAACGGTTTTTAAACATCTACGGTAACAAGTGGAGCGGTAACAAGTGGACGCCATATTTTATTTTGTAATAAGTCATGGGATCTCTTATCATGGATTTAATTATTATTTCAATTTTTATTTAGAAAACTACCCAACATATTTCACTGAAATGTTTTTATACACGTTTCATGTGATAATTTGAATATTCTCTAAAATTTTCGAAGTAATTTGTGAATTTTAACTCCCCTTAAATGTTTGAAAAATTAAGTCCAATAAGATTCAATATATCTCATTTTTTCAACCCAGGTTAAATCCGAAACTAGTTAAGTGATATTATTCATTTTCATTCCCAAATACCTTGCAGACCATTTCAACAACATAATGAAATGCCATTTCGATAAAGCCATTTTTACGAAAGTTTTCGTACGAACAGGCAGACAGATTGAACAAAGTCATAAACACTTTTCAACTATATTGGAAAGTGATAAAATTTACTTCAATAATCATGTTTTGAACTCTGAAATTTTTAAAATTTTCCTGTCCCTCTACGTAGATTTATAAGTTGTCAATAGTTCAGTTTTGTGCTGTACGAAATTTTTCTTAAATAAACTCCTGGCAGACATTGCAAAGAGTTTAACTTACGTAATAATCATGCCAACAATGCATAATACCCTCATATTAATATTCCACGCATTGTTAAAAACCTATAACGTACAGCATCAATTTCCTGGCAATATATATGCCTAGACATACGTCCCTTTTTCTAAAGTAAAACCTCCCAGACCCCTGAAAGTTGCCTCCACCACCTTAATCCTATTTTCCACATCTGAGGGGTAAGTAACTTGGTAGGCGCTTTTCGACACCCACCAGTGACGTCACCATCCCTCTCCCTCACCCCCTTGGGATTTAGATCCTCCTGTATTTTGGTTTCCTATGGGGGGGGGGGGGGGGGGGCAATAGTGATGAAAGAGAACATCGGTAGGTTCAGGTTGTGATGTGGTCTTGATTTTGGGGATTGGGAGATTCGTTGGAAGATCTTAATCCTGGGATCTGATATTGAAAGGAAAACCATCAAACGTTACAGTTTTTTCAAAATTGTTATGGCTTTCAAACGATTAAGGGATGCAGTATTAGTGATGGGGTATCGATACACGACTTTAAGATGCATCGATATTTCATATCTGTACACTTAAGCGACACTTTCTGTATATTGATATACAATAACTCTCAATACGCATCGTATCAACCATTTATTTTCCCCAATATGTACAATTTTTCCCACATATACTTTTTAATGAAGTTTCTTTTGAATTTTAGAAGCAATAAAAGTGATGATTTTGTTTCCCCGACTTCCTCAAATTCCTTGTCAATGTGGAAAAAGAATATTGGCCAAATTTAACGTGGCTTAAAGTATCGCTTAAGAACCAGCAAAATTTTGTTTAAAAAATTTGAATAAATCTTTAATCGCTAATCACTGCTGGATTGCTAGTCAAAGGTTTGGGTTTCCTCCTGTCTCTATTATTCAAAAGTGTTCTTCAATTTTCAATTTGGATTCCATTAAAATTTTTCATATCAATATAAACTCCACAATCTGATTAATGATTTGATTTATGACACTATATATATCATTTTAAATTATGGTATAGCCACGTTTATTTATTGTTTCTGTTCCGTGTCTCATTCTTTTTCTGCACTGCACTTCGCATTCATATTTCTCCCCCTTGTTTTGTTGTCTTTAAACTAGTTAGCGCTTCCACACTGCAGTATGGTAGCGCCAATTGGTTCTGTTGTTTAATCATTTCGCTTGCTCGGCAAAGTCAAGGTCGATTTATCGTCTGCCTTCTATATTTTATTTATCCAGCGCTTTAGTTAAATGTCTTTTGATTAAATGTTTGAAAGTATATATTTGAACAAATGCATCTTTATATATCGGATAACTTTACTATCTGATTCTATCAATCATGGTAAGGGACGGTTGACTCTAATAAAGTTTCTAAAAATATCAAATTTTAAAATCCACCTGAAACTACTTTTTTGCATTTTAAAATTGTTAACTTTTCGAATTAAAATAACGTATTGTACGAAGCTGATAGTAAGATACGCAGTAATATTTTTTTGTTCAGTTTGTATATTTGGAATTAAGCACTAATTGCCTCCTTAGAAACGCAGTCCACTTTTGATGATATATATTTTTTACACCGTTCTTATCACTTCTGTAAACATCGCTGGAGAGAGACTGTTAAATTCTCATGTCGCATTCAATTAACAACTCAACACTATCAAAATTCCCCAATTTTAAATTCTTTTCAAATCGGTGGAATCGAGACAATTCATAAGAGCCTAAATCCAGCAAATAGAGGGATAAAGTATTATAGATATTTTTGCAGCTAAAATTTTCTAAATTGAAAAGGCGCTAAGAGTAAGAGCGTTGTCGTGGTGGAGGAACTACCTGCCAGTTTGGAAAGATTGATCCCGTTTTATTATGAAGATAATTCTAAAGAAGAAAACTGTCAAATGAATAAATGATTTATTATTTTTTATATATGAATATGTTGGCTCACTTACTAATTTTGCGACGTGGGGCAAATTAAACGGATTACTCATCTACTAGAGCCCTTTTTAATTTAAAGTTTTTAACCTAGAAATAATTCTCGCGTTGAACCCCAACCGTACTATATTTCAGACTTTGACCTCTGAATTTCTATTCCCCAAAATCAAAATAAAGCCTGAATATGCTGATTCTATATAGCGTTGAATGTAACAAAAGAACTTATGTCATACAGATACAGACTGCCAGCTATATTTATAGAAATGTCAGGGCAAATGCATGGTGACAGGAATAAATGAGAACTTTGGAACAAGCGTTATCAGCTGCACGGAACTATTTCAAGAAAGAATATATAATGAATTTTATTCATATATATATTTTTTCATTATATAATGAAAATAAAAATGAAAATAGAATAAATGAAATTAAAATGGAATAAAATATACTATATATGTAAAAATAGAAAATATAATGAAAATAGAATATATAATGAAATTTATTTATTATGAAATGAATTATTATAATAATTGTTATATATAATAATATTGCTATAATTCGTTATATATAATGAAATTTATTTATTATATAATGAAATTTAAATGAAATGAAAAATATTTAGGAAAATAGAATATATAATGAAATTTATTTCATTATAAAATAATATATAATGAAAATAATATATATTTTATTTTCATAATATAATGAAAAAATCTGATGTGGGAAGCACATGATATAATGCAATGAATTTACTACGCTTACCGTCAAAAAATAATGTATAAGATCCACGGTACTGTGTTTTATCGTTAAATTGGCGATTTTCCAGATGACAACATATAAAACTATTTCAAAGTACCCTTTAATTTATATATCGCGCAACTCTAAATAAACAGTTATCAATATTCATAGCATCCTCAATAAGCAATATAGTCCATATATTAAAATATTTTAATAATTAATTCATTAATTAGACGTCATTTTCATTAATTTAGGGTCGTTTATTTCAATTTTGATGATAGTTTTGTCAATCTGAGGCGAAATATCGCCAAATTGGCGATACTTTGATAAACTATTTGCCAAGTGCATCACCAAGTGTTACACACAAACAAAGAGAAATGCATTTCTTATATACTAGAAGGTATGCCTGTCGTATGACGGAAATCAGAATTTGCGAAACATTTCTTCCCATATGGCATCCTTTTTTATCAATTTGGCAACATTTTTGTCACTTTGGTAGCATTTAAAATAATCGCCAAGTTGACGACGTCCCGCTAAATTTCTCGCCAAGCTTTACTGACGGAGAAATGGATTATTCTTATAGTCTACTCTTATATTTTTCCCAGGATATTGAACATTCATTAGTTAGTCGTCATTTTCATTGATTTAGCTTCATTTTTATCAATTTGGTGACAATTTCGTTAATTTGCATCATTGTCGCCAAATTAGTGACATTCCGCCAAATTCGTCGCTAAAATCTCGCCAGACGTTATGGACGGAGAAATAAGTTTTTCTTATAGCAGATAAATCACTATTTGCGTCCAAATACAAAGTATTACCCAAAGTATCTTTTTTCATGAATGGAACAAGCCAGATCCACGAGAATGATGTCACAAAACTCATCGCATGATATTACATATGAACAAGAAAGATCAATCATGCTTAAAGCATTGATTATGAAACACTTTCCAACTTCAATGCAATTTTATTTAAAAAAGTCGAAAATGCAATACATTCCTCGATAATATTTTAAAACTTATCACAATACTACATTGATTTATTATATTTGAAAACTTAAACCTTCATTGAAAAAAATGAACTTCATTCAAATGACGGCATTGAAATATAAATTGCGTGGTTTAAATATCTCTAAAATGCAATACATTCCACGGTAATATTTTCAAATCTATCATAATACTACGATAATTTATTATATTTGAAAACTTCATCGAAAACAACTGAAATTAATTCAAATGACGTCATAGAAAAAATAACACGCCTGGATCTCTCTATAAAAGCAGGATTTCATTCATAACTTTCTCCATTTCATTCATCACAATACTATAATAATTTATTTTATTTAAAAATTAAGACCATGGAGCTACAATTCATAAACTTTATGCTTAAAACTTCATCGAAAAAAATCGTCCTTCTGTTTATAAAATCAATTAATATTTCATTCATATCAGCCATGCAGACTCCATGGACTGAATTATTTTGTGTTAAAGAAATACAGTAATTCTAATACAACTCATTCTACATATTTTGCTGTTTACATTTTACATAGGTGAAAAATAGGCTTAGTTGTAGAAATAATCAAATTTGAATGAGAATTTAAACTCAAATATATTGTCATTGTGTTGTTTTAGTATGTAGATGCACAGAATTTAAGCAGAAATAAAGTAGTTTTAGGATGGATACAACACTCAATATGAATTAAAAAGAACTTTAAAAAATCACGAATTTGAAACAAGATGTATGCCATATATCATTTTGAAGTGGGTCATGTGATCGTTTCATATCATGGTCACGTGATCGTTTCATATAAGATGTGTAATTATTATTTTAATTTTTATTTAAAAAACTACTGAATATATTTAGCTGAATTTTTTTATATATTTTTTATGGAACAATTTGACTATTACCTAAAATTTTCGAAGCAATTTCTGAATTTTAAATCCGCTTAAAAAATGTTAGAAAAATTAGGTCCCATAGGGCTCAATGTATTTCATCTTTTCAACCCGGGTTCAATCCAAAACTAATTGTGTGATATTATTCATTTATATTCCCATAGGTCCTACAGACCGTCTGAACAACATACTAAAATTTCATTTTGATTAAGTCATTTTTACGGCAGTTATCGTGCTAACGGACAGACAGACAGACAGAATGAACAAAGTCATGAACACTTTTCAACTTTGTTGTAAAGTGTTAAAAATGAACGTAATTCACAATAGTTGATATTTTTTTTTATGTCATTTTCTGATACTGCACATTTTTCAAATAAATGTATCTCGAGAACGGTTCCTACTAGTGTTCTAAAGTTTGTGTCAGCCTTTTGTAATAAAAAATTACACAAGAAATGGCTATTTATGTAACTTTATTAAAGGTTTTTATTTTTTGATGATTTTTTTCAAAATTTCACTCAAAAATTTAGGGGGTTCTGAACATTCGATTGCGTTTCAAAACAATAGGCTCCCAGTATTCACGGATTGTAATTTTTGCACCAAATATCGTTCGAATCGCTTCATTCGTTCGTGAAATATCGTCTCCACTGACTCACTGACACACACACACACACACAGAGACATCACATCAAAAATGTTTGATTCTTGTTCAGAAATGTTTGAAACGTGCTCTCCCGTCGAAAACTCGAATTCGAATTTTCGACCCCGTCACAATACTTTCCTTATACATTATACTATGGGTATAAGGAAAGTAAAAAAATCTGTACTCATTTTATTTTCAGAGACATTCTCTTAATTTTTCTTTAACCATCTCCAATCGAACCATTTTCGCAGTACAAGGTTTTTCCATATTTTAATAGTCCAGAAATCATTGATGGCTACTTCAATCAGAGCATCAGTCAGTTTGATACCATAATTAGCTTGAAAGGCCCCAGCCCCGCTCTGACTTACAACTGGTTTGCTAGTGTTTGTTCATTTTGGCTGGGTTGGTCACATATTTTTTTTTTATACTATAAGGAAACTACTTCGTGTCTACTTTCAATTGTTTTACATTCATCGCAATGCCATGCTGTCTGGGTCACGTATGTAACGCTCTGAAGACAGACACCTCTCCTGCTTTGATTGAGGTGGCTACTCTGTCCTGAAGAAAGAAACTATATATTTTATAAACCGGCTAATACTTATTATCAATTAATTGCTGTATTATTAAAGGGTACTTTTTCAGTTTATTTTTGCACCAGTTTGAGCGTAATGTTGTATAGAATATTTACTGTTCGTTGTATAAGTAATAAAATATTTAATTAATACTTTTACTATTTCTTTAGTAGATCTTTATATTCATAAGCCATGTAGCAAAACATATAACACCATACACGTATTAAAATAGCAAAATAAATGGTGTAAATAAATAAAGACTTAAAATAACTAATGACTGTTAAAAAAATGTTTTTTCTTTCATTTTTAACACTTTCCAACATAGTTATAAAATGGTAATGATTTTGTTCAATTTGTCTGTCTGTCTCATTCGCACGATAACTACCGTAAAAATGACTTTATCAAAATGAAAATTTAGTATGCTGTTGAGATGGTCTGTAGGACAAAAGGGAATAAAAATGAATAATATCACCCAATTAGTTTCAAATTTAACCGGGACTGAAGAAATTGAACCCAATGGGACATAATTTTTCGAACAATTTTTAGGCGAAGATAAAATTCATAAATGGCTTCGAAAATTTTAGAAAATATTCAATTTATTAGGCAAAATGTGTAGAAAAAATTTCAGCAAAATAGGTTGGGTAGTTTTTGAAATAAAAATTGAAATAATAATTACACCCATATTATATGAAGATATCACGTGACTCATTTCAATATAAACTATGGCATCCATTTTTTTTTAGTGCAAAAATCGTGCACTGTTAAAAATGGGTATTTAAAGAAAAGTAGAATATACTCATTTTCGAGCACTTTGCATGCTTATAATAGCTCCGAGTAACCATGTTTCAATTTTGAAAAACGCATATACTCATTTTTAACACTTTACAACAAAGTTGAAAAGTGTTTATGACTTTGTTCATTCTGTCTGTCTGTCTGTCTGTCTGTCTGTCTGTCTGTCTGTCTGTCTGTCTGTCTGTCTGTCTGTCTTGTCTGTCTGTCTGTCTGTCTGTCCGTTAGCACGATAACTGCCGTAAAAATGAGTTTATCAAAATGAAATTTTAGTATGTTGTTCAGACGGTCTGTAGGACCTATGGGAATATAAATAAATAATATCACCCAATTAGTTTTTTATTGAACCCGGGTTGAAAAAATGAAATACATTGAACCCTATGGGACCTAATTTTTCAAACATTTTTTAAGTAAATTTAAAATTCACGAATTGCTTCGAAATTTTTAGGAAATATTCACATTATCCCATAGAATATATAAAAAAAAATTCAGTAAAATATGTTAAGTAGTTTTTTAATTAAAAAAATTATTTAATATAGGGAAAATAACAAATTCAATTAAATTCTGACTTTGGGATATCTTCCAGAAAGAAAAGAGAGAGATATTATATAATAAATATCTCTCCATTTGTTTAAACGATTTGCATATGGGAGTGGCTTCATATTTTAAAATAAATTTGGTAGATAACAATTTTTCATTTTTTTTAAATTTTATATAACTCTTCTTGATAAATTTAATTGATGGCATTTTAAATGCACTTTCCTACGTCCTAGAGAGTTAAAATTTGGTACACAGCTTAAATTTGTTGAACATTTTATTCGACAAAAATTTGATGGATCTTTAAATATAGATCATACATTTTTTTCGAAATGGCCTGAAAATAATCCCCGTTCACTTCTATAAATCATTGTTGTAATATTGTTAAAAATTCTGATGTGGACAGCACATGTCTTTCTCTGCAGACTCATATTCGTTCTCTTTATTTATTCAATGATAATTTATGTTTATCTGCACAACATAAGTATTTTAAATGACATTGAATTTACACGTTAAACTTAAATTTAGTTCTCATTTGATAGCTGGACTTATTGTCAAAGGTGGCGTAGCGAAAACGCGAAAAAACTAGAATATCTCAAGAACGGCTAGTCCTAGAGTAATGGGGTTAGTCTTATTCTTTTTGTTGTCAAAAATCACATATAAAATAGGAATTTAATTAATATAATTGAGCACACGTAGTCTTTTATTTTTATATATAACGATTTTTGCTGGCCATTTCGCAAAAATAGCCCGTTCCTTTTTCCCGAATCGTAGTAGAATAACCTACAAATGATTTATATACAAAATTTTGTTAAATTTGGTATATAAATCACTTGTAGGTTATTGAAATATTATACTCCAAATTTTGTTAAATTTGGTTCATTAGTTTTTAGCTAGAGTGGATAAAGGCAATTTCTGCGGCCATTTCGCAAAGAAGGCAGATTCTTTTATTACGAATCGTACTATAATCTAATGAACATCAGGATTTCCCACAAAAAACATACCAAATTGTATGAAATTCGGTCCATTAGTTTTTCAATTAGAGTGGATGTAATATCCACACAGACACACAGAAACATACACAGATACACCCTTACACACACAGACGTCTTCCTAAAAGTAGTTTTTTCGTGTTCTAGAAGTCCCAAAACGTGTAGATCCTTTGAAAATTCGAGTTCCGATCTTCGGCACGATTCCAATACTTTGAGTACATACACATACACATATATATTATCTGTGTATTATCTGTGTATCTAAATTCCGTGCCTATGCAATTACAATAGTTGTGATTTTAAATGATCCCTAAACTTTTATTATTTCTTCAAGGAAGCCTAATTTTAACATATGCAGAATGCAAATATCTCAAGCGATTGTAAGATGAATTACATAAGAATTGCTGAATTTTTTTCACACAAAATTATTTAGCTCTGGAGTCTGGAATACAAGTTATATGAATGAAATATTCATTGATTTTGCATAAAGAATCAGATGATTTATATTTCGATACAGTTTTAAATATTTAAGTATAATAAATTACTGTAGTACTGTGATAATGTAAAAGATATTACCACTGAATGAATCACATTTTAGAAATTTTTAAATGAAATTACATTTCAGTTGGAAAGTGTTTCATAATCAATGCTTATGCATGATTGATCTTTCTTGTTGAGTATATCAAAGAATTAAATTTTAAGCATATTTAGGTTCAAATTGTAAATACTATGTATTCATTTATGAGTATGGGAGAATCAATTTTAAGCATAATTGCAAATACTGTGTACTCATTTATGAGTATGGGAGAATCAATTTTAAGCATAATTGTAAATACTATGTACTCAAGAGTATATGGGAGAATCACTTTTAAGCATAATTGTAAATACTATGTACTAATTTTTGAGTATATAAGAGATTCAATTATATTTTTATTTTTCAATTATATTACTTTCCTTATATACATAATGTAATAGGAAAGTATTGTGACGGGGTCGAAAATTCGAATTCGAGTTTTCGACGGGAGAGCACGTTTCAAGCATCCCTTATCACGAATCAACCATTTTTAAAGTGATGTGTGTGTGAGCGTGAAAGTATGTGTGTGTGTATGTGTGTGTCAGTGAGTCTGTGGAGACGATAACTGACGAACGAATGGACCGATTCGAACGAAATTTGGTACAAAAATCACAATCCGTAAACACTAGAAGCCTATTGTTTTTATACGCAATCGAATGTTCAGAACCCCCCTAAATTTTCCGAGGGAAATTTTGAAAAATCGTCAAAAAATTAAAATCACTAATAAAGTTGCGCAAATAGATATTTTTTATGTAATTTTTTATTAGAAAACGATTGACATAAATTTTAAAACGCTAATATGAACCGTTCTCGAGATATTGCACATTTTTCAAAAACATTATCAAAAAGTCATATAAAATAAAAAAAAAATATTTCCTATTGAGAAACATGTTCACTTTTCATATGTAATACCATGTGATAAATTGGGTGACATCATTTTCGTGGAACTAGCTCGTTCCATTCATTAAAAAAGATACTTTGAGTAATACTTTTGTATTTGAACGCCAATAGTCATTTATCTGCTGTAAGAATGAGTTATTTCTCCGTCCATAACGCTTGGCAATATTTTTGCGATGAATTTGGCGGAATGTCGCCAACTTGGCGACATTTTTAATTGTTGCCAAATTAACAAGAATCTCGCCAAATGGATAAAAATGACGCCAAATCAATGAAAATGACGACTAATTGAAGGAAATTCAATATATTGGAAAGAATATAAGTATCTACTATAAGAATAACATTTTTTTAACTGTAAAAGTTGTAAATACATTGCATTATATAAGGAAAGTCACGTGTTGCCCACATCAGATTTTTATTAAATTGTAAATAAATGACGGATGACAAACAGCGCATATGTATACGACAAGCAATGCTTATTGCGTGTCCGTATTCTACTGTCACAGAGAAACAACACACGACCGCATAGCACCGCACACGAAATACATACATCCGCCGTCGTAATTCTTATGATATAGTTAATCTTTAATTACTAATAATAATCTTTAATCTTTAATTTCGAGGCTATAACTTTTATTCTTCGAAATATTTGCACAAAAATTTCAGAATTATAATTGCACATTTTATTACACGATTTTTAATTAAATCAAAATGAAATAACACGTTTATTACTTTCCTTATATACATAATGTATAAGGAAAGTATTGTGACGGGGTCGAAAATTCGAATTCGAGTTTTCGACGGGAGAGCACGTTTCAAGCATCCCTGATCACGAATCAAACATTTTTGAAGTGATGTTTGTGTGTGTGTGTGTGTGTGTGTGTCAGTGAGTCTGTGGAGACGATAACTGACGAACGAATGGACCGATTCGAACAAAATTTGGTACAAAAATCACAATCCTTAAACACTGGAAGCCTATTGTTTTTATACGCAATCGAATGCTCAGAACCTCCTTAATTTTCGAATGAAATATTGAAAAAATCGTCAAAAAATCAAAATCGCTAATAAAGTTACGCAAATAGACATTTCTTATGTAATTTTTCATTAGAAAACGATAGACATAAATTTTAGAACGCTAACATGGACCGTTCTCGAGATATTATACATTTTTCAAAAAAATTATCAAAAAGTCATATAAAATTAAAGAAAAATATTTCCTATTGAGAAACATGTTCACTTTTCATATGTAATACCATGCGATAAATTGGGTGACCTCATTCTCATGGATCCAGCTCGTTCCATTCATGAAAAAAGATACTTGAAGTAATACTTTTGTATTTGAACGCCAATAGTCATTTATCTGCTGTAAGAATAATTTATTTCTTCGTCCATAACGCTTGGCGAGATTTTGGCGGCGAATTTGACGGAATGTCGCGAACTTGGCGACTCTTTAAAAAGTCGCCAAATTAACGAAAATCTCGCCAAATGAATAAAAATGACGCTAAATCAATGAAAATGACGACTAATTATCGAAAATTCAATATCTTGGAAAGAATATTAGTATCTACTATAAGAAAAACATATTTTTTTTTGCTGTAAGAGTAGTAAATTCATTACATTATATAAGGAAAGTCATATGGTGCCCACATCAGATTTTTTTATTGAAGTACTCATTTTCAAGCAAGTGCGGTTACTTATATTTCAGTATATGTCTCCTACTCGTTTATGGTGCCATTGTACTCAAATGAAAACGAGTACGTTGAAGTTTTCGTTTTTTAAGTACTTTATTTTTTACTGTGTGATGTTTTAAAGATTGTTTAAATTTATATTTAGTGATAATTTATATTTTGTAATTTATACTTAGAAATAAAATACGGCATCCATTTTTCATCGCTTAGTAAAAATCAAGATTTTTGAGGAACGTTTATATTTATATTTAATGTTGCGTCCGTCATAAAACCGTTTTATTTTTACATATTATCTGTGTATCCAAATTATGTGCCAACGCAATTACAATATTTTTATTTCAAATTATCATTAAACTTTAATTTTTCCTACAACGAAGCCTAATTTCTATAGCATGCAGAATGTAAACAAATCAAGTGATTATAAGATGAGTTGTATAAGAATTGCTGAATTTTTTTTCACGCAAAATTATTTAGCTTTGGAGTCTGGAATATAAATGATATGAATGAAATATTTATTGATTTTACATAGAGAAGCATAGACGATTTATAGCATTGCCTTTTTTGATGAAGTTTTAAATTTCCAAGTATAGAAAATTACTGTAGTACTGTGATAATTTTGAAAATATGAGTGCTAAATATATCGCATTTTGGAGATGTTTAAATAAAATTGCATTTCAATTGGAAAGTGTTTCATAATCAATGCTTTGTGCATGATTGATCTTTCTTGTTATTTTATTTCTTTTCTGTTTTATCAAATTCCATTTTAAACCAAATAAAGTATTTTGTACAACTTTTATTGAGGCAGTATCAAGTTTCCTGCTGAGCGGGTAGCTCAGTTGGTAGATCATTGGTCTTGAGATTCAGAAATTGGGGATCCAAATTCCATCCCCCCGTAATATGTTTTCATACTGACGCTCAGGTAATATTACCCGAGTGCCACTTTAAAGCCTGAAGTACGACAAGGATACACGTTTCACTTTACATCCTGATGTACGAAATAAAGATAGTATGGGTAAAAAATAAAATAACGAGAAAATATTATTAAAATAACTGGAGTGTAGCTGAATTCGACTTTCTCATACCAGTTTCTTTTTTTTTTTTCAAATTTTACAATAAAATTTTTGAAAAATCGGTGACGTGGGTCTACAGCGTGTTGCCCTTCACTCTAAGGGATGTGAAAAAAATCTTTCGATTGATACACATTCTTGACAGTGTACCCCCTCCCCCCCCCCCCCACAGTGGGTAACTTGTTCTCCAAGGTGAGCTAATGATGTCACGAACAAAAACATTTGTATCGCGGCTATTTTTCACAACAATGATTAAGTTTCCTGATCATTGAGCCATAAAAAAAAATCGAATAAAGTTTTAAGTATTCGCTTAAATTAAAAAAAAAAATTCTATCTAGTTCTAGATTTTTTGATAACAAAACCGGATATAAAGTTTCGTGAAAATTCATTATTATTTGTGGCTGCTATCGTGCCCATACTAAATCGACCACACACGTTAGACAGGCAGATGGACATCCCTCCCAAAATAGCCAAAATTTGTTAAGGAGGTCCTAAAACATATATTGGCCCCAACATCGAAAATTTTCGTGAAAACAATACTTTCTCAATACTACGTATGGGAAAGTAATGAATGCTGGGGCTAAGGAATCTCAGTCTCAAGTTTTAGCGTCGAGAATGTGAGCTTCTGTCCAAAGCGCGGATGACGCAGTTAATACCGTTGGACATTATATTCAACGACCTGCATTTCACCATTTTCTGCAAAATATTTTTTATAATTTTTTTAGCAATTACATACATGTGGGCAGCTACTAGCTGCGGTCACATTTTTTAGCAGTTATGGCTGATCATAGTAAGAGCCACAGCAAAGAATCAGCCCGTCTAAGCCACCAGGGGGATTTCTGGAGGGGGGGGGGGGTTTAGAAAGACTTTTTAAAATAAAAAACATTTTCTCATTCCCCGAGGGGGAATTGAAAATCCAGCCCCAGTGGTCGATATTATAGGTGTGCAAAAAATCAGACTTCTTTGTCACTGTCTGTGGGGAAGGCTTTGGGGGAAATCTGGAAAGACAAAAATACGTTAGAAAATTATTATATGGATGAAATTACTAATGATGCAGTATATTAGTATAAATGCAGTAGTGTTACATTAATAGTTACATTATAATTTATAGTTACATTATAAATTACATTTGTTTTTAACGTTAATAGAGCATTTGTGTTTATGAAGCATATACAAGGTAGGATCAAAAAGTTCGAAAACTGTGCTGATATCTCCAACCTTGATTAGAGGAGAGGGGAACTATCTAACCGCGAGATGTGAAAAGGAAGAAACAGGTGTTTTTCCAGACAATGCTTGTCAGTGAACTGAAGGCGTTCGCGTTTGTCGAAAACTGAAATGGCGTTTTGAAGAACAACGTGCGAATATCAAATTCTGCCAAAGTCAAATGCACCTGCTGCAGCATTTCTGCCAAAGTAATTGCACCTGCTGCAGCAGGTGCAATGTTTCTGTCTGCGATTTCCCCCAAACACTGGCAGAATTTGATATTCGCACGTTGTTCTTCAAACGCCATTTCCGTTTTCGACGAACGCGAAAGACTACACTGTTCACTGACACGCATTGTCTGTCTGGAAAAACACCTGCTTCTTCCTTTTCACATCTCGCGTCACATGTGCCTCTACGCCCCGTTAAAATAGTTTCCCTCTCCTCCAATTAGGGTTGGAGGTATCAGCACAGTCTCCGACCTTTTTTATCCAGCCTTGTATATCTTAGTACCTAAAATTTATAAAATTCCAATTATTGTCATTATGAAATTACTTTTTTCTTTTCCCTAAGAAGGGGAGGGGGGAGACAAAAAATGAAATCGAAGATATAGGCTTAAACGAAACCAGTGTGTGTGTGTGTGGGGGGGGGGGTCTCAGCGGGACTAACATAGGAGCTCTGTTTAAACAGTTATTTTGAACGTACATATTAAAAAATTAAGAAACTCTTTGAATTTTATTATTTTAATTTAATAATTCAATTTTTTTAAATATTTAAAATAAATATTTTAAAATATTTAAATTAAATATTTTAAATAAATATTTAAATTAAATACTTTAAATAAATATTTTAAAATATTTAAATTATATTTTGTGAATATTGAAATTTAAATATTTTGGAATATTTAAATTCAATTATTTTTTATTTAATTCGAAAAATTAGATTGCAATTGGCATTTGTAACCTTTATTTTGAGTCGACCTCCTTACTTTGTTGGTGCCCTCAGTGTGTCCATTGGGTAATCCAGCCCTGGTACCATACAGATTCCTCAGCAACCAAACTCTTCCTGCGAGGACAGAACAGGTGGCTACCCTGCCTTCTATGGAATGAGCCCAACACCCCTCTACCTTGCTCGCACTACGAACCACACGTAACAACTTTCTGTACATACATATCCTCTGCGAGATTCCGAAACTTTCACCGGAGCACAAATCAAAACCCCGACCGCTCATCAAACGCAAATCCCCCGCTCTTACTTTTATCACCCACCTACGAATCCCCCACACCTTATACTACACCCCCACCGCGCACAGTAATCGTTCGAACACCCCCGAAAAAATAAAGCCCCATTACCCCCTTATCAAAACGATCTCCCCTCGATTCAGAAGTTACGTAATCGTCGTCCGACTTGGCTCGTGCGAACACTCGATCGTCCACACCCCGACGTCGCGGTGAGCCTATCAGCGGGCTCGCGGCGCGCGCCGAAGCCAAAGCAGACGATCCGCGGCGGGGCAGCTCGGGACCGCCCGCCCCCCAATCACATAGACACGGCGATCGCGCGCCGGTAGCGCGGCCGCAGAAAACTTAAACGAGTACCGCCTTGACAGCAGCCGAAGTTGCTGAGATCCAGATAATTCGCCTTTGTTGTTTAGGGGCATCTTACTTTAAAAGGATGTTGATGCTGAGGCACCACCCTCAACATGGGGCGCCGGCCCTAGGGGACCCCCATCACCTCGGGGGTCCCCCGGTTGACCTGTCCGGACACTATGCGGCTTTCGCAGCTGGACAACCACCCTTCACACATTCATGGTAAGCGGATATCTTATATTTTAATATGTTTGTACTTTTGAAGATGTTTTTTTCTGATATTAATATTTGTGTAACACACATCAATTCACACAGCTGTTAAAAATAACATCTTGTAGATCTTGCCAGAAGAGTTCGATAAGAGAGAAGCCCTACAGGATAAAATTTTGGAGTACGTCTGCGTATGGTTATACTCTAAGGAAATTTAACTAAATATCCACAGTTATAAAGTATATATTATGTAAAGCAATCCGATTTAATGACTAAGAAATACTCTTGGTTGCACCTTTGCTTAATGGTGGCATGTGTACATGATTAGAAAAAAATGAAAATTTTTATAACTTAATTTTGTTTTTATTTTGTGTAAAATATATATTTGAACCGATGTCGATTTTGATTTGAATTTGAAATTTTTTTCTAAATAATCTTCGGGGTTTTTGTTTTTTGATTAAGGGGGGGGGGGGATATTTATATTTTTTTATTGCAAAAAGTTAAGGGAAAATTAAATTGTACCAATTTATATATATATAATATTTTTTGTTATTTGTGCCAGTTTTTATCTATTTCTGATATATATATAATATACCCCCAACAAAATATAGATGATCAAATTTATCAAAATTTTTAGCTTCTTCACATGATGCTTCTTCACATGATTCCTTCTCTTATTTTTCCACTCAATAAGCAATAACGTGCTATCACTTTTTATTTGTTTAATTTTAACTCATTTGGATACCAATTAAATGTACCGATCAGAAATTTTTTATGTAATTTATTGTAGTAAAAATTTTGGTATTTTAGGATGATATTAAGACGCTAATTACATATAAAAAACATTTAAGTGTGATAAAAAATATTAATTTATAAACGTCCTTGAAGAAAGCAGGCATATGTCTGTTAGATGACGACAATTGTTTCGAGGGACGTTAAAAGCCCCCCTTCTTCAGGCCAAGAGAACAGTATTCGCCCTTAACAACCGCAAAGAACGAACTGCCTTAAGAACTACTGAACAAAGAAGGGAGCTAATAACGCCCTAGAAACAATTGTAATCACCCTACTGACATATGCCTGTTTTAAGTAATTTTCTTACATTCAGCAGTTTTATTCATTGTAATTGTGATATCTCAAAGTTTTTTTATTTTCTTTTAATGCACTGTTTTCAATACATGGCTCGCCATAGGTTGTAAAGTCTAAAGATATAAATTACTTTCTGAAGGAAATATGATCCCCATTTTTATTGATATTTTAAGTTTAAATCTTCTTAGATTAATTTTAAGATATACCTTCTTAGATTAAATATTCTTAGATTAATATTTATAATATACGAATTCGTGAAATAATTAAGAGTAGCGAAGAACTATTTCCTTACAAGAATCAGCTTTCACACCGATTTTCGCCATATATTCAGAATTCCAAAAGTAAACGCAAGATATATTTAGCACTGGAGTCAGAGGGTTGTTTTCCGTATTCAGAATGGATCATATTTTGGGGACAACGCGTTTCAGTAAATGTAAATTAAAAAAAAAACTTTTCTTTAAATGGCATCAAAAGTGAACGTACTATATGAAATTTATACGTGGCGTCTGAAAGGAACTTTCACACTCTAAGCAGCCATCTTACATTTACATTAAAATCTTTATTAGAATTTTCATTAGAAGGCCAAGGCAGTCATATTCATTTAGTCGTTAAATCCTAGAACTTTATTAAAATACTAGAATTAGATCGATTGCGTTAATTAAAAAAATAGATTGAATTGTGCAGTTACTTTATAGCCATTAGTATTTTTTTAATGTCATAAATTTTTTATTGACATTATTTGTACTATATTTCAACTATAACAACTTTATAGAATTTTCATTTGGAGAATATAATTATAGAATGATATAAAATTACTGTTAGAAAAGTAAGAAAAATTTACATAATTTTAAAATTGAAATTTTCGCATAAAAAATATTTACGATAGTCTAATACTTATTAATTTATTAGCCTGGTTCATGACTTTCCTTAACATAGTTTACACTTGCATAAAAAACACACACTTGCATATAAAAAAAAACTTGCCTGAAGTTACACTTGCATAAAGAAAAAACACTTGCATGAAGTTACATTTGCATAAAAAAAAACACTTGCATAAAAGACACACTTGCATGAAGTTACACTTGCTTAAAAAAATATATACGATAACCTAATATTCATCAACTCATTGGCCTGGTTCCTAACTTTCCTTAATGTAGTTTATTGCAGCCTGGTTCCTAACTTTCCTTAATGTAGTTTATTGCAGACTATTTACTAATCACTATAGCAGTCCACACAATAACGGCATAAACTTTATAATATGATTCAAATTAAAAAAAAATTATAAACTAACAGACGAATATTCAGTCCATTCAATATTCCTCAATATTGCTATATCTCTTAACTTTGATGGGTTCGTTTTAAACTCATTTAACAAAAGTTTAACATTTTTTTTTTATTTACCTAATCCGTATTCAAAGATTCGAGCAATTCCTTACATGATCCAAAGTCATGATGTGATAGTGCATTGCTATTCAAGAATATCGAGTTAAATTTCCAGTTCCGGACGAATGTTGGCTTAAACTCAAAAGTATATTATGCTTAACTTTATCATAATAGTCCTTTAAAACTCTCTTTTACGAAATATTAAAGTGTAAGAGTATACGATTTCAACGCTTATTACTTTTTCTATATTGTGTATTCTCATAATTACATTTCCATACTATTTTATAAAGAATTGTTTCTTGAAAATTTTTGAATTCAAGATTATGGTGGATAAGCACGTAATAAGGACCACCTGAAACCGTATCAAGCATACTTGGAAGTGTGTGTGTGTGAGAGAGAGAGAGAGAAGGAGACAGAGACTGAGGGAGAGAGAAAGAGAGAGAGCGAGAGAGAAAAAGAGAGAGCGAGAGAGAAAGAGAGAGAGCGAGAGAGAAAGAAAGAAAGAGAGAGCAAGATAAAGAAGAACTGAGACTAGGAGGGAGAGGCACTGAGACTGTGAGGGAGGGGGACTGAGAGAGAGAAAGAAAGAGAGAGAGACTGAGAGAGAAAGAAAGAGCGAGAGAGAGAGATGTGTGGCACTATACTTTAAGAATGAATGTATAACTCTATGAATGTATGCCCACATAATGTAAAAAACTAGAACTAAATGAAATGTTTAGGGATTATCATGATTAGAACTTAAAATATTCGATTTTTAAGATTTTAATGAACAATGATGTGATACTATAATACAGAAAAATGAGAGTTTGAATTGCGTTATGGATGTAGAGGTACTCAAATACCATATATGATCACAGATCTGGCAAATGGTGCCAATTCATCAGAGCGACAGGGTTGTTGCCAATTTAAATTTTTAGGAATTCAAAGAATTATATAAATATAATTTTTGAAAGAAAATTAATAAAAATGTATTTTTGTATTCTGATGCTGATTATGATAAAAATATATCTAAACAATATGCAATATGAATGTGTGAAAAACCCATACCATACGACAAACCCGAAGGCTTACTGTAGCTATATATGTGGCCGGGCAATATGAATGCGTGAAAAAGTTGAATGGATATTCCCACTCCAAATATATTTCGTACACATTTTAAGTATATTCAATTTTTATATGCTTCAAAATAGTAGTATAGATAAAATAATCAAATCTAAATGTCCCATGACAAATAAGTTTAAATCACACAAATATTGATAAAAAATTTCATGGAATAACATTTAAATTTCTTTTTATTTTTAAATACTTTCATTCACTAAGAGTTAACTTCCTTTTTTTTTCATTTTATTGGATTTCCTAAAATAACAATTAACTTTCATTTTATTGATGCATCATTTCCTACAATGTTCACATTATTTTTATTCGTAAATGATTTCATGCAACAATAGAACCTTCCTTTTATTAGTAAATAATATATTGCACTAATAGTTAACTTGCTTTTTATTCGCAATTAAAATATAATAATTGTAATCATTCCTTTTATTGATAAATTATTTCCTGCAATGTTAACTGTCTTTTTATTCGTAAAATTTCATGCAACAATAGAACTTTCTTTAATTGGCAAATAATTTCATGCACTAATAGTTAACTTTCTTTTCATTCTTAAATAATTTCATGTAATAATATTTAATATTCTTTAATTAGTCAATAATTTTCTGCAAGAATAGTGAACTTTCTTTTTATTGGTAAATAATTTCATGCAATAATATTTAATATTCTTCATATTGATAAATAATTTTTCTGCAATAAATAGTTAATTTTCTTTTTACAGATTAATTTCATGCAATAATAGAACGTTTCATTTATTTTTATCAGTAAATAATTTTCTGCAATAATACTTCCTTTTGCTTTCATAGGTTAATAATTTCATGCACTAATAGTCAACTTTTCTTTAATTGATAAATAAAATCCTGCAATAATAGTTAACTTTCTTCTTATTAGTAAATAACTTCACGCAATTATTGTCAAAATTTTTCTTACTGGAAAATAATTCCATGCAATAATCGTTAACTTTTCTTTTTATTCGTAAATAATTACAGGCAGTCATTATTCTCACCATAATTGAAATTGATACGAATACAATTATCCTGTCTAAACCATTAAACCCTTTATAAAAAGACCACCTCAGTCGCCGAATAGTTGAGCCTTGTCATACAGATCTATATTTGTTCGGTTTGAATAATTGCTACATTTGCTTGGATGCGTGGGACCCTTTGACTATACACAAATGTTCAGAGTGGTTCGGAATACAGTATATACTGTCGGTCTTGGTTAAATTATTTCTCGTTTGCTAAAAAAAAGCACAGGAGGGGGAAGGGGCTAGAACTTTGTAAAACGCGATGAGTAAAATAAATTTCATTGTGAAATAACATTGCTTATACGTTCAAAAATAGTATTAGCATATATCAGAGAGAATAGGTGGAAATTACCCTATTGACTTAAGAACCCCATTAGCTCTTTAATGGATCCCTATTAGTTAAACAATATTCTCCCCCCCACCCCCCATCCCTCCCCGTCCTATACAAATATAGATGCTCTCTCCTTCCTGAAATCTTCGCTACGCTATGGCGATTAGTACCGATATTTTCATGTCCAGAAATAGAAAAGTTGTAAGGAGGACCGTTGCGGTGGTGTAGGCGTAGACGAAGAAAGATACTATATACGTGTATGGGCGTAGGCAAGGGTAGTTTGTGGTCATCTCTCACCCCCTTATCCACTTGCAGGAAAATCATGTTAGTCCTTCATAGGATCCGTATTGGAAAACGAAATTCAGCACTGTAAATTCTCTCTCTCTATTTTTCCAAGATAATGGCTACGCGTACAGCCTCATGTCATGTTCTGATGGGATGCATTTTGCTAATGGGAATAAGAAGTTTTAAATATTTAAAAAATTTTAAGCAACATATTCATATTCAAACAAAAGATATCTTTGAGTAAAACATTTTTGAGTCATTTTACTACCAAAGCTATTCGATATGGGAAATTTGCAAACTGCATTATGTTTTTTCGTTTCTGTAGTAAGCTGAACCGAGTAGATAAATACGATAGTTTTAACATTATCCTGCTTAGGGATCTGATAGAAGTCCTGAAAAATGCAGAACGGTCTCTTTGTAAGGTTTTTCAGATATTAGTTAACTTTATATAAAACTTATTCCTATATCTGAGCTAATATAGCAAGTACTAAAAATAAAACAATGGAAGAAATATTTATATAAAATCTTCCTTTATATAAAGAACCGAGAGTTTTTGCGAGCACCGTTCGAAAATTTGTAAATCGTAGAATTTTTCTATGGAGGTAAAGGTAAGGAGTTAAAACTTCACATTGAGAAAACGCCAATATCGTTTGAGACAATAATTCAGGTGACGCTGCGATAAGATAAGTAGTCCTGCATTATATGCATTTCTATGGAAAAAGGCCTGAAATATTTATTTAAACTGTCAATTTTGCAAAAAAATATTATTAGCGCAATGCAAAGTAAAGCTGAAACAATAAAGAATATTCCTACGTATTCAACATTATTTTACCTTTCAATTTATTTTGATCTCCATATATTCTGTACCCTATCTTACAGTTATGAAAACATACTAGTTAATTATACTCATAATTAGGGAACCCTTAATTTAAAAATAATCAAAAATGCCTATAATGAATACTGCGTTTTCTATTGAGTCAACTAACAATAGCGGCTACTTTACTAACACTAGCAACACCTAGATATAATTCTCAAATCATTATGGCATTTTCCAGCGCTTCATCCATAAGAGTTTTATTACCTTCTCTCTAGCTCCATGAGAGTTCTTTAAGAGGGACCCATTTAAGCAGGTAAACAAATGCGTAAAATAAATATCTCATGTTACCTCTTTACCTGTGTAAAACGATGTTTTCAGCGTAGAATAAAATATACTCATCATTCCGTGCAATTCTCATACAAATGAATAAAGAAACACATTCATATAGATATAATTACCTTTTTAAGATTGCAACTAGAAATTTAATTGTTTAAAAGTGCCATTCTAATGGCAATAAACCCAGTTTTTTGTGCGTTTTTACTTCAAGGTAGGATCAAAAAGTTCGGAAACTGTGCGGATATCTCCAACCCTGATTGGAGGAGAGGGTTGGAGATATCACACAGTCTCCGAACTTCAGCAGGTGCAATGTTTCTGTCGGCGATTTCCCCAAACGCTGGCAGAATTTGATATTTGCACGCTGTTCTTCAAACGCCATTTCTGTTTTCGACGAACGCGAACGACTACAGTTCACTGACACGCATTGTCTGAAAAAACACTTGCTTCTTCCTTTTCACATCTCGCGTCACATGTGCCTTTACGCCACGATAAAATAGTTCCCTCTCCCCCAATCAGGGTTGGAGATATCAGCACAGTCTCTGAACTTTTTGATCCTACCTTACATTTTTTTAGTGCGTGCTAAAATCATTTTTTAAGGATTCTGCTATCGACATGGCAGAGCAGTGTACCTTTTATATATTAAGTAACATTCAGACTATAATAGTCACAGAGATTAATTTTATTACTGACCTCTTTTGGCGTAATATTTAAGTACTTTTGGCGTAATATTTAAGATGGCTTTTATTATACAAACAACTCAACTGTAGTGTTGGCTGTCTCTTTGCATTTTTATGGTTGATTGTCACGCCTGCCTCTATTATTTTGTTGCTGATAATTATTTTACAGAAAAGTAGGATTTGTTTAATGAAAGAAACGAAGTGCATATTAAGTAGCTGAAATAGCACCGAAAGAAAGTCAGTAACTGGAACCGTAGAGGCATGGTGACAGTTCGCAGGATTATAACTTTCCCTATTCCTTTTATGCTTAACTGTAGTTATAGTAATCTTCAGTTCTATGATATGTCACGTCAAGGAGATATAATTTCTGGTCTTTTTGGTGATTCGCTCGCAAAGAACATCAAAGGGGTGGACTCAGCGTCACTAGCACCTAGTGAAACTTATTTGGATATTATTTTAAACATCAAGCTGTTAAGTGAAGTTAGAGAGAGAGAGAGTTAAATTGTTAGAGAAAGAATTAAATTTACGTACTTAGAAATTTTTATTATTGCTTTATTTATATATGAAATACGGGTATGTTTTTGAAATGATTTGTATTATAGTTATGTAACTAATATTTGTTACTGGTAATTTCCATCCACGCTTTAAGTATAAGAAATAGCTGTAGTTGTCACCATAGAGTTAGAAAGAAGGAGATAAAATTCCTGTGGATGAAAAGCTTAAAAATACCTTAATGCCTTGAGAATTATATCTAGGTGTCGCTAGTGTTAGTAAAGTAGCCGCTATTGTTAGTTGATACAATAGAAAGGCGTAGTATTTTTAGTATATGTACTTTTGATTTTTTTTAAATTAAGAATTCCCTAATGATAAGTATAATTAATCAGTCTTTTTTTGGAGTTGTACGATAGAGTACAGAATATAGAGAGATAAAAATAAATTGAAAGATAAAATAATTTTGAATACTTTGGAATATTCTTTATTGTCTAAGTTCTACTTTGCATTATGATAATAATTTATTTTTACAAAATGGACAGTTTAAATAAATATTTTAGACCTTTCGCCATAGAAATGCATACAATGCAAGGCTACTTATATTATCCCAACGCCACCTGAATGATTGTCTCAAACGATAATGGCGTTTTCTTAATGTGAAGTTTTAACTTATTACTTTTGCCTCTATGGTTGTCACTAAACTATAACTGGGACGCCTGCACACTGAATAAAAGTTCTGAATATTAAGAATTGTTTCAGATTGAATCATAAAAATGATGCACATTTTGTAATTCTGTTAACATGGAAATTGAGGTATGCAAAATAATATTTCCTCTCCGATCACCGTATGCTATTTTTTTTTTAAATTTTCAATCATTTTTAATCTAAACAACTATTATTAATAACAAATATTTTCAATAGTTATAGTTCAGTTAAAAAATAATAGAGAGCAGACAATTTCGGTGCTTGAAGCGTGAATTTGTTAACTATTTTTACGAATGGGATTTAAAACTGTATAAAAATTCATTTATAAAATATAAGGAAATTATCTTCTATAAATATAAATTAAAATATCTCAAGAACGGTTAGTTGTACATCATTAGAGTTAATTAATGAAATTTAATTTTTTTTTCTGCAGATGGATGGTATAAAACCGAATATTGTGTGTCTAGATATTTTGTAATTACAGCTTACAGAATGTTTGGGGGGGGGGGGGGGGGATTCGAAATTTATAAATTTTCCATTCCAAGATTTTAAGTTTTTTCTCACTATTTATAGGTCAAGTCTCTGGTGGTATGCAAAATTTCAAGTTTCTACCTGCATCAGTTTGGGCTGTAAATGTATCACTTAGTCAGTCAGTCTGACTCAGATGTATGGTATAAATAGATTTAAATTAAGGCTATTACCGTAATATTTTTTATAATATTATTTTCCCTTTATTCTTCAAGTAGCTGGGATATTCGTATTTTTACAGTTAAACTGTTTTCTTACATTTCAATTCTTCTGCTCTTTATTTGTTTCACTGTTGAGTACAAATTGTTGTATTTGATGTAAGACATGGTTGATAGTAAAATAAAAATTACAATATTAATTATTTTTTATTGTATTAATACAATATTGAACCACAGAAATTATTATTTGCTTTCATAAGAACAGCAAAATATTATCTTAATTACAATTTTTGAAGCAATTCCATTTTTTTTTCAGTTATTGTACTATAGAGAAAGTATTATCTTCCGGAAAAGAGAATGTTTTGTATTCACAAAGTAATAATCTCGATTTAGAGCTAACTTATAATCAGAGTGTTAACTTTAATCGATTAAATGGGTTCCAATGCTAACTTTGCTTGCTTATTCACAAATCATAATCAAAACTCAATCAAAAGACAGATGAAATACGTTTTATCTCGCCTTAAACTGCAGATATTTATTTTCACTGATACCCTTATCTGTGATGTACACTGGCTTCCAAAAGTTAGGCACGGACGGTAAAATCAACAAAAATGGAAAAGTAAAGCTTTGATTAACTCAAAATTGTACATAAAGGTAGCAAATGTGTTTATGCATTAAAGAAAATAAGAATTATGTACAAAGATGAAAAAAATATTTACTTTTCGTAAGTTATATGATGACGTCACATTTGGATCATTAACAAAATGATGTTTAAAGGCAAACAAACCAAACAAAACTTACATTAATGTGATATGTGACCACCCCGGACCTTCACACAAACTTTGCAAGGATTTTCCATGCTCTTTATGCGGTGATCAACCATCGCAGATGCGAGCAATGGCCATTCCTCCAATAGGGCAGCTTCCAACTCTCTAAAACTAGCTGGAGGAGGTAAACGTGCAGAGACAGCACGTCCGAGAGCATCCCAAAGGTTTCCAATGGGATTAAGGTCGGGGAAATACGCCGGCCACTCCATACCAGAAATGCCCTCACTTTCCAGATATTCGTCAACGATGTTAGCTCGATGAGGACTGGCATTATCGTCAATAAGGAGGAAATCAGGACCAACTGCTGCAGCGTAGAGTCTCGCAATGGGGATCTAGGACTTCATCCCGATACCGCGCAGCCGTCTCAGAACCGCCTTTAAAGATATGCTGCTCTGCGTAATATCCCATTGAAATTCCAGCTCACACCATGTCGCAGCCACCTCTGAATACGTGATGTTCGATGATGTTCTTGACCTGATGCGTGTGCCTCGTTCTCTCCAGACCCTTACCATCTGATTCCAGGGCAAATCTGGACTCGTCTGTGAACAGGACGTTGCACCAATCTGAGACAATCCAATTGACATGTTAATGACACCACTTTAATCTTGCTCCTCTAACTTGGACGGTTAGTAGAACACAAAAACGTAATACTCGTTCGTACAGTCCCTTCACGTGGAGCCTTCGGCGCACAGTACTGGCAGATATTATCTTACCAAGTGCCGCTGCTACCATGGATGTAACAGTTGTGGGGGTCGCTCGTCGATTTCGCTTGGCTACTATAGCAATATACCGATCATCAGAGGGGGGTGGCAACCCTTGGACGATCGGGCACAGGTCTCCGGACAACTGTTTGACATTGTTTCCATAATCGAGAAATTACCGAATGATCAACGCCAAAGAAAATAGCGACATCTTTGATTGACTGTCCTGCTTTAATGCGTCCAACAGCACGACAGCGCTCACTATCTGTCGCTTGTCTTCTTTTATCCATAGAAACACGAATATTATCAAAAATAATCCTACAAAAGTTATAAACACTTCGTATCAGCACTTAAATGCACCTCCTCAAACCCTTCAGAATGCTGCCGTCGTCAACGACTGCCTAATTAGCATATATCCGGACAGTCAATCGTGATTGGCTGTAACATACAATATTTGCATACTGCCATCTACATCCGCAGCGATTTTCAGCCACTCAAATCTAAATAAGTTTTCATAAAATGAAAACTTGCATTGCGTGCTTAACTTTTGGAAGTCATGGTGTATTTAGTTATAAGCACATTATAGAAGCACGCATATCTAAGATTTAAAACAAAACACCGCATCCGATGGTAAATTAAAAATTATTGAAAGCAAGAAAGTGCGTAACTGGTCATCCGTGAACCACGGTATCTCTGTCATTGCCGCTTATCACCACAGTGCAGGCGATTTGAGAATCTGTATGCACAGAAATTCCTTAAAGCAAATATTTTAGAATTTTTCTGGTAGAAGTATTTACTTTAAATCCAGTAGCAATACATGATATTATTGATCCCCGTCCACGGTTACATAAAACCAGCTATTTACCCGCCTTTCCTGCTTTCTCAATAGTTTATTTTCAATCAATGTAACACCTACAGACTTAATCAAAGTTGTTGGTAACCAGTTTTAATTGTTGGAAGCAAACGGATAAAAATTGTGTATTTAATGTTTTGGGGAGGCAAAGTTTTTCTTTAATTCCCTTTGTATTTTCACCTCTCGTTCGAATTTTCGATTTTTATTTATTTATTTATTTTTTTTTTTATTCTCGAACCTGAAACGGATCGAATGAGACCAAAACCGAGATTTTTGGTTCAAGTGGAAGTGCTCCATAATTTCAAAAGTAGTTTTGAATTTTTTAATAATTGCTTCACATCGTAACCCTTAATTCGAATTTTTGAAATATTAGATTACTTTAAACTATAAACAACATGGTAAACGCGTCAACCAATAAACTTTAAAATCAAAGACAACCAAATAAGTGGTTAAAATGATATTTATTAAAATCTCCTTATTATGACGTACAAAATCACATAGCCAAAGCGCTTTTGGACATTATCATGCCCTTCATCAGTGGCATGATAATGCCACTGATGAAGGATTATTTATATATATATATATATATATATATATATATATATATATATATATATATATATATATATATATATATATATATATTAAACTGTTTATTTCGTATAAAAATTCACAGATTTTTACTACTTTTTTTTCCTTTCATGTGGTATAATTACATTCTACTTTACTAAGGGTAAATCCATTCATATTTCAAGGTTAAAAGCTGAGGGGTTGTCCATATATTAATACGAGTAACACACGCTCCTATAGAAATAGCATAGTGTAGACGATTTTTTCCTGAAATATTACTTGAAGAAATTTATATCACTGAACTTAGAAATACAATTAATTCAAATGTGTTTATACAGGCAGACGATTTTATTCAATCTATTCAATTTAAATTACGAGGGAGCTGATATAAAAATACATTTTATGAATGAACAGGAATATATTCTTTATAGCGAGTTATATCAGTTACGGCTTTAGAAATGCAAAAAATATTGATATTTTTAATTTCTGAAATCATTTACTTTTTATTTTGGTAAATATTTTTTGAAATAATACATTTTCTATTGTATTTAACCGATTGCTATAACAGAATAATAATAGCACGGGCACTTTTGCTACCATTTTAGCGTAAGTTAACTAAACTTCCATTTTTTGTAAATTATGGTTTATAACTAGAACGTTTTATTCTTCAGATTTGCTTGTGCAGATAATTGTGTACAGCGCGAACAAGGATTCTTATACATAAATTTTAGTGAAATTAAAATAAATATTTCACTATGTAATTTTTGACGAACAATATCATTTATAATATGTGACATTTATAATATGTACATTTAAATCAAGAACAACTTCAAGTACATCTGCTAATTTTGCATAACCGTGGGCAATGCTAAATAAAGCCTTGCATCGTTGCTGAATTCATAGTGCCCGATTTTAACAGAATTTGTTTATAAATTCTTAATTTAAGGAATTTTGTACTCACTTATCTCATCGCCTGTACTGCGCTGACGAGCGAGAGACCACAAAATCATGGTCCACGGGTGGTGATGGATGATCGATTAAATACTTTTCTTGTTTTTATGCAACACACTGCTATCGGAAATAAATCACTTCACTGTCAACAAGAAAGATCAATCATGCATAAAGCATTGATTATGAAATACTTTCCAACTAAAATGCAATTTTATTTAAACATCTCGATACATTCGAAATGCGATACATTCAGAGCTGATATGTTTTAAAATATCACAGTACTACAGTAATTTATTATATTTAAAAACTTAAAACTTCATCGAAAAAAAATGAACTTTATGCAAATGACGTCATCGAAATATAAATCGTTTGGCTCTCTATGTAAAATCAATGAATCTTTCACACATATAAACTACCGGCCACACATTAAGCTACCACAAGCCTTAGGGTTGGTCGTGTGGTCTGGGTCTTCAACACACATATTCCAGACTCCAGAGCTAAATAATTTTGCGTTAAAAAATTCCGCAATTCTTGTACAACTGATCTTACAGCTTGATTTGTTTACATTCTGCATACGTTAAAATTAGGCTTCGTTGTAGAAATAATCAAAGTTTGGTGATTATTTAAACTCAAAAATGTTGTAATTGCATAGGCACAGAATACAGATGCACAGAAAGTACGCAAAAATAAAGACGTTTTAAGACGGATGCAAGACTAAATATAAATAAAAAAGAACTCTAAAAATCACGATTTTGTCACTTGGAAAAAGGATGGATGCCATATTTTATTTTGAAGTGTGTCACGTGATCTCTTCATATAATATGGGTGTAATTATTATTTTAATTTTTATTTAAAAAACTACCGAACATAATTTGCTGAATTTTTCTTTTATATATTTAATAGGATAATTTGAATATTTTCTAAAATTTTGGAAGCGATTTGTGAATTTTAACTTTGCTTAAAAAATATTTGAAAAATTGGGTCTCATAGGGTTGAATGTATTTCACTTCTTTAAACCGGGTTCAATCCAAAACTAATTGGGTGATATTATTCATTTACATTCAATTATGTCCCACAGACCGTCTCAACAACATACTAAAATTTCATTTTGATAAAGTCATTTTTACGGCAGTTATCGTGCGAACAGACAGACAGACAGACAGACAGGATGAACAAAGTCATAAACACTTTTCAACTAAGTTGAAAAGTGTTAAAAATCACTGATAAATATTTCCTGAATGTTCTAGAAACACGTCTCTTAAATGTAACTTTATTTCCCACGTTTTTGGAGTAATATTCTCTCCCATTCATTGTGCAAACCCTTAAAAAGAAGTTCTGAAAAATACGCAAACAAAAACACTCTGAAAGCCACACCACTTTGCATCCGATCTCGCGAGAGTTTAAAATAGAAAAAAACTGGGAGAGGCGGGAAAAAAAAAAGTTTAAAAAGTTCTGAAAAGATGCTTAAAATTACTTTTAAATGCAAATAACCAAAAGCATTTTTGCAACGGTTTCATATTTTTTTTGCATAAAAGAAAACTTGGAGGGGAAACAGGGGGCTGTGTACGCATGTATACCTTCACCTTTTTTGATATGGAGATATTTCTCGCAAAAATATACGGACGCAAAGTATAAAATATACGGAAAAGAATGGGGGTCTATGTATATGTATAGAGATCTTTATAACACTTTCTGTATGTTAATATATTTTTTTATTATTATTTTTTACATTGTACCCCATTTAAAGGAATCAGTGGGCAGCACGGGATTTTCCCTGCTTAATGCAATGGCTTTGCTTCTTTCACGGCGAAATTATGATTTACAATATCCGCGTCACAGTGTTTTTGGTATTGAATTAACACCACTAATTGAGATTGGGCGCTTTTGGCAACTTATTTTTCCAAACAGAATCATGCACACGTGCAAAATCCTCATCAAATTGCAATTGACATTTAATTAATATTCCTTGAAATTAATGACTATCGGCGAATTCTTAGTCAAAATATAAAATTTAACAAAAAATATCTCCTCTCGTGGAGGGAATGAACTACATCCAAGAGGATGATGTTTCCCGATTTATTGCATAATATTGCATATGGAAAGTGAACATATTTAATAATACTTTCTAAATAATACTCTCGAAGTGGCATTTTAGTATGTTGTTGAGACGATCTGTGGGATGTTTGGGAATGAAAATGAACAGTATCACGCAATTATTTTCGGATTGAACCCGGGTTGAAAGTATGAAAGACATTAAACCCTGTGGGACTGACATTTTTTAATTTTGGTTTTGCTAGTACGCATTTCTAAAAAGGAATCCCTTGAGTAGATAAATACATTTTAAAATTGAAAACGTTCTCTACCAGAAATATTTTTAAATGCTGAGATAATGGTAAGAAGAAACGTTTATGAGTTCTTCTGGAGATGGAAATAAGCATGCTATGAAAGAGTTGTGCAACTTGGGAAGCGTATTTCTTTAAGTAGAATGGCAAAAAAGCGTTGGAGCGTGCCGTAAAAAATGCTTCTTCCATCAAGGTTCGATCTGATTTGATGCTAAGAAGCGCGGTATCCCATATGGCCTTCTCGGGACGTGGGATTAAAATTCTGCGCAAACAGATGGAGGTACTAGATGTGCCTCCTATAGTGCACATAAAGCAATATGTATTCCTGTTACTCAGACGCGTAATCGAGTGTGGCCGTAGTCCAACATACAGGTCAGATCAAGTGGGTTCCAGGGGGTAATGGGTCCTGGGCTCTCTACAAGGGCATCCCGCCATCTCCTTTTTAACACTTTCCAAAATAGTTGAAATGTGTTTATGACTTTGGTCATGCTGTCTGCCTGTTCGCACAGTAACTTCCGTAAAAATGGCTTTATCGAATAATCATTTTAGCATGTTGTTGAGGTGGTCCGTGGGATGTTTGAGAATGAAAATAAATAATATAATCGAATTATTGTCGAATTTAACCCGAGTTGAAAAAGGAAATACATTGAACCCTATGGAACTTAATTCTTAAAAACATTTTTTAAACGAAGTTAAAATTCACAAATTACTTCGAAATTTTTAGAAAATATTGAAATTATCACATAAAATGTTTAGAAAAGGAATCATCGAAATATGTTGGACATATTTAAATATAAATTGAAATAATAATTACACCCATGATATATGCCGGCCGTCCAAATAGTTGCTCTTAGTCCTCTGGACGAGTCGGACGGTCTGGGTCTTCAACCCATGATATATGAAGAGATCACGTGACTTATTGCAAAGTGGAATATGGCCTCCATTTTCTTCTACTCCCATAGATGTTTAAAGATCGTTTAACTTTATATTTAGTGTTGCATCCGTCATAAAAACTCTTCACTTTGCGTATTATCTGTGTATCTAAATTCTGTGCCAACGCAATTGCAATATATTTGATTTTTAGTGATCGCTAAAATTTGATTATTCCTACAACGAATCCTAATGTTAATACTATACACAGATAGCATAATATTATAAACATTTAATACTAACATGCAGATGACAGATTTATTATATGTAGAATGTAAACTCATCAGGCGATTGTAAGGTGATTTGTATAAGAATTGCTGAATTTTTTTTACGCAAAATCATTTTGTTCTGAAGCCTGGAGTATAAGTGATATGAATGAAATATTCCTTTATTTTACATAGAGATGTAGAATATTTATATTTCGATGATTGTCATTTGAACAAAATTCATTTTAAGCTTTCAAGTAGTAATAGTAGTGTGATAATTTAAAAAAATGTCAGCGCTTAATGCATCCCATTTTAAAGATGTTTATATAAAATTGCATTTCAGTTGAAAAGTGTTATAATCAATGCTTTATGCATGATTGGTTTTTCCTGTTTACTAATATCTCAACAACTCGAAATTAGAAACTCGAATGGTCAGAGTTACCTACAGTGAAGTTGAGAATAAACTTACCAAAATTTGAAAAATTCCGTCAGAATCTGCGGGTTTTTATATGGAATAAAAAAAATCGGGATTTCAATATTATATATATAGATAACTAGCCGATATACCCTCCGTAGCTCGTGATTTAAAATGTGCGAATTCTAATAGTATTGTAAATGACATTGTTCATCAAAATATTCTATATAATAGCCCCCAAAGTTTATTATATAATAGCCCCCAAAACTTATTATATAATAGCCCCACAAAAATATATTAAAAATTTCTATTCTCGTTATACAAATTTATTTAAATAGCAAATCTGAGGAACAAAAGATCTTGTTCCCACTTGTGAACCAATTTACAAAAAGAAAGTGATTGTTTGGCAACATATACACATAAAAGAAACACTCTGAAATGTTAGCAAAAGTTATAGCCGTAGCACTTTTATCCTGTTGCAGCAATCGGTAAAACCCTACTAAAAATGTATAAATTTGAAAAGTATTTGCTTAAATTAAAAATATCAGTAACTCTAATGTTATATTCCAACCAAGGTCATTAGACTAAAATGAAACCTTTCCTCAAAGCGAGATATATTGTACATATAATATCCCTATTATATATAATAGCCCCCAAAAATATATTAAAATTTTCTGTTCTCGTTATACAAAATTATCTGAACAATCAAATCTGAGGAACAAAACATCTGGTTCCAGTTTATGAACCAATTTACAAAAGAAAAAGTGTAATTTGGCATCATATACGCCTAAAATAAACACTCTGAAATGTTAGCAAAAGGTGTAGCCGTACCAGTTTTATCCTGTTGCAGCAATCGGTAAAACCCTACTAAAAATGTCTAAATTTGAAAAGTATTTGCTTGAATTAAAAATATCAATAACTTTAATGTTATATCCCAAGGCCGTTAGACTAAAATTAAACCTTTTCTCAAAGCGAGACTTAGTGGAGGTACCCAGAAAGTAAAGTTGTTTACTGTAAACGGAAGTTATGTTGCAAGGAAAACTGTTTTACAGTCAAGCTTGTATTTCGATCATCTTAATAATATCCTGGTTATTTCCTCTGATTAAATCATCAGAATGCTATAGCGTGGATGGATATAAAGGCAAAAATGTATAGAGAATATAAAGGGTTTATGAAAAGATATGTCTTCAATTCAATATTTTGATAAATTTGCATACCTTTGGGGCATTTTAGAACATGATCCTCTTGCTCTTACCGTGACGTCTCTCAGTACTTGACGATATAGAAGTTTGTAATAATTTTTGCTCAAAAACTATTTTATGGATATTCTCGTTAAATGCTTGTTGGATTAAAAAAAAGATAAAACGGTAAGTGACTCTTTTGCTCATCATAGATTGATATGAAACATTACGCTTTTCGCAATTTTCAAATGGGAAAAGGTTGTGTGTGACTATGATACAAGGTACATCTAGGGAAAGGTTTTGAAATTTTTTTTTAAATAGCTCGGTTTTTAATTTTTTAATTATTTATTTACATTTTTTTAATTAGATCGCTAGACTAACATAGAATGCAGTTATCGACAATGCAACGTTTGGATGTAATTTTTGCAGTCACTCCACTGAATGCGGCCGGCACAAGCGATAAGTTTATACTGACGTATAGCGCAGATATCGATGCACAGATAGCGCAGATCTAAAAATTATACCAGAATTGTTTTATAATATAGCGTAAAAATCAAAATGTATACGTAATCAGAAGAAATATTACATATTGGGTTCTGCATTGAGTTTGTACGAGTATGACACAGACCGTCCGACATACCCGAAAGTGTAACATAACCATTTTGTCATCCAGGAAAGAAACTCCCAATTTAGACTGGAACCTAATGAGGATTGCAACCGCAGGGATCGGCCCTCCCAGCCTCATTACCAACAGAAAGGGCTTTCGTACCTACAGATTTATCGTGCCAATACTTCGCATGGATATAATTGCATTGTGTTCTTTAGACCATCCGACCTACCGGAACGTGTAAGGTATTTGTTTTGACGATTGGGACAGTAACACCAAATTTAAGCCGGAACCCAGTGGAGGCGATAACCATGTGAACCGTATTCTCCTTTCCCTGCCAGCAACATCTCTAAAGAACTTTCGGACCCACAGATTTAACGTGACCACCACTCCGTGTTAACACGGCGATAGTTTGTGCAGAGCCAGGAATCGAATTCTAGTCCTCCGAATACAATTCCAATGCCTTAACCACTGGGCCACTATCCCTCACCACTGCATTGAGTTTGACATTGCAAGCATAGTGGCATTTCCGTTACATAATTTCGTTTCATCCCCGTCACATTTCTTTCATGTTTTACTCCATACCTCATGTCCTAAGATAGTTAAAATAGAACAGGATAGAAGCCGAAATAAAAGTGACTTTTATTCGAAATGGCCCTCAATTTTTGTAAAGAAAACTTAACACAAATATTCTTGTCTATAATAATTTAAAACAAGAAAGATCAATCATGCATAAAGTATTGATTATGAAACACTTTCCAACTTCAATGCAATTTTATTTAAACATCTCTAAAATGCGATACATTCTTCGATAATATTTTTAAAATTGTCATAATACTACAGTAATTTATTACATTTGAAAACTTCATCGAAAACAAATGAAATTTATTCAAATGACGTCATCGAAATATAACAAGCCTGGCTCTCTCTATAAAAGCAGCACTTCATTGATAAACACTTTTCCATTCATTTCATTCATCACAATACTATATATAATAATTTATTTTATTTAAAAACATAAGACCATGGAGATACAAGTAATTAAACTCTATGCTTAAAACTTCATCATAAAAATCGTCCTTCTCTCTGTAAAACCAATTGATATTTCATTCATATCAGCTATATTGCAGACTCCTTGAGCTAAATAATTTTGCGTTAAAGAAATTCAGCAATTCTTGTACAACTCATTCAACATCTTTTGGTATTTACATTTTCCATAAGTGAAAAATAGGCTTCATTGTAGAAATAATCAAAGTTGGATGATCCTTTAAACTCAAATATATTGTAATTGCGTTATTTCAGTATGTAGATGCACAGCATTTAAGCAAAATTAAGCGGTTTTAGGACGGATACAACACTAAATATGAATTAGAGAGAACTTTAAAAATCACGTTTTTGACACAAGATGGTTGCCATATTTTATTTTGAAGGGGGTCACGTGATCGCTTCATATAAAAGGTGTAACAATTATTTTAATTTTTATTTTTAAAAGTACGGAATATATTTTGCTGAAATTTTTTTTATATATTTTATGAAATAATTTGAATATTTCCTAAAATTTTCGAAGTAATTTGTGAATTTTAAATCTGCTTAAAAAAATGTTTGAACAATTAGATCTCATAGGGTTCAATGTATTTCATTTTTTCAACCCGAATTCAATCCAAAACTAATTGGGTGATATTGTTCATTTATATTCCCATAGGTCCCACAGACCGTCTGAACAACATACTAAAATTTCATTTAGATAAAGTCATTTTTACGACAGTATCGTGCTAACAGACAGACAGAATGAACAAAGTCATAAACACTTTTCAACTTTGTTGTAAAGTGTTAAAAAATTAATGTAAGTATTTGTAACTAAACGAATGGAGTTATGATCAGTACGCTAGAATAAATCTTGAGGTATTTCGTACCATCAAAAGTTTGTTATAAGTGCATTTCACATTTTCTCTCTTTTATGATCTTCTCCCAATTCCTAGTATATATTGTACATCCTTCAAATGTGTAATTATAGGAGAATTATTGAATAAAATAGGAAAACTATACAGACATCATAAATTATCTATTATAGAAGAATTATTGAATAAAACAGGAAAACTATACTTACAGACATCATAAATTATCTACCAGAAAATTTTAGAATTCTGTTCTAAATTAATGTTTCTGCACCACCATATTATTATTGTGAATCATCACTTGCCTAACGGCAAAATAAACTGAAAAACTGGTTTAGCAGGGATAATACAATAACTCAGTCATTTGTGACTATAATTCTAGATATAAAGCCGTTTTAGGGCTAGGTTTGGCCGTATTTTATAATTAGCATCCTAAAATGGCTAAATCTAGCTATAAGATGGTTAAGTTTATCACTATTTATAATGATTATTCATGGAATATAGCCAATTTTAATATAATTCTAGATAAAAAGCCGTTTTGGGACTAGATTTGGCCATATTTTATAATCAGTACCCGAAAATGGCTAAATTCAGCCATAAGATGCTTAAGTTTACAACTTTTTATAATGACTATCCATGAAATCTAGCCAGTTTTACTATAATCCTAGATAAAGTCCATCCAATTGTTAGCAACACTGTTAGCAGTTATAGACCTAAAGGCAATATTTTACCCAGTCACGGAGAAATGTGCACCATTTAAGAATAATTACCGCTCAAAACCCCTTAAGGAATTACCCACCTCTGTTGACTACAGAATAATTGATAAATCCCCTTTCGACTCTTCACTCTCGGCGTTGCATCCTTCTTGGCCTCGTAGCTCTTCTTTCTCTCTCCTCCATTATCATATCTTTACTCCTCATCTTCGAAGAAGGCCACAAATTACATTGGGTGCTTCTGCATTCATGGCCACGTCTTCCCTGGCAAGAGTTCGTCAACACACGCCGCCCTGCAGATATAGAATATAGCCGAGAGTGGAGCGCCCCGGCCGCCCCCACTCACTCATTCTGCCCTGAATATCGGATATACACTCCAATCCTTGCGGTAGAACCTTTTAAATTTTTTCTACTTTTTTTGCAGGGCCTTATTCGCAGCGAGATTCGAAATTTAAAAAGTAAACGAAGTCATTCCGGGTTGCAATGATACCGATACGATGCGAGGATCTCTGTCCCTCGCCTCACCCCCTCTCGCTCTCTGTCGTCGAAATTTTATTTATGTTTTTTTTTTCCCTCATGTGTACTACAGCCTGTGTATAAATACACGTCAGGCAGAGGCGGGATAAGTGTTTTTGTAGATATATTCCCTTTAGATAACTGCAATCATTATCTATAATAATAAAGGAAAATATCTGTCTGTCTGTGTCGTCTGTAGCAAAAAATCTAAACTTCGTACGACTATTAAATATGGCACTTCAGAAACCGGTACAACTCATCTCGGGAGAGAGACGATATCTCACGGACGACTGGAGTGATTCGAACGAAATTTGATACAAAAATTACGGTCAGTGAATACTGAAAGCCTATTGTTTTTAAACGCAATCGAATGTTCGAAGAACTCCCAAATTTTCGAATGAAATATTGAAAAATTCATCAAAACATTCAATAAAGTTACGTAAATAATCATTTCTTTTGTAATTTTCCATTAGAAAACGATTAACACACATTTAAAAAGCTAACATGAACCGTTCTGGAGAGATTACACATTTTTTAAATAAATTTATCAAAAATCACATAAAATAAAAGATAAGCATTAACTATTGTGTTTTAGCTGTTTTAGCCTATCTTGACTTCAATGTGAATTTTTTAGAAAAGAACCAACCCTCTTCTGTTTAGAGATAGTTGCTAGTTTTAGTCCTTCAAATCTGCTGATCAATGTTCCATAAGACTGCTAGTGAAATTTTTACCTTCCTTGTGATCATTATATGACTAGTAAAATAACATTACACATATAGAACTGGCAGGACTTTCTTAATAGGCTATGCCACAATAAGTCGCTAAATCGAGGGTCACTATAAAATGAGTCTACTTCTTCAACCCAGACTGTCCGACCTACCAGAAAGGTCTTCACTTTTTATATGTAATATTATACGATAAATTTCTTAACATTATTTCGGTGGATCTAGGTCGTTCCATTCACGAGAGAAGATAATATGAGTAACTGTTTCGTATTTGGACGCCAATAGTCATTTAACTACTAAAAGAATAACCTATATCTCCATCCATAACGCTTGGCGACATTTTGGCGACGAATTTGGCGGAATATTGCCAACTTAGCAACTTTTTTTAAATGTTGTCAAATTGATGAAAATGTCGCCGATTTGATAAAAATGACTCTAAATCAATGAAAATTACAACTAATTGATGAAAATTCAATACCTTAGAAAGAACATAAGAATTGACTATAAGAATAACCCATTTTTCGTCCATCTGTAAATGCTTAGTGAAAAATTTGGCGAGATATCACCAACTTTGACTTTTTTAAATGTTGCCAAATCGGCGAAAATGTCGCCAAATTGATAAAAATAACTCTAAATGGGGATAATGTTTTGCAAATTTTTAATTCCGCCTCATGACGGGCATACTTTCTAGCATATAAGAAATGATCTTCTTTACGATTGTTTGTAACACTTGGCGATACATTTGGCGAATAATCTATCGACATATCGTCAACTTGGCGATATTTATCCCCGGATTGTCGAAAATATCGTCAAAATTACAAAAATGACTCCAAGTCAATGAAAATGACGCCAAACTGTTGAATTTATTATTAAAATATTTTAATATACGGACTATATTGCTTATCGAGGAGGCTATCAATATTGATTATTGTTGCGTGAAATATAAGTTAATTGGTTACAAAATAGTTTTACATATTGTCATCCGGAAAAGCGCCAAATATACAATTCAATGTTAAAAACAGAGTACCCTGAATCTATACATCATTTTTTTGTGAAATAGATAAATTCATTGCATTATATAAGAAACGTCATGCGCTGTCCACATCAGATTTTTTTAATCATGTCAATATATTGCTATTATTATCGTCAAAAGCACATATGTAAATTTCTATATAATCTCAATTTTCAATCATATATTTTTTTTCATTTTTACTTTAAATAAATACTATTTTTCTCTACCCTAAAAATTTTATTCCAATAACTTCAATAAATTTAATGTAAAAAGTTTTAAACTTCTCGACATTTGATAATGGAGTATCTCGTTAATGAATATCCCTCAGCAGCATACCGATATTGGCGATACATTTTTGAGCCAATATTATATAAGTCTAAATCAACAATTCTCAAAGGGGTGTGCCACGACACAAAGTGTGCCACGAAATTGCGCGGCTGTGTCGCGAGAAAGACGACAAATATATTTTATTAAAACAGCAAATATAAATATTTTAAAAATATTATTTATTAATACATGATGAGTGCCAACTGTTTCATATACCCCCCCGCCCCTGCCTAGAATTCGGAACATTTGAACTACAATTCGCCTAATTGACTTTATTAGGTTTACATTACATCCTAAAGAACCCTCATTCGATCCAATGTAGGTCTAGATAAAGGAAACGCTTTTAGAGCAGTTCCGACACTTACTATATATGCCATCCAATCTACTGCTCTGAGTCCCAGGACGAGTCGGGTGACTTGGGCTTTTGACTTACTATATATGCAATATATATCTCGAGTTAAATCACCACTGGTCTAGATATTGCTTAACCAGTTAGTTTAGTTAACTACGCAAAGAAACTAAGTAATTGTTAACTGCTCAAAATAAACAAAGTAATTTCACTCGTTAAGAACCAATTTTTATTCTTTTGACATGTTAAAACTCAACTTGTCTTTATATGCACAGAATCCGCCTGTATGAAGCGTTCGCAAAGTTAGAATCGGGCTTCATTGTAGATAGCAGAATCAATGTAAGCGTTTCGCGCTTATTATGCCCTCACCAGCATGTAGTTAGACCGAGATCTCAAAATTTTAATTATTTTTTTTTTTAAATAGAACTATGATTATTACCATAATCTTTCAAATGAACTCTATCATAGTAGTAGCTGTTTTATTTCTAAAAATTATTGATAAAACATCTAAAGTGTAGTATGTGATATTGCTAAAATGCAGTAGATAAATAGAATACGTAAAAGAAGAAAAAATCTCATCACGTGTTTTCAAAATGATCGTCTGCTTTTTGCAATTTCTTTGCGTAATGTTTCCCGTTATGTTCTATTTATCTATAGATTTTCTTTTAATATTTGAGTTCATTTCCCCCCTATCTTTAGAATTACACTTACTGCATTAAACGTTGAACCATCAGTATCATCTGTTGCGTTGATAATCCAAAGAGTATTGTCCGCTGACTCGTTCGAAGAATTTGATGTTGAAGATTTAAAACTTGTGAAAAATTTAATTTTAAAGAATTTAATCTTGTGAAGAATTTTTTGTAGATGAGTTTTCAT